>JAFBJW010009050.1:781660-1312306 GCA_016785235.1 Pseudorhombus dupliciocellatus | reverse complement strand
CCAAACCCTAACCCTAACCCTAGCCCAAACCCTAACCCTAACCCTAGCCCAAACCCTAACCCAAACCCAAACCCTAACCCTAACCCTAACCCTCGCCCAAACCCTAACCCTAACCCAAACCCTAATTATATATATATATATATATATATTTATATATTAAAAAAGAAGCCAGACAAAGCGTTAATATAATCTTTATTGAAAAAAACAGGCACATGCATAGGTAAGGGTTTAAAAATAAACTTTATTGAGGGTAAATCTAACATTGGGGTTGAAAAAATGTCACAAAAACCATTCCTCCAGACTCCAAATGACCTGAAATGTGCTCTAAAACACTTTCTGCGGGAAGGAATTTGCCTGTCTGACTGAGTCAAGATTTGGACAAAAATGTCCTCCCATTGACTTGAATCGTTTTTGGATTATAACTTTTTTTCTGAACGTCCTAGAGACTTGAAACCACGTCGCATCTGCCATAATTCCACGCCTGAAGTGTCCCCGAGTCTCTACGACCTACGGTTGCTGAGATATGCATGTGCAAATTTCCGAATTTTCAAAGATCGCCCCCTTCTGAACATCCGACAGTCAAACCAATGGTACCACTGGATGCACAATACCCACTTTCCTATTCACGTACCGTGTCATCGAGCCTCTACCACCTTCCTGTCTCGAGTTATTCAACATCTCTTCCTGGACATTTCCTAGCTCTAACCCCAACCCTAACCCTTTTTATCTTATTTTTATTAGGATTAGGGTTCTTTTTTGTAATTTTAAGTTTCTTTTTTTTACTTTTCACATTTTACAGTAAATGTATGTGTACACATTATATATATCATCTTTTAATAAATGTTTACTTCTGCGTTTACCTGCATACTTTTTATTATTCCTTTTTTTTTTAAACGTCTCTTATATGTCATGCTGCTCTCTTGTGCCTTGAATTATCCCCTGGGGATAAATAAAGTTTTATGAATCTGAATCTGAAGGCTCTCTGCTGCAAGTTGCCTTCTCAAAAATGACCACTAGAGAGAGACACCAGATCAATGATGAAAGCCTGTGTACATTTATAACATTTTGTACTACATTTAATACAGTACAAAAATCACATCATAAAAATGAGTGATGAAAGCAGAGCTTTCCCATAGAATAACCAGAATTGATTGAAATAGCATTAAATATAAATAGAAAGAAATACAAATCATTGACAAATTCTTGAATTAAAATTCAACAAAAAAGAATGAAGGCTAGAAAGTCAAAGAAAATGTTTTGAATATTTTGCATTACATAAAGATTATTGGAAAAAGTCCAGAAAACCTTGGTAATTATTTTATTCTTATTTAAATTTTATTTTTTGTGTATTTCAAATTGTATTGTTATTTTTTTTTTTTTTACTATTATTTGATTTTAATTCTTCTAATTATTTGATTTTTTTTGTCCATCAAATCCTGCTAAAAACTCATATATCAAATAAAATTGTGTCAAAACCTAAAAAAAAATCCCCTAATAATTATTCTACTAATGCAATGTTTTTTGCAAATATTTTTCCTTGAATACTATAAACTATAAAAGGTCCTCGGAAAACCTGAGAAATTGAGGACTCAGTGGAAATTCTACTAATGCAATGTTTTTTGCAAATATTTTTCCTTGAATACTATAAACTATAAAAGGTCCTCAGAAAACCTGAGAAATTGAGGACTCAGTGGAAAAATAGTCAAAATGAACACAGAGAATTTTCTGATGAATATTATCCAGATGAATTATAGAAAAACGCAGTTTGCCAAATAGTATCCAAAAGTATCTCGATTTAAATTTTTTACTTTTTACATTTTTCTATTTTCATTTCTATCATGTTATTTTTGTTAATTTTAGTTTTCTTTTTCCTTTTCCTTTTTTATCTTTTATATTATTTGTATGCAATTATTTATAATGTATTTTTTGTGTTTTAGCATTACGTAAATGTTCCAGAAAAAAAAGCATTTTACAATAAAATTTCACTGAAAGCCCTAGTAATTATTTTAATTGTTGTTGTAATTATTTTTTGAATATTATTTGATTTTGATTATTTATTTACTTTTCCCTTTATTTGGATTTAAATTTTACTTTTTATTATTCCTTTTTTATGATGTGAAATGTCTCTTATTTGTCATGTTGCTCTATTGTGCCTTAAATAGCCCCTTGGGAATAAATAAATCTGAAAAGGCTCTGCCAATTCCTGAATGCACAGGTGAAAATAATGGCTTTGGTTTACAGACATGACACGCTTTTGAGATACTGTTAGGCTTAGCCACTGAGATCACACATGTATCATTGTCACAACTTCATAAGATCTCACCCTTGACATGTCACTCAACAGAACTGAAAAAGTCTCCCAGTCACATTGTGTCTTTAAATGAAAACAGCGTTCAAATAGTCTATGAACGCACATCTTCTCTAAATTCTGTAATTAGTTGAAGCAATTTGCAGTAGGAAAATGCATGGAGACATGTCAGTTTGGAGTGTTACATGATTGTTTCTTCTATTTTGCTGGTTTACAGACATGACACGCTTTTGAGATACTGTTAGGCTTAGCCACTGAGATCACACATGTATCATTGTCACAACTTCATAAGATCTCACCCTTGACATGTCACTCAACAGAACTGAAAAAGTCTCCCAGTCACATTGTGTCTTTAAATGAAAACAGCGTTCAAATTTGTTTGGAGTGTTACATGATTGTTTCTTCTATTTTGCTTATAACTTTTTTTATGATTGGATGAGATTGGAATTAAATTTGTTCACATTTTAGTAACTTCTGCGTTTCTCGTATTCATGCACTGAAAATCTGCAGTTGCTGAAATATCTTGTAACTTCCACAGTGAAAGTGTGACCAATCCTGATATAGCCCTGAAACTACTGTGTCTTTAAAACCTACTCTGCTCTTGGCTCTTTGCCCAGACGGTTCATTTCCCATTTCCTATCCAGCCACATGGACTGAGTTCTACCACACACAGGAGACAAGCATTTTCACTCTGAGAGCAGCAAGTCTAGCAGCAGCCTAAGCGCCGAGTCCCTGAAGGACATCCACCACTGACATATGCAGGACTTCATCTACCTCCACCGTGAAGAACGTCACAGCTTGTCAATCCTTTGAGAAGTCCAGGTATGATCTACACTCTGACGGTCACAGTGTGACCACTGTGAGCCGGCAGGTTCACTGCTCTCAGTTTACAGAGGAGCTCTACGTCAGTAAACTCTGTTATTGATCTGCTGACTTTTGAATGTGCTGAGTCTGGTGTTTTAAAGGTCCTGCTGCCATGCCGGAACTATTGTCTTCTGCATGAACACAAAGCCTCTTTTCACAAATGTATCAGTAATTCCCCTCAGTAGATGACCCAGCAGTTTGTGGGGGATGTGATGTCCTGAGGCTGAGAGCAGTTTAGTTCATTAAAGCAGATTTTGTGAGGAATAACGAAAAGTTTGCCCACTTTTTTTGTTTTAGCACGAGGTGGAATTGGTCACAAGGATTTAGAGGGCACAACTTTGGAAAGAGTAGTGAGGTTGACACTGAACATTTGAGGAGTTGTTAGACTTCGGATTGAGCAGAAAAATGAAGTAGTAGACGGCAGCGACCAGGCTGCATACACAGGATGCTGTAGTCTACACACACTCACACACACACACACACACTCACCCCGCTTGAATGAACAGGCAGCACCACCAGCCCTGCGGACGGGATGAGTGGAGTTTCTCCACAGGCTGTCTGGTGTGTAATAGTGGACGAGTTGCGTGGAGGCTGCATCACGTGGGCTGTTTGTGCTGCTGATGTTTCCGGAGGGTTTTTCTGGGGAGATGAGGTCACTGGGCGACACACCCAGAGGCATGGGGCCCCGGGCAGGAGCGGATATGGGTGGAAGACATTCAACAGTGGCTCTGACTCAGTCACTCGCTGGGAGGAAGCCGCTCTGTTGGAATTTCCATTCAGTTCGAAGGAGAGGAATTTAGGTGTTAATGTAGGAAACCTTTCACGTACATGACATTACTGACATGGGTCACTTCTCCCTCACATACACAAATAGAAGTCTCACAAAGACTTGACTAGCACAAATAACCTGCTTCATTTTAATACAAACAAACATTTTGTAAAAGATTTCTCCCTCCAAAGGGGGTAGTCTAATTTCCTTTTTTAAATCTCAAGAGGGATTTACTGTATATGAACTGGAGTAAAAAGTTATTTCCATTGGAATGTGTTTGGAATGAGGATAATTTCCTCTCAGCCAGAGAGATCAAGTTGGATGACCTGTGAACTTTATGGAAGCGTTTAAACCCCCACCACTTCCTGATCTCTCTTCTCCTCACACAACACAAGTGCATTTTCACTGAGCTGGACACTGCTTGACTGCTGTCCAAGGATAACAGTCACTTTTTAATAGTATTGTCTTGTGTCTTCAGCCTGATAACTCCACTCTAATATGTTTTAGATTCAGATTTAGCCAGAAGGTGGAGGCTGAGCGGACTGACTGAGATGGGTCAAAGAGACAAGAATGTGCTGAAAGTGGAAGATATGCGTTATTGTATTTACCTCAAGGCAGTTCTTGTTTCATCTGGGCTTGATTGTTTATGTCTACGACACTGTCATTAATCATTGTGAGCACATTTGTCAACATTTTTCACTTCTCATGTATCTCAATGAAAAAAGGTTTCGTAAAGCGACTGTTGGATGCTCTACTGGGTCTAGTTAATTAGCCTCTAGTTAATTTCATCCTCCAAGATATTTGTAAATTCATGTCCTGATCTCAACACCACAACTTCTCTTTAGTGCAGCACAGTGAACTTAGTGGACTAAGTGGAGTGCAAAGGTCTCAATCTTCCATCTATCTGTGGAGCTTCTGTCTTCTTTCTGTGTGTATGTGTACTCTATACATCGTACAAGGGCCTTGCAGTGCAGCAGATTGCGTCGCTCAGAAGAAAAGAGTTAGCAGCATGCTGTGGTCAGGCCTGTGTAAGCAACACAACAGACAAACCCTGAACACAAAGAAACTCCAGCTCAAAAGCAACATGACGTGTTTTTCACTGAACTCTATTTCTGAGGTATATTTTCCAAAATTACAGACTCCACTGACCACTGCCTACAGCACAGCCAAGCCTATCCCTCCACCATGATGGAAAACTTTAGACAGAGATGCTGTCCCGTCTCCTCTAGGGAAACTATGGGTGATGATGAAGCTGCAGAATTTTGCTCTTACTCACATCTTATTGTGTTTGCTAGGACACAGATGAAAGACAGGCAGTGTACAGTTGTGTTCAGTATTTCACTCCCTCACAGATCTGGACCAAGGGAAGAATTATTTTTTTTCTTATATTAAAGAATTATAGAGATCAGGCTGGAGGCAGTAATTTATATTCACAAGGAGGCTGCAGTTTAAGTTAATTGAATTGTTTATCTCAGTTGATTTATTTTGGATAAATCAATTTAATATCAATTATTTTCATTAAATATGTAAACTTATGATACTTCAAATTAACTAAGTTTAATCAAATCAAAATGAGTTTAATACAAATATAATAATATAATAATATCAATGACTAAATGTTAAACTGTGCATCGTAAAAAAATATAGACAATGGATCACAGATATGCATCTGGAGTATCTGAATACCTGAAACATTTCACTGTTCATTATTGTTATCTGCAGACAGCAGGCCTCTTCTTTGTCTGATTTCAAAATACTGCATATGGCTCTGTTCTTGTTAAGTCTGTGATTGCCTGAACAAGAGAAGACAAGCATGCTCCATGACCTTTGACCTCTGTACAGCAGAATGTGACAACAGAGAACCTCCGTCAAATAAACAAGATTCTGTTTCAGCTTCAAGCTTCCACTTACAGAGAACCTGTTGCTACTTGCCTGACAGTATTTTGAGGAAATATGGTTGTCTGAGGTATACCCTGAGCAGCACTGACATGCAGTCACACTGCAGTGTTCAGTTTAACATGGCCTGCAGCACTCAGAACATGCATTTATCAGCGGAATTGTATTGCCATGCATCAGAGCATAAAAACATGTCAGCTGATGTCACGCTCCAAACACTAAGAATCACTTGTTCAACAATAAAAAAAACTAGGAACGCACTTGAAAGAACAGAGGCCCAGTGTTCCTCTGATCGGCCCTGCAGCGTTAAGAACTGGTCAAGCCTGATCTCTGAAAGAGCCCTGAGCCACATCCTCACACAAGAATGAATTCCCACTTTATCTCATGACTCACATCTTTTTATGGAGGAGACTTTAGAACAAAACTGGGCACCCAAGCCATGAGTCGGCCCCTCCCAACTTTATTACAGTATAGTGTCAGCTGCTGAGGACGCCGAGGGAGGAGACACGAGAAGGGAGGGACCTACCTGCCGAGAGAGAGAGAGGAAGAAGTGCGACGGAAGAGCCCCGCTGCTTCCAACTGGACAGTCTCAGGAGAGTATGCCTGCAAGCTGAGGAAGACACACACCCGGACGAGTGGCGGTCTATTGACTGGAGCAAGGGGGGATCAGAATGGGGGGCACTATAAGTCAGAGAAGGAGCAGCATGAGGGCAAGCTCCAGGAGTCACACCAGCAGCATGTGAGTCAGATCACTCACCTGTTTGATACAGGTGTTAGTGCTAGTCCTGCACCATTTCCTTTTTCATCTGTTGACTGAGCTTGCATCAAATTATATCTTTCTGTTTAGTTGTTTGCGGGAAAACTGAAACTACAGTAGAAAGTGGCTGATCCTAGTTGAATTTGTTATTCCCTGAGCTGTGACCGGCCTCCAGCTCCAGCATACACTTGCACTCACATGCAAATATTCACACAGTCTCCACAGCTAAGACCTCACATGGACTGACTGTACAATACGTCTGCTCCCTGGCCTTGAACAAACACGTGGATGTGTGTGAGCGCTGCAGCAAAAACAGCAGTGACAACAAAACGTGTTCTGATCCAACACAATGTTCGGCAAATTCACATTTTCAAAGTGCAACGTTTTTAGGAAGGGGTCTGGTGTTTGGTCACATGACCTAGTTTACAGGGCTGTCTGAACAGATCCACAGTTGATTCATCACAGTATGATGTCATTGCGAGAAATGTAGCTTCACTGTGTCAATATTTGCTCGGGGCGATCCGTGTGCTCTTTGTTCAGGGAGGCACAGCAGTAGATCTGCCCTGTGTTGGTTTGACATACGTAAACGTACATGGATCTGGTAACACTGTCAGAAACTTCACTTCCAGTGTTGTGGCGTGAAAACATGCCACATTTTTCAGAAATATTCTGCAACAGTAGCAGGTGACTCTGTTGGCTTTACCGATGGTCTGCATGCAGTTCCCATTTTGCATCAATAACTATTTCATTATATTTGCTTAACCCCAACTTATATCAAAGTGAGTTTTGAAATTAATCCAATTAAATATTTCAACAAATAACCACATAGAATAGAATGAAGATAGACATTTGTTTTTTTAATCTATTCCCACACAGTAGCTCCAGATCAGCAGAACCGTTTCCTCTTTCTTAAGTATCTCATCTTCAGAAGACAATGATGACCTCATTATTAATAAGAATTCCCTGCCACATCTAACCACAGAAATGGTAAACAAAGTTGATGACAACCGTAGTCTATGAATGCATAGATGACATTAAAAAAAATCTTAAGTCTAAAATGACTGATCCATCATCAAACTAAACTAAAATCTGGTGCCAAACATTGATGAGGAACAAAAGTTAGAGGTTGGATTTCCTTTGATACTGGCCATGAATCAGAACACTAAGTAACATACCCAGTAAAAAGACACTGTGCATATGAATTTGCCCGTATTTCTAATTTTGGGTGTCTGTCTGTGAGTTGGGGGTTTCAGTCTCGTCTGCTCTCACCCAGGCTTTGGGCGAGTTGATCTGTGCTCTGTCAACTGATGCTTCAGGCTGGCATGTGTCAGCAAATCTCTCTCTGGCTTTCTCCCAGTTCTTCTGGGACTTTGATTTGGTCGCAGAGACGCTGTCAACAGACATGGCTGCAGCGGCACCCAGGCCCGACTGAGATTTTCTGATTTTAAGTTCAATCTGTTGAGAAAGGAATGAGGGGAAAAAAGAAGAAAATCAACTATCTTTGCTATTTGAGAGTGCATTTATATTAAAACAGATGCTAGAGTTTGACTCCAGTCTATAAGTTGTGCTTACTGGGATTTTCATTCCAGTTCCCCCTTTGCCCAGTCCCTCTCCTTTCTTCCAGCCCATCTTTTCCAGCATCTTGCGTCCTTTATTGACTTCACTGATCTCCCTGTCAGAGGTCAATCATATTACAGTTACCACTCCAATCTAATATTTACATTCTTTGGCACGATTAAAAACAACAGACTTACTCGTGAACAGAAGCCGGAGCATCATCTCTTTGGAAAACCCCCTCACTGCCCACCACCTGTCGACGATACTCTGCTCGGTCCTTATATTTGGGGTTCTTTAGGGCTTTGGTCTCCTCATTGCTCTGTTGACAGAAAACACAGAGGTGAGCGGCTATGTAAAGAAAACAGAAGGTAAAAACTGTCTGCTGCTGCCAACACTGACCTGCAGGCCATATTTGGCCTTCATTTGTTTCAGCTCCTTCTGTCTCAGTGCTTCTTTATCCTCTTTGGTGAGAGGAGGGCCTTCAGGGAAACCAGTGAGATGTCAGCAAAGCATATCACTGCTGTTTCAGGATTCTAGCCTGGAATCGTTTTCCTCTGTGTCTAGGTTTCCTTTGACCCTTCTCTCACCTGTGTCCTCCTCTCTCCTATGCTTGCTGAGGTGGGCCATCACCTGCCCAGGCTCACACCCATCACAGGTGTCAGTGCCTGAGTGGATATGGAAAGAGAGCACCGTCTCTCCCATCTTCACCTCATCCCCGTGCATGAGCACTTGTGGCTCACCTATTGCTTTGGGCTGTAGGAGAAATATTGATGATTACATCACTGCTATCTTCAGTTTTTCCTTATTTATTGGACAGAAAATTCTGACCTGTAAGATTCGGTTCCCATTGATGACAGTTCCATTCTGGCTTCCCTGGTCCACGAGCACATAGCTCTGCTGCTCCTGGTCAAAGTGCACCTCTGCATGGTACTGGAGCCAAACAACAGACAATACACACCCATGTGTTACTCTAATGAGTTATTACCTTCCCTCAGAAAATTTAGAAGTGAAGAGTGATACCTTGCTGACTCCCATCTCTGGTATTCGGATTGCATGATCCATATCTTTCTCCCTGCAAAAGAGCATGTTGTCAAACAAAGAGCTTCACATGTCGGAGAGAATCATTATTTTGGTTTCAAACATTGGACACCTGGAATGCTGCTCTGTAGTGAAATAAATTATGTTCTTTTTATAATAGTTGCCCAGGTTATTCAATATATAAAAAGCAAGTTAAATGTGTTTCTTTATGCCAAACAGTCATTTGATATGCGAGTGAAAACAAAAACCTGGCATGTTGTTTTATTCTTTAAGACAAAAGTTATGCTGGCACCTGATAAGAGAGAAAACCCCACAAACCTGCCGATGGTGGCTGGAGAGTCGGCAGTGATGATGAACAGAGTGCCCACCTGCAGCACTGGAGACCTGACTACTGTCACTCTTACACAAGGTGGCCAAAAGTTTGCATTGACTGCAAGAAAAAAAATGCACCCGCCAAAAAAGTTAAGACAAACTCAAAACAAGTTATTAACCCAGCTTAAACCTCATAAAGAACTAAGTTTGAGGATGTGCACCCTGGACAGCCGCTAAATCCATGTTGCCTTCCTCTCACCTTCCAGACTCTGAGTCTCCATCTCAGATTCTAGGCTTTCATGGGAGGGGGATTCAGACGATGATGAGAACGAAGGAGTAGACTCCCACTTGTCTTTCTCTGACTCTGTGAGCTCCCCTTCCTCCGGTTCACTATTCCTCTCTGAGTCATCACTTTGAATTTTGCTCTTTTTCTTCTTCTTCTTCTTCTTTTCCGATTTCTTCCTTTTCTTTTCAGACCTCCCCTTGTCATCGTGCCGTGAACCGTTTTTCTGCTTCTTCCTCTTCGAAGACTTGTCGCTCACCTCCTGATGCGGAGCCAGGTCTGCACTGCGAGACCTTCGCTTCAGTTTGTGGGAATCTGTGTTCCTCTTGGTTTTCGGTTCGACCCATTCTATTTCTTCTTGATCCAGCTTCATTTCATCAAATGTGAGTTCCTGCCATCAGACAGTCAAAGGTGTGATTACCACCTGCCGTGATTGTTAACAGGCAGCAGGCCAGCGGCTCTGTAGCGTTGCTCCTGTGCCTTTTGGCCCAGTGCATGATCTCAGTGTTCAAACACAACTCATCACAGCCCTCCATCACATTTTGCCAGGCTTAACAGGAAGATCCTCAGTCAACCAGACATTACACTGTGCCCACATTAATAGAGAGAGTATATGGGATTTTTTTGATGTTGTTGATAAGGTACAAAATAATGTATTCATGGTCGGAGAAATAAAGAAAATATGTGGAACTATTTTTAAGATCTCATGGTGTTAGTAAAAATGTACCTCTGTGTGCAGGGATTTTCCAGTGAGAGGAAATCTTCATTTTAGCCAAAGAGCTAGTCACCTCTCGCACCTAGGTCAGAGCAATAATCTATTAGACACCTAGCCTCAAATGAATAAAATGAGCAAGTGTTTGAAGACTGAGACCAACAGAGTCAAATGGCAGCTATCAGCCACAGAGAATAGAATGACTTTACGCCATGCACTGATGAAGGATTTGTTTTTTACATACCTTATCATCCTGGTGTGATGTTTTCTTCAGCCCTTTCTTGAACTTCCTGCCTTTCTTCTCATCAGCGTATGTGTCTGGACAGGGCTCAGCACTGCTCTGTGCACCAGGAACCTCAATCCTGGAATGAAACTGATATCGGCCGCTTTCTGCTTCACAGTAGTAGTAAATGCCTGTGTTGGCATCGTAGTACAACTGACTAGCCTGAAGAAGTGAAGAACAACATGAACACAATCAAATGATTGGTGATTGTCCCTTAAATTGCTGCTGATATGAATTGTACTATTGACGTTAAAATCAGAGGCAGCTGACGAACCGAGTCGTAGTAGAAGCCTGTGCTGTGATCGTAGTACATTCCTGTGGTCTCATCAAACACAAAGCCCGTCTGTGTCATGGCCTCTTCAGCAGTGGCCCTCAACATATCAGCTATAGATCCTGCATCGCCCTCCTGGAAGAGACAACATCAAATATTTATCACAAACTGTTAACTGATATTCTTAAACATTTGAATCCTCCTGAAGACTCTAAGATCATTAAGACTCTGTGTCTAATCAGTACATACACTTGACTCATAAGTTAGAATCTTTCAACAAACTGACCTCTGTTGCCACAGTAACACTGCTGTTGGGTTGAGTTGGCACATCTGCAGCTGCTGATTCATTTGGTGTTGAAACCTCTGCAGACTCGCTCTGGTCAGCTCCGTCCACTGCCACTGTCGCCTCTGCTTCTGCTTCTGCTTCTGCGATGACACCTTCCTGAGGATCTGCTGACTCAGTGTTCTGATAGTAACTTCCATAGTAGTAGTTGTAATAATCTGGAAGAGAATGTCCAAAGATTTCCAGTGGTTTTATTATTTTCTGATATTGTTTACTATCCAACAAATGTACATATATCAAAGTTACACACCAGTTTCTGTCCACACATTTTCTTCTGTCTGAGTTTCACTGTTGACTCTGTCTTTGTCCTTCTTCTTCCGTTCATGAATCTCTGCACTCAGCTGATCCACCTGAAACAAAATCATTCAGATCAATAAATCAAATAATTCAGAACTCTAAAATGTATAGTTACATTCATTAGAAGATAAAAAAAAATAACTGACTTGTTAGATAATCAATCCGCCACCTAGTTGTGGTCACATCAATTTTCTGAATATAACTCTTTCAATATATAGGATTGCTGTTGAACTCTTTAACTTGTTGTTTCCATTGACAGCAGGATATAGTTGTAATCTTTCCTTCATTTGAATATTTTATAAATCAAACAACGTGTGCATGGACCTACCTGTTTCCTCAGGTCTTCGTTGTAGCTCTCTGTGCTCTTCTGGAGTCTCTCAGACTGATTCAGCTGCTTCTGTAACTTTGCCAGCTCACACCTGCATTCTCTGAGCTCCTGCTTCAGCGATTCTGCTTTCAGACGAAGCTCAGCCACTCCACACTCCGCATCATTCTCTACGTCTGCGTTCTCCATTAGTAAAACTGAAAACGTTGAGATTGAAAAGTGGGAGTTATTCATGTATACAGCATAGAGTTGGGTTAACACTTCACATACAATATAAAAGGCATTATGACAAACAGCAAGGCCCTGTGCAGACTTAGTAAGCTCTGTCCTGACAAATCTGATGATAACCTGTTAGCAAATCTATGCAAAGACTAAATTAGCTTTGTTTCAATCCAGTTTGAATACATGTTTACAAAATGGCTCCCAGACTCTCCAAATCTCCAAATATATTGTAATGCATACATTCAGGGGGAATAAGGGGGCGTTCAGATCTGAACCTAACCACGTGTGTGTGTGTGTGTGTGAACATACACACTGTGGACTCCTCTCTTACCGTTTCTTTCGTCTGCGGCTCCTCGGTTGTGACTTTGGCGTCAGCGCGGCGCATGAACCGACCTGAAAGTTGAGAATACACATCTTGAAACCACTGTGCCTTTCCGACACACTCCGGTACATGTTGAGAAGATTATGAGACAGAGTTATAACCGTGGAAACGTCTACAGGCCACCCTGCCGCCCACCGCCATTAACTGACTGCAGAGCGCGTCACAGCGGAAGTGTTTCTTCTTCACGTTGGCGGACTTCTGCTCCTCACTGTCACGGCAAGATGAGACTTACCGCCATCTAGCGGCAAACCTTCGCAATAGTTTTTTACAACAAAAATAACAGAAAAATACTTTAATTTTGACTTAAATTAAGTCTCATATATAGAATCGAATTGAGGTTAAAATGGAGCTGGGCGAAAAAGGCTTTAATGAATACATCCTATATCTTGTATTAATAAATGGAACTGTCTGAATTATATCCAGATGAAGTAGCCTGCCTACTTCAATGCAGCACAGTACATACATAAACATTACATATGTTGTGGATTAAAGTATCTACTGTATGCACAATTCAATTACTATACATCATGTGATTTATATTAGGTGTGTGTGTGTGTGTGTGTGAAAGTGTTTTAATGGAGGACTTAGCATTCATGATATTTTACAATAATGTAACAATAACATTGTGCAGTGGTAACTCTCTGCATTCTCCAGCCGTTGTAGTGCTTTTTGACCACTAGATGTCAATGCAACACCGATCCTGATTAAATACTTGAACCCCTCACCAGAGCGGTTGGTGAATAGGCCCACAGTCATTTCTGACAGGATGTGGTCACAACGTTCAATGGTCTCTTTCAGCTGCCTGTAGGTTTTGCTGGTTGGTGGATGTTGGTTTCATGGTGTTCAGTTTGTTGTGATGACCCAGAATTGAGGACCGCTCTGTGCCACAAAGTAAATCAGTCGTCAGCTTGTCCCACACAACTCTGCTCACATATCTCACTCACTTTCCTTCCTGCTCATGAGTTTCCACTCCTGGAAAATTAATGAAAAACAAATAGAAGTTGGAATAAGTGATGTCTTCAGTCAGCTTGTTGACACTTGCCAACTCCAAACCATCTCTCCATGTCTCTGGACTTATTTCAGGCTCCAGAGGAAAGGCTGTTATGCAATACTGTGGCTGCAGCATTGTTGTCCTGAACCAAAACACACTTCTGTTTAAAGCGTAAGCGTAACCCAAGAATTTTAATGTGGACTCTGTGTTATGAGCACATTTTTTCTTTGCGTTCTTTTACACACTTTAGTTATGAAGCCCCAGAGCAGCCTTGCCTGAAATATATTGATGTTAAGACGACCAAAACATACTCGTCTCATTTTTTAACTGTAAGAGCCAGAATTTGAGAACAACTCCAGAATAAGTTGGAGAAGGCCAGGTTGTTTTTCCTGCTAGTTCTAATGGCTTTCTCAAAAAAAGTCCTTTCAGGTTCCTCCCCCTGAGGTTGAAACCTGAGCTCCTCTGAGCTGTGTTTGGATTTTGGTGGAGCGTCAGACTCCTTGGCAGGAGCCTCGGTGGCTGTGGTGGTGGTGATAGAGCGGCCTTTGAGAATAGGTTGGTCTTTTTATCTTGAGTCACACACAGCTGCCTCACGCCACTGATGTTTAATGATGCCATTTATTTTTAGACTGCTCCAGAAGCTCCAGTCCTAAAGGTTTCCGCTCTGTGATTTAGTTCACTGTTCAGAGCAACATGTAATGATTTCATGTCAGGGATGGTAATATTATGCTCCATTATGTAACCTTCTTATCCCTGGCTACCATGAGGTTTTACTGAACGCTGAGTGCAGAGTCACTTGGAATAAACAGTGAGTCCATGGAAACAAAGCCTTAAATGTTCAGACATCACATTTCTCATGTGTTATAACTTATTAATCACATACTGTGTGATCCAACTAATGATCAGAGATCATTAACATGGAACAGTAGTCCCACAGACATTTGTTTGTTCTGATTAGCCTGAGCTTAAGTGAGAACATTGTTCACTGATAAGAAAGAGAAACTAGTTATAAGGGCACAGACTGATCATTGTGCACTGAGGAAAACATTTCAAACTACTGCCTGCACATGACCAGTGCATCCTGGGATCCCCATCACAATCAACCCAGTGCGAAAAGTTCCACCAGTGGACCCACTCCACCCTGCTCTGCTCAGATGTGGAAACTCTGAGGCCGACTGAGGCACGTGTGTCTCTGCTGCTGGGTGAGGATTTGGGAGGAGCTGCTGCATGGTCGAGCCAAACCTTACAGAACAAACAATATATTGCTCCTATGATGATGTCTTTTATAACGTAGACATATCACATACAAGATACATAATGAGATTTCTGGATTGCTGTTTGTACATATTCCTTGGCACTTCTCAGTCAAAAGAGTGACTGGTTTATCTGTCTCCCTTCAATCTCTGACAGTCATTTATTCTTTAGCCGAAGCTAATGAGGGCCAGGAAGTTTGAGAAAGTTATGACAGTGTAACTTTTAAATATGCCCACTGGAAAACTGCAGCTGCCGAAGCCTCATTCTGATTTATCATTGGAGGACTATGGCTTATTTATCGTGAGGAAGCGATTCTGGGGGATTATTTTACAGCCAGCAGGAGCAGCAGGAGCGACTGTATCGAGCCATATTTCTGTCAGTGCACATATGGCTGTGAATATTGCTCTAGGTTGGACTTGGAGGGGAAAAGTGAGCCTATATTGTAAGCACAGAAGCTGCGTTCACTTTCCTCTCATGTGTGTTTCATTATGGCTTGGAAAACTCATATATCAAAGAGGCGAGTGGCAGATCGTTTCTAAGTGCTGCTGGTTGGCTTTTACTTCAACACGAACCACGTTTGAAGAAGAGGATCCGATTATGATTAATTAAAGAGTGTGTTTCCAAGAGCTGTGAGTCACCTGTCTTTATGTAAACATGATGAATCCTCTGCTGACACATATATTAGACTTTTTTCCTTGTATAGCAAACTGCTTCTCAAGGTGTTTCAGACACGTCATGCTGTGTTACTGCACAACTGTCTTTACGATGAACCGGTGTCAGATACAATTATGGGGCTTAGCTGCTGTTAACGAGTGTGTTGAAGTCTATTGTTGCCTGTGCGTTCAGTTCTATAACTCAGACAAATTGCAGGTAGATAACCTGAGGCTGTTCAACAGAACAGATTCTCGTGGTCATGCATGCCTGCCACTGGATGGGAGAGACAGTTAACTGTTTAAAAGCCTGGGGGAGTGGGGCGGGGGGGGGGGGGGGGGGGGGGGGGGGGGGGGGGGGGGCAGCAACGGCTTTTGAAAATCCAGCCCCACATTCCTAACCTCTCTTTGGGCTGTAAAATGTGGAGACCTAACCATTCAACTCCTCCCTCCCTCCCTCTTCCTCCTGTGTTTGTTTTCTGACTCCCTCCCTCTCTGCCTCAGAGTAGAAGAGCAGCCTGACAGGGAAATACCAATGTGCAACCAGAGGGGAACTCATGCGGCTCAGTGCAGAGAAGCTGCATTCAAGATCTCTGCCCTCCACCCTCTGCATTCTCTGTCAGTGGAGCAGCCTGGTGGGGAAGGGAGAGGTTGGAGGGGGGTTTAGAAGAGGAGAGAGTGAGAGCAGCATTCTGGAAACCAGCTGATCAGAGCTGTGGTATTCTGCCACAGAGGCAGAGAGAAGGAGGAGAGGGACTGTGACTGGAGAAACCAAGAGAAGAGCACGCAGACGAAGGGTTTTTAAGAGAATACAAGGAGAAGATCGGGGGAAAGAGACATCTCCTTCCTTTCATGGGAAACTCATGTGAAGAGAGGAGCTCTGTGGGAAGATGTGAGAGCAGTTGGCAGCTGGGTGGAAATCTGAGGAGGAAACGCACAGAAAAGGAGCTGGATTAAAAAAAAAACATCAGTGAGTCGACAGAGGGCTGGGATTCCCACCCAGAGGACAGAGGAGTGATGTCTTGGCTGTCACCTGTATCCTGGGCCAAATGGACGTGGACGGCGGTGCGAGGGGGAGAAGAGGAGGATGAAGAGGGGAGGGAGGCCAGCGAGCAGAGGCAGCAACGTGGAGAGAGAGGGGAGGAAAAGGAGGAGGATGAGAGATCTCAAGGCTTCAGGCAAGTGTTGTGCTGGGGCCCAGGGAACCACTGACACTGTGGGAGCAGTTGGACATGTTTGTATGTGTACCTGTCAGGGTGAGGAGGGTCACAGATGGAACTGACAGAGAAAGATGTGATGGTTGGTGACACACACACGTTGTGACATGGTTTGGCTTCAGACGGTACATTTCTGTGGCTTGGACAGAAACAACACAGGCCCCAGTCAGGTACCAGTCAGGTCCAATTTAATGATGTAATCAGTGGAAACACACAAAGACGACACCAGTGTGTGTGGCTGTTCCTGATCGCATTATCATCCTGGTCATTGTTGCTCTACTTCCGCTATGCTCACTCTTCAAACACATTTTATTGATTGACTGCTGTGTGAAGTCAGCGTGTGTGAGGTTGTTTCCTGAAGTCTTCAGATCAAACTGTGTGTGTGTGTGTGTGTGTTACAGACAACTGTATTCAAATGAAACGATCACTTATATCTCTAGAATGTTCATTGGAACAGGATATAGGCTGTCCTACTTCCTCTTTCTGTTTCACTTCAAATGTATTCTGCACTCTCGCTGGCATGAAGTGAAAGATGCATGACACTGACCACATTCAATTGTGTGTTGCTATATTCAAAATATTTCTAATTCAACTGTAAAACATGATGTGTGGCGTCAACCTCAAAACAGCTTGTAAAGTTAGAAATATAATTCTGTCGACCCAAAAGTATATGATGACTTTTCTCTTATTGTTGTTACAGTAGGTTACGTATGTTAAGGTCTGCTGCAGTTCAGTTAATTCACCCTTTCCTTAAGGAATCAGCCGTGCGCCCTGTGTTCTCAGTATTGTAATGTGATTCCTCAGTTATGTAAGGATTTTACTCATCTCCTCTCTCGTCTCATGAACGTTAGGAAAGTTCACGCTCTGTGTCTCTGACTCTCTGTCTCTGTCTCTCTCTGACTGCTATAGCTCTGACTCAGAGTGTAATTTTGGCACCCCTGAAGCTGCAACCCCTGTCCACGTGCCTTCCACCAACCTGGGAGAGCTGGAGAACAACAACACTGATGCAGAGAAAACAGGTGAGGCCGCTGCCGCTGAGCAGAACAACAGTGAAGGCAGACAGGCTGCCGAGACGTAAACATGCTACAGTAACACCTCTTCAGATGTCTTTAATCGTTAAAATCTCTACGTATATGACCTCCACTACTGTGTGTGAACTGTGCACATGGTGTTTCAAGTTTACAGTGCCACAGTAATTGGATGCATATGCAGTGGGCTGTTTGAGGAATGTACCTAGTGCATTTCAGCTTCAATAAGTATCAACCTGCCTTTTCTGCCTTGTCTTCCTATGTGTGGAGTTCCATTCCAGTGCACAATGTAATGCTTCATCCCAGACACATAACAGTGAAGCTGTCCTGCATGTTCGGCAGGTGAACTGGTATCCACACCGAGCAGGAATGTTTGGGTGGGTTTGGGGTGTGTTGATGGTTGAGCACTGTCACTGTCAGTTCAGGTCTAACAGCAGGAGGCTGCAGCAGAGTGTGGGAATGTCCTTTGCTTTGGAATTCACAGGTTCAACAAAAGCTTTGGTTGGCCCTGCTTTGTGCTGGTCACTGATAGGGGTCACAGTCAGGGAGTGACTGAACAAAGATCGTTATCAGGCTGAAACCATCAAGCTGTGCTTTTTTAAAAAGTAGCATTTGGAGAACAGGCGTTATAGTGAAGTTGCTGCAGCGCTGATAGGGTTAAAATCTACTGGTGAAACAGCTCCAGCAACATTTTACAAACGTGTACGTCGCACAGATGAGCCAGGAAACACAGAGAGGAAGGAGTTAATGTTTGTTGCAACCACAAACATCCTTAAACCTGCAGCTGTTGGAGGAGGAGGAGGTTTGAATCCTGGCAGCCAGAAGCTGAAGTGGCTCTATAAACTTCTTTGGATATAAACATGGTCTCCATCACCACATCAGATCTACACACAGTGGCGCTTTATAAATATTTAATAGACAGTGATAAGACTTTTTGACAAAAATCCCCAAACATAAAACTGTGAACAGCAGGATGTTTGGCATTTCTCATTTCAAATAAATTGAAACAAATCTACAATGAACAAATACATGTTCAAACATATAAATGGGAACTGATGCATAACAAGAGGCACGTTAGACCTTGGGGTTGTTTTTCAGCAGAGTAAGTTGAACATTTTGCTGTATCGTGTTTTGCTTCTTTATAAAAACAAAGGGAACAAAATGACCTCTGATAGAACATTGTGGGGAATATGTGGATACGGATGAGGACGTGTTTGCACGGGCATGTGAGATGGCAGGAGCACTTTGGAAATGTCACTCAGGGAGACATGCTAATGTGTGTAGAAGTAGGCAGAAACACAGCAGGCAGGCCTAGTCTCTTAGCAACACAATATTACGTGAATGTGGCGGGAATGACTGGCACACTGAAATATGTTGATGTGTCAGAAGGAACCCTGGAGCTAATGATTACACTATCGCAGCCCTGTCCCTGCTGTCGCCAGCATACAACACAGAGATATTTAGTTAGCTTCTTTTTTTTTTTTTTCCAAATGTACCTCTTGGTATGTGATGGCCTTCATAGTAAGATGTTGCCATGGCAACAGTAGGTGGTGGAACAGTTGGCTGGATAGTAACCTGGTTTCTGAGAGCCAATCAGATATCACAGCCATCAGAGTTTATGTTCTGATTGGAGAGGTTGTTGTTTGCAGCGAAGTGTATGAATGTTTCTGTTTTCAGGGATAATTCCGGTGTTTTGCTGTCTCTCATTTCAGACTTGGATCAGGACGAGCACCTGATGGTGGCCGCCCCTGTCGAGGATCACAACAGTTTTCTAAGACACGACATGGGTCAGGATGAGCCTGTGGTCCCCATGGGAGGCTCCATGGAAATAAACACGCAGACGCCAGAGGCAGAAAAAACAGATGCTCTGTGCTCCATGCTTGTCACTGATTTCTCCTCAGTAAAGGAAACTTCTCAGTTGGCTGAATGCACCGTGCCTTCCTCTGAGGCCTCCCGCGACCCAGAACCCATCCTACATTCAGACCCTGCATTCGATCTAGCTCTAGCTCCAGTACCATGTCCTACCCCGATCTTAGCCCCAGCTCCAGCCCCAGCACCTGCTACTGCACCAATCTCTACCCCAGTTCCTGCCCCAGCTCCAGCCCCAGCTCCAGCCCCAGCACCAGCTACTGCACCAATCTCTACCCCAGTTCCTGCCCCAGCGTCAGTCCCAGCTCCAGCCCCAGCTCCAGCCCCAGCACCTGCTACTGCACCTGCTACTGCACCAATCTCTACCCCAGTTCCTGCCCCAGCGTCAGCCCCAGTGTTAGCCCCAGCACCAGCTCCTGCCCCAGTCTCAGCCCCAGCACCAGACCCCGACTCAGTGCCAAGCAGTGAACCAGCACCCATCCAAACTCTGGAGCCCCCAGAGGAAAAACCTTTTTCTGTTTCCGAACCTGAGTGCAATGGCCTCCCCCAACAGATGGAGCCCATTCAAAAGACAAAGACCAGCAAACCTAAGCCTCTATCTCTGAAAATGAAGGCCCCGCTGGACGAGTTTGCACTTGCATCAAATGAGGAACAA
Organism: Pseudorhombus dupliciocellatus; assembly: GCA_016785235.1. Taxonomy (NCBI): domain Eukaryota; kingdom Metazoa; phylum Chordata; class Actinopteri; order Pleuronectiformes; family Paralichthyidae; genus Pseudorhombus; species Pseudorhombus dupliciocellatus. The sequence continues at coordinate 1,292,023 of JAFBJW010009050.1, read as the reverse complement.
GAACTTCCTGTTCCTGCAGCCTCATACAACTTTGACCCTAACCAGCTGGATATGAGCTTTAACCCCTTTACCAGTGGTGGATCAAAAATCCCAAACTCTCCTCCCCCGTGCAGTTCAAACTCTCTACCGAGACTTGAGCCACCTGGCAGCTCATTTCCTGTTTGCGAGGCCAGCTCAACAGCAGACGCACAGACGGTGGAGCCCTCATCTGAGACAAAACCTGTAATACTGGAGTTCGGGCTGGATGAGGGGCCGGTCAGCAAACCACCTCCAAGGAAATTAGGTGGAAAAAAGACAGTCAGCAGACTCGCAGCTAAGAAGCAGAGGCCCAAAAAACAAGAGGCTTCCAGCAAGCCTGCACCGGAAGTCACAGAGTCAGAACCAGTATCGCAACCACAACCAGAATTAGAACCAGTTTCCCAGGCAATAACAGAACCAGTTTCAGATCCTCTCCCAGAAACCTCTATGCCAATTTCAGACCCTCTCCCAGAAACCTCTATGCCAGTTTCAGACCCTCCCGCTCCTCTGAACCTTGACGACATTCCTATTCCTAAAACAGGAACATATAACTTTGATCCCAGCCAGTGGGATGACCCAAACTTCAATCCGTTCGGCAGCAACAGCACCACGAGGACCTCCCCTGTGCTCCCTAAGGGCACATACAGCTTTGATCCGGACAATTTCGATGACTCTGTGGACCCGTTTAAATCCTCCAAAAGCCTGAGCATGGAGGAATCGTCCAGTAGCGCAGCTCAGAATAAAGTGAAAGATGGAGTAAAACAGAAAGCCGGGCCCACGTCTGGCGAGAAGAAAGTGAGGCAGATGCCCAAGAAAAGCAAAGAGAGGTTAGTCTACCGAGATACACTGACACTGAATCCCCCATCCATGCCTGCATTCTTTCTCTCTTGCCCCAGAAGATACAAGGATAAATATCACATATTCGTATCCACATTTAGTCACTGACGGTGTCTTTATGCATACCAAACAACATGACAAACACTTAACACTGCATACTGACCATTGATGCAATTCCCATATAGGTTATAAATAGTGCACGTGCACTGTTCAAGCTAGTTTTTGCAGCCTTGTGTTTCTGCTCACACCTTTGCTGAGTATCTAACATGTTGAGCTGAACACGTTTGTTTCTTCCCCCTGTTCTTTGTTCCCTTTTGAAAACCCTCCCCATCCCTCGCTCTATCCCCCCCTTCATCCTTCATCCTTCCTCCTCTTGTCTGTCGCACAACCCCCTCAACCTCTGCTTTGGCCCACCTCTGTCGGCCTCAGGAAATCTGAACAAGTCAAGTTTCTCTGTTTTCTGTTGTAAGTACTCTCACTATCGACGCTGCCTCACGCATGCCCCTTGCCATTTTACTCCCGCCGTCACATGAAATGGCCTTAGAGGGACCATGTGTCTCCCCCAGTGTCCTCCCACCGTGTAAGGCTGATCCCTCACTATTTAATTTGTCCTGTCTCGTGATTCCTTTTGGAAGCTGGGCAGCACCTGTTTACATTTATGCTGCTCAACTCACTTGATATAAGGCCAGGCAACAAGGCTCGGGAATGTTGGCAGCTTTATTGTTATATAAAGTTGAATTTGATCTCTGTTGTTAAGTTATATTTATATTTATAACTCTTGTGTTGTTGCCATGTGCTTGTTTTTTTTTTTGCAGGAATTCCTGCAAAGTACAGAAATATGATGAAAGCCAGTCCCTGGTGCTTGATGTGTGTAATCAGGTAATGTGTGGGTTTTGGCTTTATGTGTGCATGTGTTTGCGTGTGCGTCAGCAGCAATGTTGCACTTTGCTGCAGTGACACTGCAATGACCATTATTCGGCAGCTGTCCAACCTCTTGGCCTCACCTCCACACACACACGCACAAACAGTCGCATTAGCTGATGTGTCCTGTGCAGAACCGTGACTCAACACCCTGCTGTCAAATATCAGTCTGCTGCCCCTACATGAACTCAACATTATCACCTGCTCCACTCTCAGGACATATCCTTGAGATATTGCCCTGCTGCAGAGGGCCTAAGATACCCTAATGTAATTCGTCTAAGTGTCTCTTCCCCAGCATAAAGCAGGTGGAACATAATCACAAAACTATGCAGTGATATTCTGAGGTTGTGATGAGTGCTGCGCCCTCAGGATGTTTTGTATTGTCTCGCAGGTGAAGTTTTAGTGGGCTACGGTGAGATAAATCATGTTATAATGCGGGTTCTCTTGTTTGCAGGCGGAAGACGAGGTGGTGGTTCAGACCCCAGAGATCACTCAGCGGGTTCATCACGCCACCGATGAGGAGAAGTTGGCCTCCACTGGCATCATGGGACAGACAATGGAGAGCCAGAAGGAGAAGGAAGAACCCGAATGCAACAAAGCACCAGTGAAACAGCCAATCAGCGATATAGCTGTTACAGATGGTAGGTTTCAGATTAGTAATATTCAAGAGTGATGAGCTATCACTTGTGCAAATGAAGTGCCCAGGCTAGAGACAACATTTATCTGAATTTTAAGCAAGCCTCAGTGGATCAGCTGTCAGACCAGTAAGTAAGTAATGGTAGTTCTTGTCTCTGTTATTTCACCTGAACTAATGCCACTTTATATGAAAGTACTGATGATGGGAGAAGTAGGCATCCGCAGAGCAGTGTCGGCTGAACCAAAAAACACAGACAAGCACAATGAGACTGCAGGGGAGTGAGAGTAAATTTAGTGACTGCAATGCTCCAAAAATCTGTCAAATTATGCTGAAGCAAAACAAAGCCTGCAAACTCAGCAAAAACTCCTCTGCTGGTTATGAGGAAGTTATAAATATGACACCAGGGAAGCACTGGTTATCACAATTGTGAATCAAAACTGTTGACAAAGAAATACTTAAGTTTCCAGATTCTTAATAATGAGGATACATTTTTGACATAGACATGGATTTGCATAATGCTATTTATGAGTAGTTAGCGCAATTAACATGTGTCTGAATATTGTGTTTTTCTCCTTAAAGGCCCTGAGACAAAGGTTTCAGATCAGCAGGAGGAGAAGGACCTCTGCAGCCTCAAGGAAGATATAGTAAGTACTGCAGGGGGTCAGTCATAATAATTTAACACAAGACATTTGTTGAGCACCTAGGGATCATCTCATATTGAATCATTATTTGGGTCTCCCACAATAACCTGGTTGGCAAAACTGAGCATGTTACTGTTCTCTGTGTGTTCTACAGAGTGAGGTATGTATGAACCAGACCATGAAGATTACCAACAAAGATGCCACAGAACCAGGAGCCTTGAGCCAGGACAACATACCACTGAGCGAGATGGACAAGGCTGCAGTCCTCACCCTGATCAGAGAAGAGGTGCCTCACTGAGCCAGACAAGTCAAACCGATGATGATCATCTCTGATCCTGATCTAAACATATCTAATCAGTTTATTCCTTTTTCATCTTTGTCATGGACCCAGATCATCGCTAAAGAGATGGAGGTCAACGAGTGGAAGAGGAAGTGTGAGGAGAGCAGGGCTGAGGTTTTTGAGATGAGGTACGAAGATTCACTGGCGGCTACACTGGCACCTCACTTCCTGTTTACAAAGCATGGCAGCACAGATGTAGAAATCCAGTCAGCCAAGCTGACAGAACTGTGCTCTCTTTCTGACAGGAAAATAGTTGCAGAGTATGAGAAGACAGTTGCACAGATGATTGGTAAGCTCCTGCCCCCTGGTGGTGAACCGTTTTCCACATTTAACCCTTACAACACAATCGAATACTCAAAACACAACCATAACCATTCATAATAAAACCAAATACTCTGTGCCTGTGGTTGTTTGCATAAAACCTGTTCTCTGTCTGTCTTTAGAGGACGAGCAGCAGCAGAAGACCCTGTCCTGCAGTAAATCAGTGAGGCAGCTGACCCTAGAGAGGGATCAGGCTCTCGCTGACCTCAACTCAGTGGAGCGCTCCTTCGCTGACCTCTTCAGGAGGTATGAGTCCTTGAAGGGAGTCCTGGAGGGCTTCAAGAAGGTCAGTACGACTTTATATATCATCGCGCAGTTCGTTCCACCTTCATGTCATCCTCAGCTCACCATATACTCTCTACATGAATCTCTACAGAATGAGGAGGTGCTGAAGAAGTGTGCACAGGACTACCTGATGAGGATCAAGCAGGAGGAGCAGCGGTACCAGACCCTCAAGATTCATGCTGAGGAGAAACTGGACAAGTAAGCGTCAGAAGACAGAACCGGAATTGAGCCACTGGAGATTAAATCTGATTCCGACAATCATTTCCTCCCCCTCCCCCTCTCCTCTGCAGGGCGAATGAAGAGATAGCCCAGGTGAGAGCCAAGGCCAACACTGAAGGCTTGGCTCTGAACGCCAGCCTGAGGATGGAGCAGATGAAGGTGGAGTCGCTTGAAAGAGCTGTGCTTCAAAAGGTAATGTGAGCGCATGCGTGGCAAAAAGTGATTAACAGTGTTGTTGGTGATATTACAATTGATATATTGATGAACCATTTATATCTGTCATATTCTTGCTTCACCCATCCATTGCGAAGCTCTTTGAACTGCAGTTTGATTTTGCCTTTAAGTTTGGTTGCAGATAAACGTGCGCTCCCATCAGCTTTTTACTTTTTGCATCATGTGGAACTACAAACAAACAGTTTCGTGTTTTGTAAAACTGGATATTTCTGTACATTTTCAAAAACTGATTGTTTTCTCACAATGTAAAAACATAGCTTAACATCACGGCTAATGATAGCACTGCTTGTTAAAATGTGCAAACATGGAACAAGACACTAGAGGGCAGTGTTTCATTTAGTAAACCCACAATGCATTGGAAGCTAGATGTGGGGGAAAGCATGCTGTTCACTGCTTTATACTTTGTTAGTGGATGTTTGCTAAACAACTGTGTTACCAAATCCCTGTGTGCTCTGCTGCTTAGTGTTTGAAATGCAGCGCACTGGATTAGGCCTGTTTATTCATTGGCTGCAGTGCAAGGTACATGGAAACCTTTTCTCTGCCAACAGATTCAGAGCCTGTCCTTGGACCCGTATAGAGATGAGTTTCTGTCCTGGCAGATCTGGAAGATCATTTTCTAAAACTTGTGTCTGTCCTTCACAGAACCAAGAGATCGAGGAGCTCACCAAGATCTGCGATGAGCTGATCGCCAAAATGGGAACAGACTAATACGTGTACATGACATGTAAATTTTGTACATGAACACATCTCGTTGTTTTCTTTGTCAGCTCATTAGTTCAACAAGTAGATATCATTGAAACAGGTTGAGAGATGGCTGTATTTTGTCCTGGTTGATGATGATTGAAGCAGAAAAATGACATCAGCACAAACTTATCACAAGGGGAGTGATTATATTCTTGATCTTTTTTAGGTCTTTTTTAGATCATTTTTCATTCTTCCTTTTCCAAAATCATTTTATCAAACTTGTCTCGCACAAAGCTGTAGAAAATAATGTGGAAATAAGAAAGAAAACATTTGACCACAGAATGTCTACAGTATTAGATCTGACAAAGGAAGAACAATTGATCAAATTATTAAGTTTAACATTTGCTGGTATTTAATTTGTTTTATAGGTTTACTCTGCAGTTTATTTTCTATCATCCATAAATGAGCTGGAACTAATATTACAGATATTTCCAAAAGTCATCTTTAACATTTTATCATTGCTGTGTCACATTGCTGTGCCAAATATTTTTACATCTTGTACATTTTTCCCCAGCTCAGGAGCACTTACGAAGCTCAAACTTTTCATTTAGATATATCATATCTTCATTTGATGGGAGTTTGATGAAAGTTGTAAAACTTTGCTCATTACACTTAATAATGAACCATGTGCCAAGGTTCTTTTTCTCTCACTCTGCAGTGGAGTGTGGAAAAGCACAGTCTGATAGCTGCCATGTAGATATATATTTGGATTTTATGAGAGTTCACATGTTGCTGGTGTGCCTTTATTTTGTTTAATGTGTAAAAGAAAATTGGTCCCACCTCATTGTTTCCAACATCTGTTGCCAAAATGTATATTTCTATGACTAAAGTACAACAATGAGTGAGCATGTTTTACCTTGAACAGCAATGATTCATGCGTGCACAAAATGGACCACATTACTTTTACGGTAAAGGTCTGTGGGGCCAGATTATGAATATATCTCCAGTGAACATAATTTTTGTATAGAGACCTTATTTCACGTCAGCACAATCAGTTGCCAAATGTTTGTATATGTAAACCGAGATGGGTTTCAGTGTGACCATGTCCAGTTGTATTGGTGTTACAGTGAAGGTGCTTTTCAATGCAAACCCATTGTCACATTACAATATGCGTGAATTTTATACTTTATGGGAAGAGTATTCTGAATTCCATTGCTAATATTTGTAGACTTGAAGAATTATTGAGAATATACTCAGATTATTTTGTGCATTCCTGAATAAATGGTTGAAAAAATGTATGCTTCTGTCCTCTCCTGCCTCCATCATTTCAGCCGAGCACAACGAAACGGAAATGAACATAAACAGAAGTACATTCAGACTGTTTTTCAATCCTGCCAAGGAGCCAGTTTTCATGCTACTTTTTACAGACGTGTCATTTGCGGGCTTTTTTGTTTGTCAGTCAGGAGCCTGCAGTTTCCTCCAGCAGTCAAATTTAACATTCATAACAATGTGCCCATAAATACATCAACCAAACAGTCCATCTCCACCCATGTGGCGTGGGCAATTGATGTGTATGGAAAAACATTTCAGTACATGTTTAGGATGTGACAACATAGTTATAATGTAGGTTGAGAACTGGGCACTGGGATTGTTTAGTTACTAACTGGGACCAGTTGTATGTTTTCATACTCACCCTCTTCTGTTTCAATCTGATGATGACGATGCCTGCTCCTCACTCCACTGCTCTCTGCTACCTGTATTAAGATTCAGAGTACAAAGTTGAAGCCACTAATCATCTGGGAACAATGAATGATTAAATCACACAGTCTTAAATTTGGGTTATTGTATGAAAACGCAAAGAAAGTGTAGACAGTTAATATGCTCATCCAGGTGTGTGTTTGTTGCCAATGTGATCCTGAATCAAACTTTACAGATACAGCCCTAAAGCCCAAGTATCCTCAAATGTCTCTTCTAGCTCTTTAGCAGAGACAGGAGATGACTCAGAGGACTCAGAGGACTGCTGTCCACCGTTTAATGGCCCTGGCTGAGGACTAAGTAAAAACCAGGTATTTGCCTTCTGGTGTTTCTCTGCACCTGCAGAACTGAACTGTGTGTTTTAAAATGCCAAGAAAAAACTGCATAGCTTCCAAAGACATGGAGGAACAACACAGAAATGACAAATTTAAAAAACACACAGTGATTAAATTCATGAAACAACTGAATTATAAATACATTTAAAATAGTAATTAAAAACAACAAAGTGCATTTGATCGCTGTTACACTGAAGAGACATTTTAAAAGGTGGGGTCTCATTAAAAACATGCAACATCAGCTTGGTGAACAGTGAACAGTTAATAAACACAACAGGGTTTAAATATAGCCTGTAATCAATCACGGTGCGTTATGAATAATCTCCTGAGGAAGGATGCAGCCGCAGTGTTTGACTTGAAGAGGCCATGAGACTGAGGTGGGTTTCATTATCCACAGATCCGGGTCCAGGGTCTTTCCAGCTCATGTGGAGTGTTTTTGTAACCCATGGTGACCGAGCCGGAGGAGGCGGGCCCAGGATGCTGAGGTGGTCGCTGATTGGCTGCCGGCCGCGCTGATGAGTGGGACGGGGGCGCGCTGGCAGCGGTGAGAGGAGAAAAGGAGGCAGAAGAGGAGAAGAGAGAGAGGAGTTCTCCTGCACAACTCATCCTCTGCTGGCAACGGAAGGTGCGTGTTCTGAGGACCGAGTCGCCTGTTCTCCGTCTGCAAAGGTAAGTTTTCATCTTCATGTCCAGTTAGACAACCTCTGATTGGATGATCTGATCCGCACGTGCTGAAATCTGTGAAACTTTTTCTTGAAACGTGAGACTCTGCAAACTGCATAGTTCTCTCTCTTTGTCCCTCGTGCATGACTGGGAACAAATCCATGATGGATAATTATAACATTAATGATTTTAAGAGTAGTTTGCAGTCATTGTATCTCCTGTAGTTGTTTACCAAACAAGAGTTACACCCCTTTAAAAAGTGAGCTTGATCCTAACATGAGCCATAAAAAAATGACTGTATTGTTGCAATCCGATATGAACCCAAGTGCAGAAGAGAGGGACAGTATGACCTTATATTATATGTGCCTGAATTTCAAGAAGAAGCACCAGGACTCCCATGTTTCTGCTTAACACACATATGTGCTTTTCACTCACAAACAATAGGGAATAGGAAAAGCACTGGCTTTGATTGAAGAAGCCATAAATTCATCTTGTGGGGATTTTGGAAAACTGGAAAGTCCTTGGCTACCTTTCAATGGCTCTCCCCTAGTCTCATAGTTCTTGCATGTTTCTCCAGAGGGTTTTGGAGAAAGTATAGACCCTACACAACACAGACTCAGGAGAAGTTTGCATTTTACATAGGTTTGTGCAGGTCACATATGATGTTTGTTCACCGTCTGCTAATAGGTGGACTGAAAAAGTTGTGTCCAGAGACACTGAAATCCAAGAGGCCAGATCAAAGCAGCTCCTGCTGAACTCTTTCCTCTCCTGGGGATATAAACCAGATGTTTCACTGGAGCATCACAAGTGACATCGTACGGTTTATTGAGTGTGTACACCAGGGGTGTTTTGTCAAGCCCCTGCGTTCTGCACTTTGTTGGCTGTTACTATGACGTCAACTTGGAAATCACCCCTCAGCCTCCTCCTCCTTATATCACAGACCTGGAGGTCTCCTTACTCTCACTGTTTTCCTCCCCTCATTTAACTCCAGGAACATTCCTCCCCGAGGGCTTCTGGTCTGTCCGTTGACACTTTCATGGTCTGCCATGAAATATCGATGTGTGCGAGTTAACTTTCCTTCTCAGTGGTGCAGCCTTCAGGCAGAGATCAGTAGATAAGTGAGAGGGCAGCACCCACCCTGCAGAGGCCCACATTTGCTCCTCATTAGGCTGTCAGAAAGACAGGACAGAGGCAGGAATCCTTGTCTCAGCAACACAACCTCCATTCTCACCCAAATTCCACTTCTTCTCTCGCTTGTTGGCAGTCAAATGCAGTCTCACATTTTACTGATCCTCTTATAAACTTAAATTTGTGGTGTAGAGAGGCCTGTGAGGGTCTGGTAACTTGATGATAGCCAAACCAAACTGTAATTTTAAAAGGCTCCATGCCTGATCCATGAACTGTTCAGTGGGAAATCAATTAAAATGATCTCACAGTATTAAAGAAAGCGAGAAAAAAAAAAAAAAAATCTTCTAGATCCGCAGTAAATCAGCATGTAATAGGTTCTACCCTGAACCTGATCATAGTTCCACCAAGATTCTTATTCTAGTTTTGAAAACGTCTCCTCGTTGAAAGAGGTGATAACCAAGAGAGTCGTTGAGTTCAGCCTCTGACAATCACTCGTCATCTTCTTTTTAGATCCTCCTCCAGCTGGCCCGCATCATGCTGCACCCAGGTGCCTTGTTCTCTTTGCTGGTCACGTGCGCGCTGTGCCACGCTCAGTCAGACTCCGGCACACCTGTGATCCAGCTCCGTCTCGCTGGGGAGAAGCGGAAACACTTCGAGGGTCGGGTGGAGGTTTTCTACAACGGAGAGTGGGGGACAGTGTGCGATGATGACTTCTCCATCTACGCTGCCCACGTGGTGTGCAGAGAGCTGGGCTTCATGGACGCACAGTCCTGGCTGCCCTCGGCCAAGTACGGAAAAGGAGAAGGTAAGGAAAAGTTGACATCTCCAAGTTTCATCTCAACCCCACGTTCCGTGGCTGTTCAAGACCAGAGATGAGGCTTGATGGTTGATAATCTCTGCAAACTGCCCATCAGCCAACCACACACAGTCAGACGAAGTATATCTTTTCAGTCTTAACAGTTTCATATGTTCCATGGAAAAAAAACGTCTTTGAATGAGGTACACGTTTCCCCTGTCTGCTAATATCCTGAGGCACTGGTTTCCCCATTAAAGGAGACATGAGAGACGCCAATCAGCGCACCAGGGTTGGGTGTTGGGGGGGGCGGGGGGGCGGGGGTCAATACTGGAAACTGTGGGTGTGTAAACCCCACACGTGCACACACGTGTCATGAAAAACACATGAGACATAATCTCATCTCCTTTCCTCCGCCACTGTTTTAACCCTGGTCAGCTCTGTAGAAGCTGTAGCTGCTGGTGGTGGTGTGTATACAAGGGTATGTTGGTAATTAAAACAGTGTCCCTTGTTAAAGGCACATTTTCCCACTGGGTCTGGGCCACATCCAGGCTGCCACTTCAACAGTGAAGTAATTACCTTGGTAGTTGACTTCCCCAAGCACCAGAGTCATTAAAGCACTTGCAAGAATCAAGGTTATAAAGTCATAGACTCCATGCATGTAACGTTGCATGCTAATAGCATTTTATGAGAAGCAGCCAAACAGCGTGATGTTTATGCATGGCCTGTCTGTGCAGGAATGTAAAGATGGAGGCATGTGTGCATGTGGTCAGGGCGTGACCCTTCAGCGTGTCTAAAGATGGTGAATGTTGAATTTTCACTTCCAAATGTGTGGGCCATTTTGAGGAGGCTCCTCTTTACAGAGAGGAGGGCCGAGGCCCTTGTTGTTTGTTGTTTGACCCATAGCTGTAAAAGTGATCAAGAGCGTTTCCCCATCATCATTGTGACTGTTGAAAGAGACCATCACATGTTTTCAATTGAAGACGTATCCACATCACCAGTACGAGGACATCTCCCTTGTGGATGCAGCAAGTTTCCCTGCCTGGTTGTTAATCCCATTCCCAGCAGCATTTGCAAAGTCAGTTAATAACATCACAAATTCACATTAACTCAGATCGCCTCAGGAACACTATGCTCTGTTCCAGTTTGCTATAATTTGAGTTTAGCTTATGCGGTCGACTCAGAATGGCAATAAAAGCTCATATTGAAAATTAATGGCTCCCTGCAAGCTGCGCTGCCACTTTTCAACCGGCTGCAAATGATGGTTTCAACACAACGATCCCAAACAATTACAACTGGCCGCTGTGACTGTTTGTTTAGCCAGAGGTGCGCTGAGCCCGGGCTGGCTCTCACGTGGACTGTCTGCAGTACATCACCACAAGGAAACTTGGCTCGAATGAAAAAATGTTCCCGGGCCAATCAGCTTCTGCCAAGAGGAGGCTACGTGACCATATAACATTCAGTCACTTTCTTGGTATGATCAGGATGTTCCTCAGCAGCGTGTTGAGACTTCCAGAGGAGAGATGCGTTGGTGGTTTCCATGGCCACAGTCGGTGGGGTTTTCGTGCTTCAGCAGGCTGATTTGGCAGCTGGGCGGCAGATGAGCCGCTTCAGCCGTGACAACATTTATTGGCCAGCTTCTTGCTGAAAAGATGCGTCAGGTTATGGTGGAGACCAAACACGTCTCCACGTGAGTAGGTCTACTGTCTCTGTGAGCAGACTGCAGTGGAAATGCTGAGATAGATGTCACTGCAGCGTGACACGCGGCCGAAGACGCTCAGGGCGCAACATTGAAAGCACTCTTTCATTTGACTTTTCAAATGAGGTAATCCTCTGTCAGGTACAGGGACAGGGACATGTTACGCAGTGGAGAGTACAGCATCAGCCCTGCAGTAACAAGGATGACACTCACATGGTAATATAAAATATAAAAAACACATCCTTTAGTACAGGATTTGTCTTCACCTGGAAGGTTCATGTTTTGGATTTCCAATACACTTTGTCTGGGAGATGAATCAAACAAATTGCAGCATAGGGCATCTTTGAATGATTTTGTTTCAGAGCACAATTCACGGATATTGATAAAAATAGTGTGGTTTCAAAGGTGCCATCCTGATATTTTTTAAAAAGGGTATCACAAGTCAGAGCTGCAGGCCAAGGAAGCAGCATTGTGACTCTAAAAGTTGCTGACGGTCGACAAGGTTTCTGTAACTGATAATTCTTTTCTTCATAAATATTCAAAGATGACTTGGTTTATAAACTATTGTGATATTCAGATAAATGCTCGTGACACTTTCCTTAAACCCAAGATGACATCTTTTCATTGCTCATTCATTTTTATCAACAGGAAATAGTTCAAAGATAATAAAGAGACAAAACTCCTCTCGGTTCATATAAGAATCAACATCCCCAACACTTGTTCCTTCTTCCAGCTCAAACCGTTCATCTTCATCAGAGAGCGTGTCAGTTCACACATAACTCTGCTCCTCTTCGCTCCAGGCCGTATCTGGCTCGACAACGTGCACTGCACTGGTGGAGAGAAGAGTCTGGCTCAGTGTGAGTCCAACGGCTTTGGAGTGTCTGACTGCAAACATTCAGAGGATGTCGGGGTGGTGTGCAACCAGAAGCGCATTCCAGGCTTCAAGTTCATCCGGAACCAGGCCCATGGTGACGAGGTGGGTTTGCATCGAGCAACACACACACACACGCACTTGTTGTCTAAACAATCAAGCCTGCACGTGTAGGGCCATGTCACACATTTAACGCCGGGGTGGGATCACTTCCTGCCAGCTACTACCTACATCCACACATGGTTCAAGTACACACATGCAACCCGAACAGATGTTTACAATAAAAGATAAAGAAGAAGACGGGCTCGGGATGAAAGAAAATTCTTGCACCGCATGTGAGTTGACTGTCTGTCGCTCATGAAGGGAACAAAATTAAAGCATATTGTTGAGGCTCGTTTGTTCCAAAGAAAATACTGATTAACTTGCTATGAGATGAAACCTCCATCATACATGTGTATCACTGGTTCACTTAACTTACATAACCTCAGTCCAAACAGAGGGACTAGAGCCAACATACAGGTCAGGACAGGCTGGCAGCAAATGTATTTGTAAGTCAAAAAAGTTTGAGTATTTGGTCTTTCATATATTCTGACAAGTTACATTTATCAGACTTCCACGTGTCTGTTATGTTATGTCTGGTACTATTATGTTACTAGTACTATTATTTATAATATCATTATTTTTATCTGGTAAATACTTATAAACTTATGACCAGCTGCTGAGGCTGGCACCAGCGTTTTCCGACCCTTACGATGAAATGGATACAGCCAGTAACGAAACTGTCCCTATGGATATTAAATCAGTCTGTCTGGACAGGACGTGCAGGTAGTCACATCTGCACTGACGTCAGGCCATGACATAAGCCAGTCGTCAGCGAGTACTGTTGAGCCGTCCACTCCACCACTTGCACTGATGACTTTACCAGGCTGCTATTAGTCTTTCCTCTGCAGACCCCGGCCCACTCTGCAGCCATGACTCACAGAGAGGGGAAGACCATCCTGTCTCTGTGTCGGATGGAAAGTCAGTGTGGGTTTGTGACTGTGAGAAAGAGGGAGAAAGGAAGATAGCAACATTCCTTCAGCTTGCCTGAGAACAAGTCATTGAAAACACACAGCTCCATTAAGACCAGACAGACACTGATGAAGCAGCAGGCCTTAGCTACTTACAACGGAACTGCAGATGTTCCCTTTTTTACTGCTTTGGTTTAAGAGTTTTATTTTCTATATACTAGGTGTAAGGTGGTAGATTATGCCAAATTTCCCATCGCTCTACAACCGCCAGAACTGTGACTCTGTTTTTACTGGATTCATTTTAGACAAGTCTGAGGAGTTCACCTGCAGTCCTTGTGTAACCCTCTAGCTGAGTCATGGCTATGAAAGCACTATGGAACCCTTTTCAGGATTTTTTTTCCCCAGTGGTGCGCATAAGCAGCACCCTCTTGTTCCTTATATGTTGAGTGCTTCTAGGGTCTCTGGGGAATTACTCCAGTCCCCCTCCCTGTAAATATTTCCTTGGTGTGGCTGAGGCCATACACCTTTAACCGTGCCGGGGCTGACGTCAGCGATGGGCGGCACTGTTCCTTCAATCTGTTTATTCACAGCATGAATCGAGATTCTGTGCTGCACCTGAAAGGTTAACACCCTAACCATAAGTGTCCTACAGTCTGAGTAATGGTATGTGGCATGGCTAGGAATCATTTTGAACCTGTCAAAAAATGGTGCTTTCAAAGGTTTCCAGCCCCTTCTAGCGTTATGTAATGATTTGTTGAATCTTTTTAATATTGCTCACCTGAATTTTGCAGATCTCATTTGAAATTTGAATTAGACCAAAAGTGAGTGTTTTTGAAGTCTTCCAGGGTAACTGCACAGATCATAAAGTTGCTTCAAACTGTAATTATCTTGTTTTTGTGAGGGATACATCATGGGACAATTTGACAGTGTATGGGAATGAGTGGAGATAAGACCACAACAGCTCATTCTGGCAAGTTCAGCTCAGACCACAAATGATAGTCTACTGCAAACATCAGCCTGTCATTAATGAAAACGGCAGCTTCCGCTGGCACAACTTGTGCACGTCTCAAATTTTAGCTGAGTCAATCAAAGACGAGTTGAACTGTAGACACGACCAAAACAGTCGTAGGGCGTCGTCAAAGTCGCAGGAGATTACGGAAAAGTTTTTTTAGCGCACGGTCCAAATCAGGGCCGTCATTTCACCACCGGGCGTATCTCAGTCTGCTACTGATCTGACCTCTCCAGATTCCTCGTGCTCTCACCATGACAACCTGCTGGTTACGTAATGCTTTTTAACACAGCAACGGAGCTTACATTCCTCCGTGAGGGAATCATTACCATGGATTATCTTCATTATTTCAACCGGCCTCAGTGCTTCAGCAATACTGCCTGGAATCTATGTATTTATACACGATGGACAGTTTACTGATCGTGTGTTTGTGCATAGCAGAGGCCTGAGAGCCTCAGTAAATAGATTGACTTGCATTTGACATCAGAACACTGAGAATGTGTTTATCCGCCAGCGTGGATAAATGAACTCAGCTGTGTTCTGCTGCTTTTTATACGGGAACACTCGCTGCACGTGTCACCATGTTGAGACAACGTCAGTTGTCTCCTTTATTAGAAGATGTCTGACAGTTCAAGTCCGTATGTGTTAGATGTTTATGTGACAGTATGCTGTGTTGTCTGAGGATAATTATAGCTTCATGGTTAAGTTTGACGAGAGCTTCTCCACCATGTTTGTTATTGTGTGGCATTGCTGTGTACTTGTGTAATCACTGCATCTCACATTGTCCCCTGTTTGTGTCCTCACAAACCAGCGGAGAGTGAATTTGCATCGCTCATGTAAAGAGACGGCACGCTGCTGCTTCCAGAACATCGTACCTCGTTACGAGCATGTGACTTAACTTGTTGAGCTCAGTTGGCTGCCAGACCATCAGTGTGTTTACTTGCACCAAACACTTGGATCTTAAATCAACACAAAGACGTCAGATGCCACTTGTAACAACAGAATGCAGCGGTTAAAAGGCTTTTGACTGTTTGCAGGGCAAAGGCTGCACGTTTCCGTGAGGCGGGACGGTGTCGCCTTACAAGAATTTCGGGGCCTCACATTCTGTTGCTGTAAAGCAAAAGGAAACTGGAGACAAAGTGAGTTAGCCTCCTGCATGATGTATGCAAGAGGCTCGTGAGGAGGAGACTGATCGAAGGGAGAAGAGGTTGATGCATGTCAGCAGTCAGGAGCCAGTTGCTCTCGCTTGTGGACAGAAAAGTAGACAGATTGGCCACATGTTCAACAGCTGGATCCCTCTGAGGCTTCAGCCCTCGACTGTGCGGTGCCATAAGTCCTAAACCTTATTGTCAGTAGATGTGATTTATTGTATTAGTGCTGCACATGCTGTCTTCTCCAAGACTAAAAAAAGGTATGGCCCAAAAAGAGAGAATCAGCTTAGATAATGGTGCTTACGAAACAGGGGTGGACCCAGGGACAGGGTTGGGGGAATGGCCCCTAAAGTTTCCCTGTGCATTCATTCCGACTGTGCTGACAATAAATATTGCAGTCTTTTTCCACTATTATTTATTATTATTTAATTATATTAGATAATAATTTATTTGAAGCAAGCAACTTGCTTAAACAAGAAACAACAAATTCACAAATTTTGCATGGACGTTCAACAAATTGCTCCTTTCTGGCTCCTAATTTAGAAGAAAGCTAGATAGACCACTGCTCTGAGAGAAAAGCTTCTATATCTTAGTTTTATCTTTCTATATCTTTGGCTGTAACAACATCTGCCTGCTGGCATCTCCAAAGCTAATTTTAAGGTGTTATATCTCATGTATTTAATCCACACAAGCACTTGGACCAGTGAGTCGCTCGTCTGGCAAACTCTCAGTGACGAGAGTCCAGGGAGGAAGTGTTTTCCGACAAGAAAAGATAAGCCTCTGTGAAACTCCAAACTGTTGCTTTTACATTTTCTCTGTTTACACATACTCAGGAGACAAGATGAAGCCTGCTGATTAAAGACCCTTGGATGGAGCCAAACCGTCTCTCTGCTTCTCTGAAATAAATACAGAGAGTTGTGTTGATCCTCTCACTAATGTTAGAATATGTAATTTTGTGGACATCATGCTTTAACAATTTAACATTTTAATTTTAACATTTTGGTTAATGGTCTAAACAAGGTCAGGCTTTTAATTTCCTTCAATCATGAAATATTCATCATTAAATTAGTCTAAGAATCATTTCTATGATGAGAACGGCACTAATAGATGTGTCAGATGCAATTAAATCATCTCACACACACACACACACACACACACAGTGAGTGTGAAGTGGGTTCGGCAGACTGGGGGGGCGGTGAGGCAGAATTCAGGCAGGGCCCAATGTGAAAGTCTTTTCAAACAGCCTGGCTGTTCTCTTGCTTTCATCTAAACTGTGGTGTGATCATCATTCATCCCTGCCAAGCTTTGCCGGGTGGGGCGTCGAGCGGATGGGGGTCTGTGGTCACGTGTAGAGAAACGTGCAGCCGGGCGGTAAGGCTGAGTAAAACGGAAGAAATGCTCCATAGTGGAAGCATTAGTCAGACACTGGCTAGACTACAGTCTAATGTTCACACATGTACATTGTATGTGTGTGTGTGTGTGGGGACGGGGGCGGGGGTCCTGGTCAGAAAAACAAGTCTGCTTGGTTCAGTAATGGTCAAAGCTGGCTAAATAAAGAATGTTTTTCTTCTTCTCAGACGCCACTCACAAACAAGAGAGGATGACTGTATTTGAACAGGATAAAAGCATTTGGATGGAATCCACAGACTGAATGAATCAGTGCAGTCACACAGTGTTGGGAGTGACTGGGAGATGAGGAAACTTTAAAGAAATGTCCAGGTCGCAGTTGACCTCAGGTTGGCCTGCAGGATGGAAAACCTGCATTCATGACAAATGAGTTTCTGTCCCTGCACTGATCCTGATGATAAGCATACAAGCTCCCTATACTTAGAGAAATTGTTCCATATTAGATAAACAGACTGGATTTAGATTGAGAGTTCAGAGTTCCCATTCAACCATTCATTCATTCACATGCAGAACTTTCCCTACCATACATCAGTCACTGATTTTAGTAATTTCAGGGCCCACGTGGCCCCTGAAGAATTTGTCCCAAAAGACACAGCGTGCAGAGTGGAGTGACTGGACTCATTCTGCCAACGTTCTGGTGAGTGGACAGCCCATTCTACCCCCCCGACACAACCATGGCAGCACCACATTACCACATAATTACTTCACCTTCTTAATGAGAATTGGATGGGATGTCCAGTACCTCTCTACTTTGTGGGAACTGGCTCAGTCCACAGAAAACAAAGATCCACCTACCAGCAATGGACTCATTTATAAGCAGCTCTATCCTTTATCATATTTGGTAGATCTGAACCATATGTTTGGATAGAGCCAGTTTTTTATGGTGCTAAGCTAACCATTTGCTGGCTGTAACCTCCTAACAGATGCAAGAGTGGTATCAATGTTCTCATCTAGCTGTCTCAAGCAAGCGAAGAAGCATATTTCCTTGGAAGAAATGTTCTTTCCATGGATTTCATGGTGCATTTTTGAGCGTCCTCTTATGGAAAGTCTAGATTGTGAAGTGATATTATTTTTTAATGACTGTGAAACAGCTAATCACGTTTGGTAGTAATAGTAATAATTTCCCAGCATTAACTCAGGAGAAAAAGTGGTTGGGCCCGAGCCAAACTGGATTTTGCTGAGTTTATGTCTGGCGGTTTGGGTTGAGAGGGGAAACGCCTGCTGGACGGATCACAGCTGTGGGTATCTGTCCTCTTTGGCCTCACGCGTTCACATGGCCAGCTTCCTCCTCTGAGCCAAATACAACACCACTGAGACCCTTCTCAGTGCCCCGTTTCATACTCGCCTCTCACCCTCCCTGTCCTGTCTGGTGTCGGAACCTTCACACCTGCTTTAACTTGTACAGTAAGATAACATTTCCATATGATTTCATGTCTTTTAATTTTGTAAAAAAAAAAAAAGTCAGTTGTACTTTAGTTTATCAGTTTATGAGTTTGAGTTTAAAACACTGTATCTATTTATACAATATTGTTTGCTATAATGTAAGTAATAACATAAATAATATAAGTGTAAATGTAGTTATCTCTTAATTTTGTTTTTTCTAAATATTACTTTTTATGTTCAAGTTGTTTCACTTCTTCTTTACTCGGTTTTTTCAATTCAATTTTTTTCAGGTATTGTCCTATCATAATACTTTCCAAACACTTGATACACAGTCTGTTAGTGTTAGGGTTAAAATACCAGTCCTCCTGATCACGATCACATCATCTCACCTTCACTTCCTGCGCGGCACCAATGGAAAATACTATGTCATGCCGTACGGCCAGCAGGAATCTCCTCATGAACGAGTGGTTTGCACCCACTCTAACCACTGTGGCCAGTGGGAGTACTGGGGGTCACAGTAGAAACAGCCTGACTCAGTCTGGCTCCTCCTGTTGTCTTAAGCGTTCAGAAACCCTCTGAACATTCTTTCAGGATGATGCCATTCCAGGAAACCACCCTCTGGGCAAGTATTTAGTATTTGCTGGAGGACGTGCCTGAATGTTTTTTTTTTCTGGCAGAGTTAAAGTTCCTCCTGTTACGAAATTATAGAGACCAGCGTTTGCATGCCACAAAGTAGCTCAGAGGTCTGGCTCTTTTTGGCGGCCACAGTG
This sequence comes from Pseudorhombus dupliciocellatus, assembly GCA_016785235.1. NCBI lineage: Eukaryota > Metazoa > Chordata > Actinopteri > Pleuronectiformes > Paralichthyidae > Pseudorhombus > Pseudorhombus dupliciocellatus. Next base: position 1,272,912 of record JAFBJW010009050.1, on the reverse strand, counting down.
AAACCTCACACCCAGCCAGGAACCCACTGCAGCTCCTGGCTCAATGAGGGAAATCAACAATGGCTCTGTTATTACGCAGCAATTTCCCCGTAAATCCCCCGAGGTCAAAGGTTACCATTCCTTCCTGATTTAGGGGTCCTCGGCACACATAACCCTAACTATGCTGGGTGACCCTCTGCCTGACCAACTGGCTTTACAGCCCTCTGTAGTAGCCTGTGGACCACCCGCAGACATGCGACCCATCCTGAACCCTGTCAGCTCCTTTCTTCACCCTCTCTTGATGCAACATCAAACTTAATTAGATTCAAATTGTTTTTTTTTAATGTCCCCTGTCAGTCCGCCTCTTCGTTTTCTTATCATGTTTGAAAGATGATACTTTTCTTTCAGATTCTTGTTTCACTGTTAAAATAATGACAATGACGTGTTTCACTTCATTTGTGAATTTCCAGGAAAACGTATTATCTAACATCAACTCCCACTTTTTTTTCTTCATAATGCACAAGTAGCCAAAACTCCCTGAAAACGCCCTCCTCCTTGGATGTCTACTCCAAATCCAAATATGCTGCAAAGATGGAGGAAAAAAAATTCCAGACATTCATCTGCCTCACTTGGGCCTCTCACCAACACTTCACACGTTTAAACACAAATCTTATCGTTCGATTTTTCAGCTCGACTTTGTGTATTTTCTCACAGAGGCAAAATGTGCCTGTTCCTAATAGTTTGGAGTGGGAATTCTGTAACACCCCTGGGTTTAAACAGAAAGCCACCATATAATTAATGGGCTGAAAAGGATTCACAAGACAGTAAGACGCAAATTCCAGAGTGATCGATTAGAAAACTTAAATGATTGATTTCAGTAAGTTATTAAGCGGAAACGTCACATTACTTTTCAGTGTGTTCAATGTAATGTTGCACTGAAGGTTCTTGGAAACGGTTTGGGGGAATCACAGAGGAGCTTCCACTGCAACATGATATGCATGGGAGTGCAGAGGTTTCTGCACCTGGGCATCTCCCTTGGCTTCACTGGTGCAAATATGTTGCAATGGAGACATTACTGGTTCAAACTAAAATCTATCTATCTATCTTTAGTATCGATGGCAGTGATGGAACATTTGCTCTGCTCTGTGTCACAGGCGTTGACGGTGCAAGTGGAGGACGTGAGGATCAGGGCCACTTATTCACACAGGAAGAGGATTCCCATCACAGAGGGCTTTTTGGAGGTGAAAGACGGCGGCAAATGGAGACAGATCTGTAATGAGGACTGGACGGCGATGAACACCAGGGTCATCTGTGGCATGTACGGCTTCCCCGGGGTGAAACGCTTCAATACCCGGCCCTACAAGTGAGTAAGGGTGCATGGGCCAGGGGCAGGGTTTAAATAAGGCTGTTGGAGAGAAGGAAAGTCCTCATAAGCGCAGCACATAAACATTGGTTTATAGCCGACTTACAGCAGTCTAGGCAGTGGGAATATAGTAGTTTCACACTTTGTAAAAAGCAGGTTGACGTCAGAGGTTCACCGCACATTCCTTTACAATACAAACAACTCTATATGTTAAAAATACTGCATTTCCTGTAGATGCTTAGTCTGTTGATGACTCTTGCACCACACTAGGCCGATGTTGGGAGCTGTTGCATAACCAGATCTGTTTAAAGTGGTCATCAGTCAACCCTTCATCCACTTTCCACATGGAGACGAACCAGACTGTTGACAAGAAGCCAAACAGCCTCAGGAAGTCTCAGAGGATGAAGGCTGCTTGGGCTTTGCTGGGACTTGACCTAACGCATCAGTAGTACAGCTTGGCTGCATCTTATAAGTCTAAGCAACTTTGTGCTTGATCAGGAATGCTGGATGCTACATCAAACACACATTTTATTTTTAGAAATCTTAAATAGTCACAAATACCTCAATGATCCCCAAGGGAAAATTGCCACATCACAGTTCCTCCATCTGAGAATAGCATCGAACAGCATAGAGATAAAATGAGTAAAATAGTAACTGTAGGATTATTCATTTTACATAATGAATAATATAATAGCAACATAATAATTTCCACTTCCAGCAGTTTGCTGGGGGGGGCTTTATGCAACTCACACGTTTTGTGTCATCTCATTAGCAATGACTGAAATTACTTTAAACAAATTCAGGCCATTAACAGTTGGTTGCAGATCGGTTTGAGCAGCCACAACATGGAAATGCTTCCCTGTCAGTGAGCCACCATTTTTAAATGTCACAGTCGATATTTAGCTGAACACAAAGCCCATCACTTCCTACATCACTTAGTGTCTGTGTGTCTGATCTGCTTACATGGGAACCCGGGTTCAAAACAAAACAGATGCTGACTGCACATGAGAAAATAATCACACGAGCACATCTGGTGACTGCATGAAGGGGAACAACGTGTTTCTTTCTTTGCTCTTGCAGGATGATATAAATCCTACAATCAAATATTTTTCAGAAGAAAACCTGGCCACCTGCCTTCACACTTGGGGTTTCATATTCAAACCTGTTTTTTTATGTACATGCAGACGGCCGGTCCAACCACTGTCACATTAAAACGAGTCAGACATCAGAAATGCATTAATTCACACTGAGTGTCTCTATTTTAGTCAAATGAGGGCACAGAGGGTGACTTGGTGTGGAAGAGGTTTTCTAGCTCTTGCAGACATGACCTCATCTGTTTTGACGCTAATCATATGCTTCATATCAGAAATGACCATTTCGTGCCAAACGAAAATAAACCCTCTTAATTCAATTTGGCATGTCATCATAACTGATGGATCACAACCTGTCCTAGTATTCAAAGGGACTTGAGGCGTCTCTGTTTGCAGCATCTGGACAAACTGTAGGAATGAAAGTCTTTAAATGTCACTCATGCTGCTTTCATTACATGGTCTGTCTCTTCCAAGGCTCAGGACTCTGCAAGGGCCACTGTTATTGGTTTCACTCTTTGGTTCAAGTCTGGGGTCATGAGAATGGAAAGGTATTCCCCACAACAATACCTCCATTGTGTCTCAGTATGAGATGGGCTTCATTCAGTCCCTCATGGACGTAAATCTTCTCTAACAGCTGCTGAAGTAAAGAGAAACAACAGTAAATTTATATTTTATGTGCTTTTTGTTCGTGTCAGTGGAAATTTGTTACGGTTTTAGGTGGCACACAGAAGCTGAGATGTGTGCAGAGTTGACAAGAATTAATTTAATGTAAAGGTTCAGATCTTATGGCTCCTGACTATTAACAAAGGTGAGCTTTCAAACCAGGGGCTTGAGGACCTCCAGGGTCCAGAGAGGTCATTTGAGCCAATGAGACAGAGTGAGACCCTTAGCAGAGCAGAGAAGGAGATTAGGAAAAAAAAAATCAAACTAATGATCGAGAAAGTCAGCCAAAGTGTTAATACCTCCAGGTGTATAATGATCAGACAGAGAAGTCAGGTTTGAGCCGGTCCTTTAAAACTGCAGGTGAGAAATGACTGGCGATAAGATGCAGTTAGATTAATTAGTTGGAACCTGGATCACACACACACACACTTATACCATATGTGGCATCCTACTGTCCTGGTGATTCAGGTTGATTTAAAATGACCCTAACCTCTGAACACACTAAGTAGAGCACACGTGACCTTGAGATAGCATCAAACAACAGAGGATGATGGATTGTGTTTCTAAAGTGAGATTCAAGTGCGCAGGTTTTGACTTGAACTCATACCTAAGAGAAGTTTGAATAATGCTGTCATGTGTTACTCTTAAAATCTGTGATATGCCGTCTAAAGGTTGGCACTGTGAATAATGCACAGAAGAGAGCATGCGTTGCAGTAAATAGCTACACATCATCTCCGTTTCATATTCTGCTTCCTCAGATTGCTGGCAAATCGGCGTAAGAAGAACTACTGGGGTTTCTCGGTCAACTGTACAGGCAACGAGGCCAACCTGTCCGACTGTAAACTGGGCAGGGAGATGGAGCTCAAGGGCAACAGCACCTGTGGAGACGGCATGCCTGTCGTGATCAGCTGCATCCCCGGACGAGCCTTCGCTCCCAGCGTCAGTGTGGGCTTCAGCAAGGCCTACAGGGTGGAGGTAAGTCAGAGAACAAGTGTAAACTAGAAAGCATTAACAGACCGTCTGACACTTGCACAAGTGAGTTCATGAAACCATATGGCTGAAATTAGTGTCTGCAAATGAGATCTCAGAGGACGTGTAACAGATGCTTCCATTCCGATTCAAAGATTGTTTGATGTGCAATGACACAACCTTGTCCGTGTAAATAGAGAGTTCAATTAAAACAGGATACGCATATCATATCGTCCTACTTGGGACTGAAAAAATGAACTGTTATAAATCATGTTTTGTAAAACATCTGGAAACATTTAACTGAAAGAACATCAGTCAAATATACAATGGAACAATCAGTACTCCCACACTGTGGTTATTATTTATTGCTGAGTTATTACCATGATGTCACTTTCCTGATTAAAATTTAAAACATGTTTCTGCAAGGACCAGTGATGATAAAGACTGAAGTCTAAAGTGAATACATCACTTTGATTCAAACTTTGATTTGAACGGTATTTTATTACTTGTGGTTGACGTTTGTGCTTCGCTCAGAAAAACTGCCAATAAAATCTTTTTAGCATTTTCACTAATCGTAGTTTATGGTGGCCTGTTTCCGCAGCAACCGTTGGTGCGTCTAAGGGGCGGGGCCATGATAGGCGAGGGGCGAGTGGAGGTGTTGAAGAACGGCGAGTGGGGAACCGTGTGCGACGACAACTGGAACATTCGGGCTGCCACCGTGGTCTGCCGAGAGCTTGGATTCGGTAGTGCCAAAGAGGCTTTGACTGGCGCCCGGCTCGGACAAGGTAATATCTACATGTGATTCATTCTATAGAGGTGCACGCACCATATCATACTACAGTACTCTAATCGTATTACTGCACAGGGTAATACGCCGAATGGACAGGCTAGAACACACTTGCCTCACACACAACATAATCTGTCACTCGGGTTCATTTAGCCTCAGCCGGCACATTCTGGAGACACACTCCTGACTCCAGAGGCTAAGACATGTTCACATCAACACAGGTGGGGTGCAGCAGAATATTCCCTTTCATTATATTTCACATTTATAACACTGATACACAGGAAGAATCTAAAAGCAAGGTCAAGGTAAGCAGCCGTTCTAGCTGGGACAATGAAAGGTGTGGGCTGGAACCAGACACCTGCACCTCCACCTCACTACCTCTGCCAAAGAAGCCATGTTTCCATCAGCCTTTGTTTGTCGGTTTGTTCATTAGTTGCCAAGATTACAGGAAAACTACTGAACCAACGGTGTGGGGCAAGAATACGTTTTCTCTTTGGCGAGATAGGGCGTTAACCTTGGCGGGCATGAGGTATGAGTTCCCCTCTTCCAGTTTGCCCTCTGTGTCTCCACCTGTCTAGACCTCGAGTCAGCACATAAATATGGAGAAGAATGTATGGAGCAACACATTAATGGTCACACCACAATTTACCAACCTGATGGTGTGAAATGCAATCCACCTCAGAATTATAAGAAGCATATGTTGGTTATATTGGTCCTCTCCTTTGCTTTGTTCTCACATCAAAAACACAGGAGCGCACAAAGTGTTCCAGCAAAGAAAAACAACCTTATGGGTTTCAGAGGAGGAATTCGGGGTTGGAGAGTCCACAAGGTTATTTGAAGGATATTTTTTCATGAGCTGACCACTGGATCCTTGAAATAGATGGACTAAGAAAGTGTGGAAAAAGAGGATTGTGTTTGTTTTCAGAAGTCGGATGAGTGGATGAAAAAACAAGAAAGTCAATAAAAATTAAATGTAATGGCAAAAAAAAAGAGATTCCCAGATTTTTATGGGAGTAAAATTGTTTGTATGCGTAATTACTTTTTCATTTTATTATCTGGCTTTACAAATCCAACATTTGAGTGCTCCTTCTATATTTAATCATGTAATCCGTTAAATCCGTGATCTGTCAATCAAAGTGGACTGCATGTTCCCTGCAACACTCTGCTCTTCCTGTCATGAAGTTGTTTTTCTATGATGGCTGCCAAACCGTCTCGGTCTCTGCTCTTTCAGAGCTCACATCACTAGAGACATTCCCGCTCAGTCCCATGGGAAGAACACTTGCTCGTGGAAACTGCTACACTTTTTTTTTTTTTTTAAACAGGCCTCAAGTGTCTCATTTTCATTTGACACAGCTGACAGCTTGTTTCCTCTCCTGTTTGATTCTAGGAAACAGGAGGGAAATCTTCTGTCTTTGGACACGGTTATTTTAAGTAAACAGTCAGGCAAGCGAGGATGCTGGAGAGAAATGTGTTTCTGTTACGTTACTATGAAATCCAATGTTTTTTAAGTTGCTCTTTCCAGGAATGAAAATAGATGAGAGTTGAAAGTTCAACAGAGGGAAAATATTCACTGTGCGTGTTGGGTCTGTTTCCAATCTAGGGATCGGGCCGGTCCACATGAATGAGGTGGAGTGCTCCGGGTTTGAAAAGTCACTGACCGAGTGCCACTTCAACCGTGAGGCTGTGGGCTGCAGCCACGAGGAAGACGCCGCCGTCAAGTGCAACGTTCCCGCCATGGGATTCAACAACAGAGTGAGTAACCACTGTGATCCACCATCTATAACTAGAACATTTTACATTTGCGTGGCACTGCAAGACACGTCTGTCTGTCTCTGCGCTCAGCTTCGGCTAAATGGAGGCCGCAACCCCTATGAGGGTCGCGTGGAGGTGCTGGCAGAGAAGAACGGCTCGCTGGTGTGGGGCACAGTATGTAGCGACAGCTGGGGGACCATGGAGGCCATGGTGGTCTGCAGGCAGCTGGGCTTGGGCTTTGCCAGCCACGCTTTCCAGGTAAGATATACTCAATATCCAATTCAAGCCAGGAGGTGATGCTTTTTGATAAACATTCATCCTTTGATGAAGAAAGAAGAGTATTGGGGGATGTAATACGCTGTGATGTGTGAGTGTTTGATCAACCACTGTGACTAACTTGCCCTGAGGAAACTCCAGCTGAATTGTAACAGCAGGATGACATTCCAGATAAATAGGGAGGAGTTTATCCAGGGGGGGAAAAGTCATCTTGTTCATGACAAACACTGGAAACCGAGTTTCATTATTCATACTTAACAATACAATCCATTTAATAGCTTGACAGCATTAACGGATTCCATTTTTTAGGAGTACTAAAAGTACTTTTTAGGAGTACTGCACTGTACTTATCGCCTCTCTCAGCTTGTAGCTTAAGAACTGAGTCTGTGTTATTGGTTTTAAAGGTGCTATTTAATATCATTAAACTCTCAAAATATTATATCATGTTAAATATGAATATGAGTGAAAGAGTCTGACAGAAGCACAGGATTTTTCATGTGTGCGTTTCCATGTCAGTGGGTGAAATGAACACCATTAGGACCAGCTTGAGATTTATTGAAGCCAGAGGGCCAAACAAAGATGTGCTTGCTTAGAGACCCAGAAAACAAGTTGTCAGCACAGAAAGCAGGTCAGGCTAAACCCATGACACGTATGAGAGGTGCGCTGCTCAGCGGGAGAGATGGGAAAGACCTTTGCTTCTCGTTTGAAGTTTCATGGCCACTTCACAGTAAAATCTGTGGCACGACTTTGCTGCGTCACCGTCCTGCCAAGTTTATGGGTTTTAAAGGGGACCTCAGTGCCCGTTATGTCATGAGGCTGGTAAAGCTGAGGTAGCTTTTTCTATTTTAAACCAGTGTGGCATTTATGATTCCTTAAAGCCTGGAAAGTATGTGTGAATCACGGGGATGTGCACTTAAAACAGGCTGTTATAATGTAACTGGCTCTGGAGGAGGCTGTTTATATCACTCAGCTGTGTTTGGATCTATTGCACAACTAATGGTAAACATGTCATCATATGTTTGTGCTCGGTGCTGGAGTATGCACCCTCCAGTCAAGTGTTCCCAGCACTGATGCAGGATTTGATATTAAATGTTCTGCTTGCATTAAAGAGACAATCTGTGCTGGATGAAATAATCCTAATGAGAAGTCTCTCTGGAACCATGTATACACTGAGCTGCCATCAGAGTCCTCATGTTAACGGCAGGTTGAGGAGTGATAAATGTCCTCTCTTTGTTATCGTAGTGGACCAAGGAATCCGTCTCCAAGGAGACTCTTTCCTGTCTGACTTTTAAATGCTTCTGCAGGCAAATCCCACCACCAGATGGAACAAATGACACAGAGCTCAAACTATACTGCTGCACGTCTATCTGTCTCCTCAAACCACCCACGTGCACCCCCACATCCATATCCCTCAGCTCGGGTTCTCTCTCAGTGGATGATGGAAAGTATGAGTTCCTGTCACGGTTTCCCTGTGGTTTGCAAAACGCTGTAAAGAGGCTGAGTCAGGAGTGTGAGGAGAACAGAGCACCCCATAGAGAGAGAGTGTGTGTGAGAGAGAGAGATACCCTTTGATTAGATTGGCCTTGTGGGACAAATGGGATGACGTGTCCACAAATTAAACACAGAAGGAAAATGAACATCATGTTTTGGCTGTAACTCCTCCCCCACAGATCTTTGTTTCCAAAACAGTTTAAGCAGCATGTTTTTCATTCTGCTTATTTCTAGCCGAGTAGAGCATAAATAGATGAAATAATGTCACTGAGCAGAGACTAGGATTAACTGACATTTGACATAATGGAAAATTCCCTTCTTTAATATCTCTATTACATCTGTAGACTTAATATGAAGCTACAGAAAGGGCCTGACTCGTAATGTAGCGCTACATTAAGAGCTGAAACAGGAAGAAACTGCTAGCATCGCCCTGTGTGAGGGGAACTAAATATCTCTGGTGTAATACGGTTACTCCAGAAGATACACAAAGTAACATTCCAGCATTTGTATAAATTAAGCAATTGCAAAAAATTAAACAAATATACATTTTAATAATGCAGACTGTAACTTTTGGACATAGCCACTTTTTGTGTTTGTTTTGAGCTAAACTATAAAGTGACTGGCTCTGGCTGTAAACCATAACCTATTCTTTTGAGTCACAATAATTAGTACCTTTTATTCTCATTCATCCCTGTGCTTCTCTTTATTCAGGAAACCTGGTACTGGGAAGGAGACGCCTCAGCTGATGCCGTGGTGATGAGCGGAGTGAGGTGTTCAGGGACCGAGTTGACTCTAGAGCAGTGTCTGCATCATGGGAAACACGTCCACTGTCCCAAGGGTGGCGGACGCTTCGCTGCTGGGGTCTCGTGCACTCAGAGTGAGAAACAGAAAAATGCCAACATTTAATTACATTTTAAATATTGCAGAGAGAGGTGCATTTCTTCTGGGAAAATGTGTGGAGTAAATTAAATATGTGTTCTTCGTTGCTCTCTTCCTCCAGCGGCTCCAGACCTGGTTCTCAGTGCTCAGGCTGTAGAGCAGACCACGTACCTGGAGGACAGGCCCCTGTACGCGCTGCAGTGTGCCAAGGAGGAGAACTGTCTTTCCACTAGCGCAGACAACGCCGATTCCAGCTCCTACCGCCGCCTCCTCCGCTTCTCCTCCCAGATCCACAACAACGGCCTGTCAGACTTCAGGCCACGGGCTGCGCACCATTCCTGGATTTGGCATGAATGTCACAGGTTAGGGCCACACTGCTGCTTTTACAGTAGTAAATGTAAGGAACTTATGATCAAATGATTACAGGGCTATAGCTCCAACATCTTTATCTGTGTGGAATGCACATGGCCTCAGAAAGTGCAGTGGCGAGACTGGTGCTGATCTCTATCATATCAAATAATTCAAGCCGACATATAAACAAGGCATGAGCAATACTAAGGTCAGTTTCATTATATGAATAACAGTGATTATAAAATGCAGATAAACCAGGTAGGATGAGCACAAAGTGTCCATAAACTGTTTATAAAAAGCTCTGCACACAGCATCCAGAACATAAACAATAAAACATGACAGTAAATTATAGAACTGTTTGCAGAATACTCACCAAAGAAAAGATTCTGCAGTAGCTCTGGAGCGTTAACACAGGAGCCCCCTGTGCGCCTGCTGGTTAGAGCTATATAAAGAGTTAGAGTTATAACAGGCAGTTATGTGTAATTGTCAGGTAGTAGTTATGCAAGTTGTTATGTCAAGAGAATGTTTAAAAATGCATCCTGTCTTTGCCTTTGTCCTTCCTAGACATTACCACAGTATGGAGGTGTTCACGCACTACGACCTGCTGAGTCTGAATGGCACTAAAGTGGCAGAGGGACACAAAGCCAGCTTCTGTCTGGAGGACACGCATTGCGACGAAGGTAAATACAGGCGCCTCCCTTTGGTTTAATATGATTTTCTTCAGATTTCAGACAAAAGGGATTGAACAGTTTGGAACGCTTAACATGGATGACTTTGCAAACGTAGAACACTTTTGTTCAAAGTGGGGTTAAAGTAAAACTGCCTCAACAGGTCCACATACAAACATGACAGGTCTTAACACAGACATTCACTTACAGGTATCCAGAAAAGGTACGAATGTGCAAACTTCGGGGCACAAGGAATCACAGTTGGATGCTGGGATACCTACAGACATGACATCGACTGTCAGTGGGTCGACATAACAGACGTGAAGCCCGGAGACTACATCTTCCAGGTTTGTCTGTCAGCATCTGCTGCTGGAAAGTTCCTCTCATCCTGGGCCAGTGTTCATAGACCAGACAAACACTTTCCACGTCTCTGCATCTGTTTTTGTTTGTCATTCAAGCGGCAAAAACTCAGAACTCTTATTCAGACTTAAAACTCCTCTGTAGGAGTTGTTGAGGGATGCAGTGTTGGGGTCCAGTGGAATTTAAAACGCAACAAAGTTATCACTCAAATGCCTCCTGAATTAAACAAAACCATCATTATGAAGCAGATACAAGTTAAACCTGCCAGAAATTGACTTTGTCAGATCATCCAGACACCCAGTGACCTTACACCCGCCTATCACAGTATAAATCTGTTATAGTGAAACATCCTGTCATCTTTAACCTGACTTTTTCCCCCCGCTGCCAGGTTGTGATAAACCCCAACTATGAGGTTGCAGAATCAGATTACACCAACAACATAATGAAGTGCCGCGCTCGGTACGACGGACAAAGGATATGGATGTACAACTGTCGTATAGGTGAGAACTTGTATTTTACGACGATCACTTCCTGCACAGGGTTCAGGTCGGGCTGATGTTAGCTGCAGTCGTTAAACAGCTGCCTGGAGTGCAGATACAAGGCAGGTTGGGTTCATGGATTCATGCTGTGCAAAGCATGAATTCTGACCCTACACTGCGGCCTCAGCAGAAATCCACATATATCAGACCAGGCTTCAGTTTTCCACTCTCCAGTGTGTCGGCAGCAGCCTCAGATTCATGCTTCTGGCTGACACGAGTGGAACCTGATGTGGTCCGATTCTGCTCACCACAGTTGTAAAGAGTGGCTCTCTTTCTGTCAGCTCCAACTAGTCTGAGGTCTGCACAGTGAGACGCTTCTGTTCACACAGCTGATGTTTGAACTTGAACTGAAGCAGCTCACCTGCAGGACTCCTCACCACCGCCACCTGGAAAATGTTACGTATAAGCAGATGTTCCACTGTTTCTGACAAAGTGCTTGGTGAATGTAAGTTTATTTAACGCTAAATCCTCCTTTATTCAGCTGATGTAGCTGAGTACAATGTATGCTTTTGATGTTTTTGAGAATGTGTGCCACATTTAACACTCGTCCTCTTTTCCCTGAAATGTTCTAATACAATGCTGTAGGTTAGTTCAAATCTCAAAGGAAAAGACAGAAAGAAAAATTCAGGGAAACAGCCCATTTCATCCTCTGCTCATTACAAAGTTATAAATTGTCTTTTTGTACACCACTTACACTGGACTGAATCATATAAAATCTCATAGAGACAGAGAGGGCCGAACATTCAAGCTTCTAATACACAACACAAGCTAAGGTCTGTGGAGATTCTCATTCATCCAGGTTATAGTATCAGGTGATCATTTAGTCGAGTTGCCTCGACTAAATGATCACCTAACACAAGCTAAGGTTCTTTTGAAGTATAAAAAAAAGCAACTTTCAAAAAGAAATACATTTTTTTTTGCTTTTCCAAACAATTTAACTTACATATTGCAACTTTCTTATCAAAAATAAAACTACACATTTAATAAAACATCAGACAATATCTATAAATGTAATGTCTGGAGGTTAAACTGCAGAACAACAACTTTGAGGCTGGTGGGGATTCAGGACCCTCGGTCAGGGTGGATGTTGGTGGCGTGGGGCACTGAAGCACAGCACAGTGGTGGACGGATGTCATGCTCAGCTGTCTGTGACCACTGTAGAGCCTCTTCAGCCGTAGAAAAAACAAAAACAGTTTTGATTTTAAAAGGTGTGAAATCGCTATGTGATACAAAACATTGTTGGGGGGGTTTGGCAACATGAACAATGAACGAAAGGTCTCTCTACCTGAGATACACTTACATTTGAAAAATAACACAGGGGCTTTGAGAGAAAATATTAAGAAATCTAAATATATATAGATAGGCAAGTCATGCTCTTGAACTGAAAGACAACACTCTTGAATAAAGATTAAAGGTTAAAAAACTGTGTTTGGACTTTTTGGAGGAGATTCATGATATGATTTGAGTATCTTCTTCTCATTTCCTCTCCCTGTCTGACCCCACAGGTGGCACACTGAGTTCAGAAACAGAGGAAACATTCCCCGGACTGCTCACCAACCAGCTGTCGCACAGGTAGACCTGACCAGGTGGACAATGAGGACGGACACAAGGAGGGACATTAGGGAAGCAAATATAAATATTTGACAACCACTAGAGGGGGCTGTGCAGCTTTGCTTCCTTGCAGAAGTGCTGGATTGAGGTTGCGCTCAGAGCTCAGCTGGTCCAAAGGACAGTGAATAAATGGGAAAATTAAAAAAAAAAAAGGACCTGCTTGCTACAAAACATTTTACACCAATGTACAAAAATGTTCTTATCTCTTAGTATCTTGCGGCTGTTGCCAATGTCAGCTTTGACCTGGTGCTTAATAAGAGACATGTCAGGGAGGATCTAAGCCAAGTTATTTATTAAATTAATTGTGCCACACAGTTCAAGGACAAAGATTCTTTGGGGAACGACTCAGTTAAACATCCATTGGATGAGTGTATTCCCTGGAAGTTTACTTTGGGGTGGTCTGCTGCTAAATCTGGTGCTATACGTCATCAAATCTTGCACTGTATGCTTTTTTCTAAAAGACAGTTGAACACAGATCTACAGTGAAAAGGCTCCTCTAGAAACCAAAAAATACAGTACCTGATTATGAGAATTACTGCAGAGCAAGGCACTGCCCAAATAAAACCTGTTTCCAGCTTAGCTCTAAAGAACTCTCTAGAAATAATCATTTGTAACCACAGCTGCAAAGCAGGCGAGTGGAAGTTGCATTATCAGAGCTACTCTGCCGAGTTACATTTATTTATACCACCTGTCTTGGATTGGGTTCCTGTAGAATTCCTGACATTCTGTGAGGTTTTAACTCCGACATTTAAGTCATCATGAAGCTGAGAGGGAACGTGCTTTCTGCTACCATGGCTTTTCATTTACTTGAGTTCACCTTTAAGAAATGTTTTATTTATTGCTTTCATTGTCTTGGTTGTTACAGTCGACACATTTTCATCTTCATCAAGTGCACATCCCCTCAGCTTATGCTTCATGTTTGTTAAATTATTACCATCAGGGACTATGAAGACATTGCGGGTGAACTGTGATATCTGCACGTGTGTGAAAATGACTCTTGATTTTGTGAATTTTCTGATGTAGCGAATTTAATGACCCCTTTTTTAGAGAGTTCTATTTACCTGTTGCCAGTTTTTTTTTTTTATTTTGTATGCATGGGTGATTGTGGAAAAGTAATTAACAATGGTAAATGCATATACCAATTTGTGTGATGACCCTTTTTTATAATGTTATATAAGGTTTAAATGGTGTGTGAAAAGAGTATATTCTGCAGTTGATTGTGTGCTGAAAAAGCATGCCACATGACTTCTGATCTAGTGTAATTCTAGTGTAAACAGCCAGAGGCTTGCATTAGTCTACTCACCTGTCAGCGTATCCCACTGTCAGCACTTCTCTTCAGTATCGTGGCACTCTGCCTCGTGCCTGCAGCCCAAGAGCTCTGGTCACCATCCTCCTGGCAACAGCACAGTCTGTCCTGGGACGTTCCTTCACAGGCTGGATGAACTCTGGAGGATGGCACAGAAGCAGACATCTTATCCATTAAACGGTGTTATACCAATGGGACCCCCCCCACCAGACTAAATATTAAGAGAGGGTTAAAAATGATTGCTAAATATAAGATATAAAGAAAAGAAAAGAATCACCAACCTGCTCGTTGAAAGGCTTTGCCTTTGGCTTTTTTACTCCCTTCAGCCAGTGCTCGTGTCTTCAGCAGTGGGTGGGAGATGGAGAGGGCATGTAGAGCTGTGCGACACAGTAAAGAGTGCTACATATTAGTGCATCATATCAGTCACATATATAAGCCCACAGGAGAGAGCTCATACCTGCTGACTCACTGGAAAATACACCCAGGGCATGTGTGTTGTCCACCCACTTGATCTTCATTCCACCATCACTGAGATACACAGGAGAGCAGTTGTTACTAAATCTCAGTTTCTAGATCAATATTTGTGAGTTCCTTTAGCAAAAATGCTCCATTCCATATATCAAATTTTCCTTCAAGTCTTCATGAAACAATTTTCCTGGAGAATAAATATTGAGAAAAAAAACATTCTTCTCTTGCTAAACACTGAGGAAATCTTAGAACAGAGGCTAAACTACAGTGACTATTAAAACAAGCTGTTACGTGAACAATGCTTTACATCAGGTCTGTAATTTAACAAAACCAGCAAGTGATTGGGATCTTTTTTAAACACAAGACGGTTCCTTCAAGCTTGAAACAGTTCTTTGAAAGGAACAGAAGCATAAAGTCCCGCTCTCTTTGGAGAGCCATACTCGCCAACACTAGCGTGCACTGATCTCACCTGTAGTCTGTGAAGGCACTCAGCAGGTCGTCCGTTTTAAACATATATGGAAAGTCATAGATCTCGATCACGTGGCGAAATCCATCTGGACTGGAGCACACGTTCTCATAAATAGAGAAGTCATTGTGGACGTGTTCAATCGAGAAGGACGCTGCCTCTTTCAGGCGTACTTTGATCTGATGAGATAAAACGACATACATAAGAGATTTATTGTAAAAACATGTGATTTTGTTCCATCTTATTTCATTATGTTAAAATAATAGGAGAAAATCACACCTTCAAAAGTGTGAATATGCTACGTTACCTCTTCAGTGATATCATCTGCATCTGTGCTGTCTTCTATCTGGGTGTTGTACTGCACACTAGAATTGTCCTCCAGACTCATGTCACTGAAGCCAGATACAGTCTGGTCCCAGGCAAGAGCCTCAGCTTCATCCAACCTCAGCAGATGTTTCTCTTCCAGAGCACAATGCATTGAACTGTCCTTAGTAAGGCTGGGGATACTGTCGGCCACACCGTGGAGTGATTCTTGTCTCAGTGTGGATGAAGACTTTTCTGTAGGTTCATGGCAGGAACAAGAGTCTGATGAGCTGCAGCTACAGGTACAGGAGGCAGGACTGGGTAGTTCTTTATGCACCGCGGGTTCATGTGAGTTTTTCAGGGACAGTCTCTCCCGAGCAGCTCTGGGCATGTAAAGAGGTTTGTCTGGCCTCTTCGGTGTTCGGCTTCGTGATGTGTTTGAAGGTTTAGGTTTGGAAAAGCCATTCATCCCCTCCCTACTTTTTAGAGGCTCTTCACAAAAGCTGTTATTGCTCTCCAAGTCACCGTCTCCTTCCATCTCTCCCCTGAGAGAAAAAAGAGAAATATTATTACACATGACCTTGGCTTTGCTATTAATTAATCATGTTAGTTCAACTTTAGAGGTACTTTAGAGGAACACACCCTCGAGACAGCTATAATTAGTTACTCAAAAGTAGACTGAAAATTATCGTGACCATTAATAAACCATGATCCTCTGTTTGCATCAATACCTGAGCTCAGAGTGACAGATCACCACCCTGCGACACCAACTTTCACCCACTGAGAAGGTGCTGAGCTCCTGCAGGTCTTCTACAGTCTTGTGAATCAAGTACCGCAGTCTGCTGGGTAGAGACGGGAACAGCAGCACGCTGAAAGAGGACACAGAGAGGCATGGTAAGAGGACTGCAGTTTCTTTAGACAAAAGCGACTTCATTTTCAATCTGATAAATGTGCCTTTTGCTAGGTTTTTACTCAGAATGATATGAATTTACAGATGTGTATCTAATCGCACGACCAGTTGCAAATCTGAAGAGAGGTGCATGCATGTTCAAGAGGCAGTTTCAGTTGAAGTCACTCAGCAATGATTGGAGGACTGAGCCCACATTTCCTATAAATTACAAAGTGATCATTCGTTAATTGAAGAGCAGCAAGTCAAGTACAGACATGAAAATAACAAAATGGTTTCCATGTTTTGATGCAACAAAACAAACATAACTTCAGTGTGTATGACGTTATTTCCCTTGATTCTCAGTGACAACATCATTTAACCAGCATCCCCAGATGCCAAATGACTGGTTTTTGAAAATAATAACCTCCTGAGGGATCTGTGATCCAAGTGATGAGACACATGACAGGAAACGAAACAGCTGCACCGTTCACCTGGGTGCGCCCTTACCTCTCGGTGTTGTTGTTCTGCTGGTATGTATCCAGCTCCTCCATGACAAGATGCACGAATTCATTCTCTTGCTTTGGGAGAGAGATGCCATCGTAACTGGGGAACGCCAGGGTGGATAAAGGAGGCCAGGTCCTTTATGGAGAAGCTAACTTTGAACTAGCAGCGACGCCAAAACAACATCGAATCTCTAGCGTTGCTCCTGTGACCCGTAACGATAATCTTCAAAGTCATTAGCAGACGCCTTTATCCACAGCGACGTACAAAAGCGATAGCTAAAAGTTAGCTGCAGTAGTAACGTATGTATTAAGTTCAACAGGAAGCTTCAAGTCTGTTTTAATGTTTCACACCGCGCGTTATAAACATGCTGTCACGTTAGCACAGATGTTGTAAATGTCGCTAAACCGGAGATCAGTTGACTCTTATATTAAATGCAAGGGTCCAACCCTGACTTGGTATTTCAGTGTGTTAGTAACTAGCACGCTAACAGACCGGAAGCAGATGCTTTCTTCTTCTGGCTGAAGCCAGAGTTCCGGTTTTAGATTTTCAATATAAAAGTCCTACAGTTTTGTTGAATGCCCAAACATTTCACTACAGCTCATGAACGCTACAGAAGACATACTAACACCCTTTTCTTTGTGGAAACACTCAAATAAAGCTTAAAATAAAAAATATTTTAACAAAAGATGCACTTGAATTGCGTAATAAGGATTATGTTAATTTGAGGGAAACCTATGTCAGTATCAATAGTCAGATTGTATTACAAGTTTTGTTTAACCGCTAATACAATATCAAAACTTTGTATATTCATTTTGAATAACTCAGAATTGGCTCAGTAGTGTTTTTGAGTGAATGTTTTGGTTACCTACCATTACTGCATATGCGCGTTTCTATTTAATTGAAGTTAAACACCAGCACTCCTACAGAGCTCAGGAAAAATGTTTTTATTTAAACAAAACAGAAAATTATTTGTAACAAAAGTAGACTGGTTTTATCAAACACCAATTACAGCATGTCTCTGTGGAATTCAGTGTTTAAGGTTCCTGTGGTTTTTGGTGACAATGAAAATTGGGATGACATTCACAATATAGACAACTACTCTAAAGAGAAAAATGGCACAGGACTGCTGGGTATGATTTGCGACATTTAGTCCAGCTGGGCTATGACATGGCAGAGACAGACATTTCTCAAAATGTAAGATTTTTGTTTCACTATTGACCTAACGTGTGTGTGCTCTGTAATAAAAATCTTCAGTCCGATGTGTGTTTAACAAGAGATTCCCAGCTAAAGTCACATTCATGTGCAAATGAGAAAACATTTGCCTCAACACGGACAACAATACTGTGGACACACTGTGAATATAACCCACAACAATACTTAGTTTTATAGTCGGATCCATTCATTTGTCTAACCCTAACACTCGAATGACAACAGACAACACAGTCAAATCCTTCAGGATTAATACGGTCAAAAGTGACATCAATTTTAAATGATATTAGATAATAACAGAAACAAATACTGAAGTGCCCTGTGTTCGCTTTTGAGATGCTTTATGTTTATAGAGAGAACTGTGTGGGGGATGCTGCCCTTCTGGTACATAGTGCATAAAGTTAAGGGATTTGAACAGATGAAGTCAACGAATTTACATTGATGGAAATTTCCTGCCCTTCTAGGTTTTTCGCATGAAAAAACATTCAAACTAGACACAGGAAGAAACATTTTGAAGTATCCAATTAGTTTTGCTACGTGTTAAATAAACCGTATCTCCCAAGAACCCACTCAAAATCTAAGAATTGGCAATCAATGGACTTTTGCATTTCGAACTTAATGAGCAGAAGCGAAGGCCCTAAAGACACAAAAAAGTGTCACTACTCACACACTGCTGTACTGTACATTATTTCACATATATAAAAAGACACATTAACAAACAAGGATAGGCAGACAGTAGAGAGTGTGTATAAATAACAAAATATAAGAATCAGCTCAAAATTATATACATCCTTTCAGGTGAAGCAGATATCTGAAGCAGATAGTTTCCAGATAGATGAACAGCATCTGGTCAGTTGTTGGTTTATAGAGTAAAGGAAAACATCTTTTGAGAATAACAACAGCCAATGGAGTTTGGTTTGTTAAGGCATTCTCATTAAATGCAGTTATCAATCACAATGGTGGAATTGGAAGTGACAACGGCTAAGGAATATACTGTCCTGAAATTCTGATTTTCTATAGATGTCACAGTGGAGCTCCTGATATTTTCCCAGCAAAGCTGACTACTTTAAGAATGGTTATATGACTGCCAACATACCCAAGGTTCTTTATCTTCCAGAGCCGACGCTTCTGTCTTCAAAGATGGTGATTTCAACCTGCAAGGTTGCACGTTAAGGAGAAAATGCAATGCTACACACAAACACAATTGTGCTAATATACAATCAACAGCAATCTGATTTGGTTAGAATACACAAGGTTGCACCAGCTTTTGCAAATAGAATCACTGTTGTGACAAGCTGTGTGACACTAGTGTTTTAAGAGTGGTGTATAAAATTTACTACTCTCACCAAGCATTTTAAATAAAATATTAACAAGCCTAACTAATCATTTAGAGTCAATGTGGTTCATCAGCATGGTTGTATATTTTGAACCTAAAGATGAATCTTACATTTACCTGTTGGCGGAAACAGACTCTTTGGCTCTGGGAAGCAAATCGAGTCAACACAAAATGTTTGAAAATGGTTCATGGTAAAGGGAGAAACACAACAACCACCTGGTCACACTGAATTAAGAGTTAGAGCATTTAGCAGTTTTGTGCTATAACATCATCAACATACGCTTCAGATCAGTTCTGTCACCACAGGTTTAAGGGGATTGATTTCGCACCCATCTCAGGAGAAACCCAAACAAACCTGCTATGTGTAAAATTGATCTGCAAGTGCAAAAAAGATACAACTCTGAGGCCTCTCTCTATGGGATCAGTGAGCAACAAGCCCCTGGGAGCAAATGTCTTCTCATTCTGGTCCTTAATGTACCTGGCAATCTTCTTTAACACCTATTAAGAAATTAGTATAATAGAGACACACCCAGGGAGTCACACACAGCTGTAAAAATAATAGTTGTTGATCTGCCCAGTTTGCTACGTACAACATAAATACCTTTTCGTAGTGCGTCTCCATACAGAGGAAGATTGTGTATGCAGTTATACAAGCCAGGCAGCCCTCCAGGTATGACTTCCCCCCAAGCTTCTCTGCCTCTGCATACAGGTTGTTTAGTGTCTGGATGGTCTCCTCAAACTGCTGCTTATCAATCTGAAAGCACACACACAGTAGTCAAAAGCTCAATACATCAACACTCAGTCTACAGTGATGACATACTGCATGTCTGAAATGCATACTCTTGACTCCAGCTCGGAGGGGAACTTGGTCTGGAACTTGCAGATGGTTCCCGAGCTGTAGTCCCTCTGGATAAACACCTTGGAGGAGACCGCTGGCTGCTGGAGGTCCTGTAAGCTATGGGTCTGGGTAAAATAAAAGAAAGATGAGTGACTTGCGTGAAGGCGGATCTGCCTAAAAGGCTGCAACCGTGCCACAGGTTGTGAGGCTAACGAACAGACATGAGGAATCAGGACGCTTTAGCCACATAAGCTAATGTTAGCAATAAGCCACAAACAACCACGATTATTACTCATATCTATAACAACTTCCTCCAATGACAATCACCCAGATATAACAAAGTTGTCGGCAACCATTAAACCTGTCACACAAAGATCCGTGTTTAAGGCCGGTTTACTGGTGTAATGTTAGCTAGCGTTAGCTAATGTTCCGATAGCTTACTTTGCTGAGGCAATGTCACAGGGAAAGACGATACTAGCCTGTATCTAATGCTGAACCGCCAAATTACCAACCACGTTCAAACATGTAGACAAGTACATGAGCTTTAAAAATGAAAAAGAAAAACAAACGTTACCTCAGCCATGGCGACACTTCCGGAGATTGGACCAGCTAGACAGCAGCCCACCAATATCCGGACTACACAATAAAAGCCCTTTAAACACATGACATCAGCACCTCAAAGACCATGCGCTGTCTGATTAAGATCCACTGGCAAGGTTAACCCAAGAATTTAACACAAGCATCTATAAAAGTCAAATAGTATTGGTGGAATCAGACACCCGTGGAAGTGCGCCATTCATTCCACCAGGTGGTTCAATGCGATCTTTTGAATACGCAACACTTTCAGGTAATGGGACAGTGGTTAGATCATGTTGCAAAATACCACCACACTTGAGGTGAGTCATTTAACAAAGCTGGAGGCCTCCATTTTGGAGATCCCAGCAGTTTCCACAATACCAGTAATTCTCCCATTTTCCAAGCCAGACAAATCAAACATTTCATTTCACTACAGCACAACCTCTTAAAAGCGCTATCAATGTCACCAGTTCACAGCAAAGAAATACAAGTGACAAGTTAAGATTTGTATTTTTTTTTATTGAATCATGGTCTTTTGACTCAAATAGTCAGTTCGCTGTATTGTTTAGTCGAACAGACCAAAGCCCATGTCGTCATCGGACTCCTCAGACTCTTCTTTAACCTCCTCCTTTGCAGCTGGAGCTGCGTCAGCCTCAACAACTGCTGCAGGTGCAGCAACAGCTGCAAAAGCAGATGGATCAGCGAGGAAGGCCTTGACCTGTGAGAAAGGTAACATGAGTTACAGATAAGGATTAAATGGCCCATTTAAATTATAGGACAATCTGAGGGTAGCCCACTATGGTTTGTTAAAATGTTAATTGGTTCTACCTTGTCTGCCAGGGGGAAGGAGTAGTCTGTCTCCACAGCAATAGCCAGAACTTTCTTGTAGCCATTGATGATGGAGTGGGGGATAGAGGCCATGGTGGGGTATCCAATCTCCAGACACACACTAGCAATGTTCCTCACACCCTAAATAGAACAAATCCAGTATTTAGCCTCATGCAAACAGGCAACAGTGCCTTCAAAAAGGATTTTAGAATGAAAATGACTGCAGCGTCTCACCTCCAAGAATTTGGCGTGCAGTGATTCCTCTGTGATGTCGAGCACCTCAGGGCTGTAAACACTGCCGTTGTCATACACCTGCTGGATGATGAGTCCGAAGGAGAAGGGCGAGATGTTCAGCATGTTGAGGAGCGTGGCCTCACTGGCACCGACCTTGTCTCCAGTCTTGATCAGTTTCACATCACTCTAGGGTAAAGAAAGGCAGGTTTGAGTTACATCTATGCATTTCATTTAGAGTCTGAGGAACTGACTTTTATACAGAAGCCAAAAGTCTTCAAACTTACCAAGATTTCAATGGTTCCTCTTGAGATCTTGGTGGTGATACCCAGAGCCTGGAAGAAAGAGGTCTTCTCAGGACCCAGCCCGGTGTTCTGGGCAGGCACTGTCACACAACAGGGGGCAATGGCTCCAGCACGGGCAGCTGCAGGCACCTATGATATTGACAGCAATAATTTAGAATTACACTTTGAGGCATGTTTGACCATAACTAAGTCTGAAAGCCCAGTTTGTGATTCAGTGTCTGAAACCATACGTCCCTGGTAGTCAAAGGGTGATGACAAACAGGGATAGCGAGGAAACAGATTTATATTTGCAGGGGGAACGACAATACAGTACTGGAATGGCTGCATTGTAACTTATCCTGCACATGGACAATGAATCAGTATTGCAACAACTTGGTCACGTGCATTGTACTCAATTAAATCTACATGTCACATTTAAGTCTCCACTTAATTTGAATGCAAGATAACCAATTGCATGATAGTTAAGACATGCCTTTACTTAAACCAATTACTCAAGTGTAACAATTGCCATTTGAGTGCATGAAGATCTAATTAGAAAATAGGAGACAGTTACCACTCCGTGAAACTTCTGTTAACAGGATTTTCTTTAGGACCAACCTTGTTTTCCAGCAGCAGGTCCCTGACCTCAGCCAAATCTTCCTTGGTGAAGACGAAGCCCACATTTCCTTTAATGTGGGGGACAAGCCTATAAAAAAACAGATCACTATTAATCATGCAGGCAAAGCATCATTTGAAGGGAGCTGAAAACTGAGCAAGTGTCTGAAACCTTGCGTCCCTGGTTGCCAGAATTGATTTAGACAGACAGGGATAGCTGGAAACAGGTTGTTGTGTGCAGGGGGAACGACAACACAGCACCAAGCAAGCTGCACTGTAACTTATCCTGCATCATTACCATTTCTGATTGCTCAGGGTAAATGAAAAATAAACTCACTTCTCCAGGGCTGGATTGTTTTCCAGATGTCCACGGATGGCTTTGCGCATCATGGTGTTTTTGCCCATCAGCACCACAGCCTTACCACGGAGGGACATGCGGATGGTCTGCATCTGCTTGGAGCCCACATTGTCTGCCCCCACGATGAAGCATTTTGGATAGTCATCCAGAAGTTGCTACAAATCGAGGGCACAGCACGTCAGCAGTGAAATCTAAACAAAAAATTTACATAAACAGTATGAAAAATAGAGACAACTCCAATTGAATATTCAGTAATTTGAATGGACATGTAGCAGCATATCATATACTTACGATGATTTTAAGAAAGTAGTTGGACTTCCACGTGGCCCTGTCTTCCCTGGGCATCTTTGCAGTGCTACCAAGGATCGCTAACGCTGGTTTAAAGACAAGGGAGTATCTGTGGAGAGAGAAATTATTAGTTTCAGAATATATAAAATAATTAACAATCGTGTAACACGGATCTAGACACGCGGTCGGCTGTTCACGTTAGCACGCTATTAGCCTGCTAGCCAAACTAAGATAGGCCGCATGAGGTGAAGACACACTTCCGCATTTCAACTACACACAAAACACACGTGAATATGTAGCATAAACGTTAATGTAGTAAATCCGTGAATCAAGTAAACCGTAATTACAGGGAGACTGAATATTTTCCACTGAACGAGTTCAGGGTGTGAGCCTTACCGAACACGAGGGTCGCGTGGATGAAAGAGAAAGATAATGGACGCCGGACCAATATATAACTGTGTGACTGACCAATCACAGTGGAGCTGTGGGAGGTAGCATCACATCTATTGGATAGTTTTAGTGCCAATCAAAAGTAGGGCGGGCAGGGACAGGAAATGGGCGGATAGCAACAACCCAGATGTCAGGGTGATGGTTTGGACTGTGAACCTTTCAGGCTTGGACTGAAGCGACAGAGCAGCGGCAAAATACACAAGGGAGGTTAATGACGTGTGACGTGTGTGGAGATTTCTCAGTTAGCAGCAGCGGCGAGTAGCATGAGGCTTAGCTTCGTAGCCTGAGCTAAACTGGTGACGTCGTGCAGTGGTCTGTCGTCACTCGGCTCCACCCTCGCCCCTCCTCTTTTTCCATTTATTGGTTACAAAGGAAAAAGGAAGTGACGCACCGCGGCAAGATGGCGCTTGGTGAACGCCCACTTTGAGCCTCGAGTCCACTCTCCAGAGACCAATGGGTGACGTCACGGACACTACGTCCATGTTGAATATGTTACAACTATATTATGACTTTCAAAGTAAAACTTCAACATGTTAAATGGATGAGAGGAAGCCATTCAACACAAGACCACTGAACCTCACGATGGCTCAGCCTCCTCCTCGACTGCCGTCAGAGATATGGCACCGTGTCTTCAGTTGCCTGTCGGCGGCAGACAAGCTGAGCGTGCGGGCTTCCTGTAAGTACTTCAGGAGACTCGTGGACCACGGCTCCCTGTGGAGGGACTGGGCCGTGGTGCTGAGGTTTCCCGGCGGCTCCTACAACCCACAGTTCTGGGCCAGTCTGCGGCGCCGGAGGCTGAGCAGCGCGGTGGTGAGGAGCTCCAGGGCGAAGGACTGGAAGCAGCTCGCCCGCTTCCTCCCGTCGCTCAGCACGGTGGTGATGGACCTAAGCTCCCAGCAGAGCCTCCACTGTTTGCGGGACTTCAGACACCTGAGGCGCCTGGCTGTGAGGAACAGCTCCTCCTCTCTGGTGTTGGACTCCTCCACAGTTTGGGACCCAGAGCAGCTCACGCACCTGAGCCTGTGTCATGTCACCTTCCCCACAGTAGCCATGGGGGACGTCATCTCTGCTGTCTCCCACTTCAGAAACCTCACCTCCCTGGTCTGCCATCACGTGGGAGTCTTCAAAGAGGCTATTGTGCTGGTGCACTCACTCCTCAACTGCCTGCCAAAGTTAAAGCACCTGTCGTTGTCTGCTGTGCACAAACTCTTCATCTCTAACGTAATTCCCAGCCTAGATCTCTCAAGAGGATGCACCCCTGCTTTGTCCAGTCTGGAACTCATCGACTGCATGGATCACTCGTTTCCAGCAGACACAATGAAGCTGATGCCCGGCCTGAAGAGTCTCTTGGTTTCCTTCAGGCGCCAGGAGCTGCCTGACAGACAGCCATCACAGATTTGTCACCTGAAAACATGGCTGAGTGACCTCCCTCAGCTGTCCACCCTGGTCATTGTCAACGGCCCAGCAGCTAAGAACTATGTGACCTTCATTCCCCCCACAGTGACCAGTCTCACACTCTGTGTCGCAGAGTTATCCTCAAATGACATGGCAGCCACAGCAGCACGGGTACCAGATCTCCTCCACCTTCACTTAGACCTCTGGCCCTCACATTTGAGAGCTCAGACAGCTCAGATACCTTCACTGTTCCCAAAGCTCAGACGTCTCAAACTTCGCCTCGAACATGTGCCAGAGGACAAATTCTTAGCCCTTCACAAGCTGCAGGATCTAGAGTACATGGAGGTTCTGGACAGTCTGCCACATTTCCCTGAGCTCACTGCCAAACTCCAAGCTCTCACCAACTACAGGCTGCAGGTGAAAACTGCTCCTCCACAGAGGGATGTGATGTCTTGTTCCTGTTTTTGTCATTGAATCACTGATTCTCTGGAGTTTTTTTCTTTAACATCAAAGTGCGGATTTCAGAATTACAAGAGCTCGATGAGCTTCAGTGTTTTAATTCTTTCGTAGTCTTGATTGTTAACCTAACTCCTGAGAAGAGTTACAAATCAAACAGATGTTGATAACAGATGTTTCTGCTGTATAGACTTTCCTTTAAAAAATATACTGCTCGTGTGAGGCTAACAAATATTTTAGCATCCATCCCACTCGGGTATCTGTTCAGTTCATAATATTTCCATCTCATTACTTTCTCTATGTCTGAGTGTCAAATCTCATTTAATTTAACACTGAAACAGTAACAATTTGTTAAGTCACACTTCCTGGACAGAACAATGGCAGAAATAAAGTATTTATTTGCAACAGTTACATCGATCGGTCAGTAACCAGGACCCAACCACGCAAAGAGCCATAACAACTTGTGGCTCATGAGAAAATTCAAATGGTAAAAGATTAAATGAATGTCTCCATTCACAAAGACAAGTTCACTTAATCTCATTGACAGTAAAATGCTTATTTTAATTTTTTTATTCTATGACATGAGCAAAAACTATAAGGCAATATACTGTAAGAAGATAAATATACATGTGGCGATTCCTATTTCATTTTCTTAGGCATACACAGTTTTGAAATGAAGGTGCAAACGTCTTTCAACAGCCCCTGCTACATGTGAATCTCAGTCTGCTACATAAGGACACCACAGAGGATCTTCTCTCTGGTTTGTCTATTACAGTGTAAAGTTGGAGAGTTAAGATGCACCACAGCAGGTGAAGCCTCTCCCAGAGTTCAGCCCAAGAAAAGAGTCCGATCACAGGAGAGAGAACTCCAGTGTGTAAGACCTTATTGCATCGACACATTTGGCACCAGAACACAAACACAATTCTTCTCAACACTCTGAATATAGATAATGTGTATAAACTCCTTACACACCTAGTGATCAAAATTAAAGACAGGAAATATTCTCAAAAACCCCATCTCATATATGGCAAAAAAAGCTGCGAGTAAATTAAGATGGAGTTAGTCATTGCATAAACTTTGCTGAAGGCTCGGCACGGACCTGGTGTCGCTTTCTGATTCCTGACCAGCTAATGCACAAAACCAGATTCCATTAGTGAGCGCACCACTGAGAGCAGCTCTGCAGCATCGCATAGCTCAATGACTCAAATCAAAACACTGGAAGTCAGATGCACCGAAATCCAAGCTGGTTTGTGTATTTTATGTCTGAGGAAGGTATACGTATTGTTACCCTCTTGCCTATAGAGCCAGCTCTTTGCACATCAGCCAAGCCTGAACAGCTCTAAAATACATACTTATGTCTAAAATCAAAAATTGAGACAAAACACAGTTCTGTCACATCTAACATACTAAATATAGATTTCGATTCTGATTGTAACAGCAACTGGCAGCTAGTGCTGATTAAATTCCACAAAATAAAAGTGGCATGCTCATAATTCAAATGCACAACCAATTTTTAAATCATCAAACATTAATATCAATAAAATAGCATAAGGAAAAATGATGGGGGAAAGTTGATCTGAAGGTTTTTTCTGGGAAGAACTATTTTTTTAAATCCAGAACCATTATTTTATACCTGCTTTTATCATCATTAGCTGTAATGGTTTCATTTCATTTGACAATATTAATGCAAATGACAACACACTCTTTGCTGTAGTAAATGACTGATTCTGAAGGTATTCAAACACGTGTGTATTTACTGAAACTGAAAACAGATTTTTTTTTTTTATAGTAAAACAGTAGAAAAATAAGAAATAACCTGACGACACCAATTTGTAAAAATGCACCTTTCAGATAGTTTCATCAGCAGATCTGTGGTTGGAGTGTGCAAAGAGTTTGAACTGGTGTTTGAGAGAAGTGACGACCGAGTTGTCTGTGTGCGCGTTCTGTACATATGGAGAGTTTACATGGTTATTTCAAAATGGCACATTGACAGTTTCCAAAGGTAGAAAAATACATCTTTCTCATCGATTATTAACACTCATTGGCCAAGCACTGGGTATCCAAAACTCAGCATACATAATATCTGATGAAGCTCTCTGTGGTCCATGCAGTCAAGCAGCCATCTCATATCTGCATATTGTAAAACCACCACATTATGCAAGGTCTTGCCCTGCACTTTGGGAACAAAATCACTTCCAGATCACAGCTCTGATGAAGTCTCACGGCTTCTCTTTCATGTTTATATAGTATGTACTCACACACACACACACACACTGGAAGGGAACTTTGCATCTTTTCATTGCTGCACACAGGAATAAACCTCTAAATAAAAATCTCTTTGGGCTCTCTTAAAAATGTTTTAGCAAAATTGTGAAATGCCAAACCTGAGAGGTTGGACAGTCAGGAAATTCCCCTTGGGGTTGAGTTGATGTTACCCACCCCCTGTCTTAAAAACCACGTCAGACACGAGGGCAAACAAATCCACATGTGCGTTCACACACAGACCCACAGTCTAACTGAAGAGTTTGATAAAGCAGCCGTGGCAGTAGGGCTTGTCGTTCTGCTCCTTGAAGGTTCCTTTGTTTAGCTGCTTGAGGCAGAAAGCGCACACAAAGTGCTCAGGGTGGAACTTCTTGCCCATGGCGGTGATGCAGCGGCCAGTGATGGGCTTCTGGCAGCCGGAGCACAGGGAACCGCGGCGCTCGTGGTAGTGCGCCTCGCAGTAAGGCTGGCCGTCGTGGTCGAAGAAGCTGCCATTTACAAATGGAGTGAAGCACTCCTGCAAGTTAAGAAGAGGTAGTTTATGTTGATGGGTTGGCACAATGGTTATGGTAAAAGTCATCACAGAATTATTTCTATATGTCACATGCACAACGATAAACAACAACACGGGGGGAACTAGGTTTATGTGCAGACAAACCAAACTGATTAAAAAAAAAGATTAGTAGGTTAATACGATAATATATATGGCTCAATAAAGCAAGGATTTAAATATAAATATATTTAAAAAATGTTTAATATTTTTAAATGTATACCAAAGAAAGTAATTTGGAATCCGGGATAATATTTACAGTTTAACATTACCTGGCTTGAATGTAAAAGTCAAGACTCACCCTGCAAACAAAGCATTCAGGGTGCCACAGAGAGTTGAGTGCTGAGATGTAGTTCTCCAGGATGGCACGGGCACAGCCGCCACACTTAGGAGCAAACATGTCAAAGTAGTCTTTCCTGCAGAAGGCTTTTCCATCCTTCTCATGGAAACCTAGAGGGCAGCAAACCAACAACTTAGAGCAATGGAAATGTAACTCTGCTTTTAGGCCACACAAACAGACTAGTGTTGTGTCATAAACCGATGAGCGGCTGATACCTTCTGGTCCAAAAAAGGCTCCACACTGGGCACAGAAAAAGTGCTCTGGATGCCAGGTCTTGTCCAAAGCAGTCACAACTTTCTGTGAAGCAAAGGAAAAGCAACAAAAAGAAAGGTTAACATAAATGTAGGTCTCTTATGGGAGAAACAAATGCATCAGTGGGAGGGAGGCCAGGAGAGGGCAGACAGAGCCCACAAGGGCAGCATTGTGAAGGGGTTGGAATGATACAACCGTTAGCTCAGCCTGATAACATCTCTCAGCAGCTTCAGCTGGAAACACACTGTCCATATGACACAACATTTTAGTCTTTGCTGCAGGGTAAACATTACCCAATGTAAAAACCCTAGCATTTGTTTTGCAGTGATTCTTGAATTTGCCACCGGGTGGTGCAATGTTCAAAAAAGGGATATGTATATATTTATGGAGGGCTACTGTTATAATGAACCTGGAGGCCTTGGCAGTGACACATTCTGGCTTTTTCCCAGGCTTAAGTCCACTGACTGAGCAGTGACTATTAAGAGATAAGAGGAGTGAGTAATGCAACTACATGTCACCTCTCTTTTAACTGCCATCACTGTGTGTGTGTGTGTACACACGTGTAAATTCATGTGTGTATCTGTGTCACAGCTTGTGCTGTTTGTCCGCTGAGAAAAAGCAGCAATTTCTCACATGTAGTAGTTGTACTTGGGCCTTAATCCATTATGTTGTATGAATAAACAAATAATATTATACATCCATATTTACAGTGTCTGTGTGTGTACAAATGCACGTTACTAACATCCAGTATGGGTCTGTTACAGTAGTGGCATCTGGGTGAGAACAGGTTGTGGTAGTCTGTCTCACAGTATGGCTGCCCATCTCGCTCAAAGAAGTTTCTGGAGCCGATCTCGTCCTGGCAGTGCGTGCACACAAAGTGCTCAGGGTGCCATGTTCGGCCCATGGCCGTCACCACCTGGTATGGGGAGACAGAGCATTAAAATTAAATGAGCTGTCAGGGGCAAGGTTTGCATGCAAGGAGCAATGGACAGACATGCACGGCAGCAAATGTTATTCTCATATTTTAGTGTTTTGATCCATATTCAGCTTAATCCCAGTTCATTTTCATGAAATTCTTCTTTATACTTCTTGATAATAAAAATTTAATTTAAGTCCATCTTAATTGTTGCAGAATAGCATCATCTGAGCTGACAAACTCTATTGATAGACAATTGTTATGAAAAAACAAGTGAAGAGAATCTTTGTTTACATGTGTCTCTGCCATACTACTGCTTGTATTCTAAGTATAGATAATTATAAGTAAGTACATATAATAGCTGTAGTCTCATTTGAACCTTGACTGACTTGTTTGATTCATTATTATCATCACCTGTCCAACAATGGGTTTCTTGCAGGCTCCACATACGCCCTTGGCCACGGTCTGGACTCCAAGTCTATTGAGGTCTGACTGCAGGCTTCCCAGCATGTTGTCCAGCTTGTTGGCTGGTTTCGGGGGCGCAGTGGGAGACGTCTTTCCCTGGGACTGGATCTGACAAAAGAAATGAGTCATTATTAATGACAATGCACTCAATAATTACACAGCGAAGCATCTGATATTCAGTCAGAGGTCTATGCAGTAACAGAAGTCTACAGAAGTTATATTTCTAGGGAATACAAACATTTAGTCTACATATATATTAAAGAGAATGCTAAGGCTGCCTGATGAGTATAATTTGATATAACATAATCCATAGACCATGGTTCCAGTGTTTGATGTTGTATCTGAATGTGCATTTGGCTTCTGTAAAGAAAGCAAACAGACCTTCTCAGATTGTGTGGTCATTGGAGCTTCATGACTCCTACATTCCACTAAGAGAGAAAATAGCATCTCTGCGTATAAATTCTTTCTCTCTCTCACACACACCTTACCCATTACCAAACACATATGCATTCATATTATGCAGCTAATGTCAATTCACCTCTCCACATGCCTAAAACTACTTCTAAAAGACTTGAGGTTACATGGTATTCAACAAGGACACTGGTGTCTAACCTAGTGGGACCTGTTGAAGTCTTGTGGGAGATGCTATAATTGTCATGTGGCGGATTAGGTTTCAGTTGCACCACGAGTTTACCATTCCTGCTCACGGCAGGACAGTAAGTGCAACAGGAACACTCTGCCTACTTAGCTCTTAACTCACCACTCCACTCTGAACACACAGCTCCTGGTGCCATCAGATTTTAGAATTAGAAAAGGGAGCTCAGTCTCAATGGCTTGAATGTCAGCACCCCTCATAACGTGGACTGACTGGATATAAAGAGGGTATCTACTGCAGTGTTGCAGGAACGGACACCAGGGGACAAATTCAACGACCAAACAATGTTTGTAGTTTACCTTAGTACAACTTCGTTGAACGGGTTTGAACTGAATGAATAAACAAACTGTAAAGAGTCAGCCTCTTCATGAGTGAGAGAAAGTGGAAAGAGAGTAATGTGAGCGAAGAGGACAAGCAAAGAGTACAGGGACAGATAAAGACATGATCCGTGCCTGCATCGGTGGGAAGACTGGGTCGTAGTCCGTTTGACACCCTACTGATACAAAGACCTTGGGAGGTGGAGGTGGTGTGACAGGCTTGGGAGGGGGGCTAGGTGAGGGAGGGGGAGGTGTGGGCTCCCTGGGCGGAGGCGTGGGCTCCCTGGGAGGAGGAGTTGGCTCTTTGGGGGGTGGAGGGGTGGGTACCCGAGGAGGAGGAGGGGTTGGGGGAGGAGGAGGTAGCGGTGGAGGAGTCTGCTTGACAGGGGGTGGCTTTTTGGGTGCAGGGGGGGCTTGCGGAGGGGGCAAGACTTTTCTCTGTGGGGAAGATTGTTCAGGAGGGAGGAGGATCTGGGGAAAAGAAGTGAAACAAAACCGCAAAGAGAGGAAAGCAAACAGACAAGAGACAGGATCAGGATGAAGAAAAGAAATGGTGATGAAGAAATATTGGCACATAATTAAATATAATTTTGGTAAAGAAACCAAATAACTTGAATATTTGGTAGTTAATTCATTAATTTCAGGCCAACAACATGAAAAAGCTGAGGGACATACCCAACTCTAGCTTAACACTATCCATGAAAAAAACAACTATTTCTGCTGTGCACCTAATTTCTACCTTATTCACAGCTGGCCGGGCCCCTTCTTCACGTGTTCGCTGTGGGTTGGACATTACAATGACTCCCTCCGTCAGCCAGTCATCTGGCTGTTGTTTGCGCCGGCGCTCCACTCGCCCTATCCCCAGTTTTCCCTGCAGCTCCTCAATAAGTCGATCTTGTGAGTTGTTTTTGTTCACAATGATTGGTCCCATTTTACGTCGCAACATTCCCTCTCTGAACATCGGATGCACATTTGTAGTCTCTTTGGTGCGGCGGATAACTGACTTGAGCTGGAGAGCAGAATATAGGGATGCTTGGGTTGGGCCATTCACAAGAAATTCCATCTTGGATTGCAATCACAAAAACGGCCAGGCCCAACACAGGATTCACACTCAAGTAGCAAACATTGTCAAGCTCGCGCCTTGACAAAATGCTCTGCAAGTTTTTATCATATCTAATTTTCCTTCCATTCAGGCCATTTGCCACTATCAAGTCTATAACTAATCAAGAATCAACAGCGTGGCATGCTGGGTAGCTGATTTGGGACCGACACAAGTCAATCACAAAATGCTTCCACAAAAGGTCCACATGCCAAAGCAGGGCCAAAGTTCAAAAAAGCACAGATTCGTGTTCATAAAGCATATATGCATTAGCAAACACTTTAAAATGTCCACTTTACTGGGTAGTTTTTGTCAACAGACTGCCTTGATACAGCCAATGGATGCATCATTCTGTGGTTGCGTTGACATGATTGGTCAGGCCCAGTGACTAACAGTGCAAAGTCTACTGAAGCAAGTAGGGGCGTGTGAACACATCCTTTCAGCAAAGCTGTCAGCGTCAGCCACAAAGTCTCCAAAGAGAGACTTCTCCTTCAAGCTATTTTGTAATTGCTATGCAATGACACCCCATGCATCACACCACAGAGATAGAGGAATTTCTCTCTGCAAGACATTTTGTACTATTGCAAAGCTCCTTGGGTATTTGCTCGAGATGCTTTCCAAAAATAAGCTTGTTGCAGCAACCAGAGGGGCCCTCAGCTAGAACAGCCTTCTGACATAGCTATCCTGCCATTATTGTCAGAGACAATTAGTACCTTACATCACATGGCAAAATAAAGACAACAGGGGGTCCCAAAGTCTCTCTAGGTTTATGCAAGCAGCTTATTTTGGAAGAGCAGGGTTGAGCCGAGCCTCCTACTTGTCCAGAGGCAGATAGACGCTCCACAGCAGAGGGCTGCTGTGATGGCAGATCCAACGTTGCATCTGGTGTCCCGGGGCAGGTGGAGGGGGTGAAACACTCGTCCATCCAGCTGGACTCAGTCATGGGTGTGAGAGTTCCCTCTCGGCTCAGATCGGGGTAAATCCCATCTTCTTCCTCCCATGATCTGTCTTCATCTCCAGGCATAAAGGAAGCAGGTGGCTGGTGCTCACCCAGTTGGGGGGAGCCATGTGTTAAGAGTCTGTCTAAAGCGTCATCCAGTAAAGGCTCACGGCATGGCCATGTTAAATACAGGCCTTCACTGGCCTGGTGTGCTATGGTTGGGGAAGACAGATTATTTGATGGTACAGCAGCAAGTGAAATAGGTGAAGCTCTGGGACTACTGGTGCCTGACACGGTGTATGTTTTTCTAATGTTAAACAGAGGACTCTTAGGAACTGCAGATTCATTTTTTGGAATTGTTACTGGACTTGAAAGTCTTGGTGATGTTGTTGGAGAAGCATTATTTTGAATCGTGTCAGGACTAGAACTTTTGGGGGCAGACGGTGAACTGGCAGTATGAGGGATAGTCACAGGACTTGAAACTCTTTGAATTAACACTGGACTTGCACTCTTGGGAGCCAACTCAGGACTAGCACTCTTTGGGACACTTACTGAACTAGACAGATTTGGGACTGTCACTGGACTTGCACATTTTGGTACTGGACTTGAAAGCCTTGGGACTGTCACTGGACTCACAGGCTTAGGCACTACTTCTGGACTTGTTTGGACTGTCACTGGACTTTGATTCTTTATACCTGCTTCTGAACTTTGACTAATGGAAACTGGAGTTGGACTCTCTGAAGACTGACTTAGACTGGAATATTTAAGAGCAGGTGGACTAGGAATTTTGGCTCTTAGAGTGGGACTAGAATTAGACATAGTAACAGGACTAGGGCTTTTGGAAACTACCACTGGACTGGAGCTCTGAGTAGCATGACCTGGACTAGAACTTCCACCAACAGTAACTGGATTATTTCCAGCTAGAATTGAGACTTCACTAGCAATGATCCCAGAGGTTGACACTTGCATTGAGCTCTCTATTTCACTACTAGAGATGCTAAGGCTCTCCACATGAGAGCTATCAGAGGGGACACTGACACTATCACTTTTTTGTTGGATGTGGGAGTACTTGGATGATGCAGTTACTGTTGAGGAACCAGCTGAATTGGTATGGGCTGAACTACCATCTTCATCTATATGGAGTTCAAGTGGAAGAGGTGTACAGGAGGGAGTAGTGTAACTAGAAAGTATAAGAGTATCCAGTGAACAAGCATTAGAATTTATAGATGTGGTGGTTTCTGCATGGACAACAAGTGACGGGTCTATTGCCTCCTGATTTACAGACAACTGAGAGCCGGACTAATGCAATGATGTAATGAATCCAGTATACATACAGGGACAAGACATACACATTGATGGACAAAAGAGAAAGAGACCAGGGCAAATAGATTGAGAATAAAGGAAATGAACAATAAAGAAAAGAGATATATTCTTATATTTACATCAGGAGGGGGTCCTCTTTACCAAGCTTATTTTCCAGTTGTCGAGAATGGAAAAATGAAACACCTTTTGAGTTGTTATAATACTGTGGGTATTTTTTATGTTGGGAAGGGGAGGTTAAGGTGAAGGTCATTAAGCTTCATCATGCAAACCACTTAATTCTATACACTGAACCTTAAAGTGGACTCTGTGTAAACTGCTGATAAAGGAGCAGTGAATGTGTGATAGCTAAACAGCAGAAAATCTCTTTTTGCAGTTCTGTTGTAAATCAGCAACTAAGTCAACTTCAAGAAATCGGAATGAAATTCATTTGATCCCATTTTCTCTACAAAAATAAATATGACAGATGAAACCCTTAGACATGTGCAGCATTCTGTAATCCTTAACAGAATTGCCAACACACAATGCCAAAAATAAACACCCTCCGTCAACTGTGCAGAGACCCAATCTCTACCCACGTGAAGCATACTCACATTGCTTTGGACTTTAAAGTCAGACAGGGAGGCCATGAGCTCATCCAGCTCTCGTGTGGCAGAGGAGGCAGACATTCTGGCTTGTTGCTGTGCTGGTGTTTCCTCTTGTCCCTCTGTTTGTTCATCTGACAACACCAAAGGTGTGGGACTAAAGATGAAAAGACGAATACAGTTAAGGAAATTTTTACATAACCTTGAGCCAAATATTCATAAACAATAATCAAAACATTGAAATGTATTGGTATAATTAATCTGCTTACATGGGTGAGGGCACAGAACTTTCCAGCTCATCCAGAAGGCTCTCTACACTTGGTCGGACGTCCTCTATTCCCCGACCTGTCGCGCCACGCTTGGGCTTCTCCAAATCAGGTGGTCCCGCCTTGCCAGCAGTAGAGACTCCATTTTCGTGGATGTGGTGGATGACGCTGCTCGCAGGTAGTGGTGGAGCTGCTTCTTCTATTACAGGACAAAAAAAGAAACATGAACCACTCTATATCAACTACAAAAGACATTCCTTTGCAGTAACACAGATATGGAGAATCCAA
This sequence comes from Pseudorhombus dupliciocellatus, assembly GCA_016785235.1. Taxonomy (NCBI): domain Eukaryota; kingdom Metazoa; phylum Chordata; class Actinopteri; order Pleuronectiformes; family Paralichthyidae; genus Pseudorhombus; species Pseudorhombus dupliciocellatus. The sequence goes on along the minus strand of JAFBJW010009050.1, from coordinate 1,237,079 downwards.
ATTTGAGTTCTTTCAAAGTACTATCAGAGAACATTGTTAATTTGTCTGTTTACCTTCTGTGGGGAAGGCAGGGGTGCTTTGCTGGACAGCATTGAGCTCCAACAGGAGACGATCAAGCTCAGACAGGTTGCTGCCCAAAGTTGAATTCATGGCAACAGCTGATGACTCACTACCCTTCTGCTTATGAGGGAAACTGTACAAAAAGAATACCCAATAATTATCAAAACAAAACTCTGGACTGTGATGTGATGTTTTTTTAAACTGCTATTATTTAGATTGTATTTCTGTTTCCCAATGAGTCCAAAGTATATATTCCTACAGTTATCATTGGCAAAACAGGTGATGATGTTATTATGAAGCCTACCTGTAAACGTGGTCCTCCTCACCAGTGGGTTGGGTTGGACTGCTGCTTTCTCTAGACCAGGGGCTTCTCTGAGTCGAGTTAAAGGACTGAGCAAAGTGTGCAGAGGACCGTTCATAAAATTAATCTTTCTAAATCAATAATCATTTACATTCCAGCCACCTCACATACAGTATATGTACAGTGTGCGTTTACCTCTGTTTCATCCAGTCCGTTCAGGGCTTGCTCAGAGGGAGTGGGTGGGACTACTGGTGGAGAACAGATGTCTTGCTCTGTCTGACCCCCAACAGGGATGGAGTAGGCAGGGTCGTCAGACAAGAAGAGAGGACGCTTGGAAATGTGGGATGTTGTGGACTCAAGGTCCGCCAACAAAGCATCTACGGAAAACATAAGAATGGCATTGTTTTAAGTCTGTCACTCACAAAACATCAGTAGTTTGGTTTCCATGCAGACAGGACTGAATAATTACAGCGGTTTTCTCAATCGCAAAAATCCCCACAAGAACTGCCATCAGTGGAAGCAGAGTTGGATAAGGTGAATCATGCAGACGTTCTTGGCCACTCCCTCAGTTACTCATTGACCCTTGTTTGCCGGCATGTCTTAAATCCAAGAGTGGCTGTCAAGTCTGCTACCAGGTATCCAAGCTCATATTTACCATACACGTCAACAGCTACCATTTCTGTGTGGACAGGTTATTTTCGAATTGGAGAACAGCACAGTCCAAGAACACAACTACTGATTTAGCAGTCATAACCAGTAGGTAGAAGGATACATAACATTATAGGGGATTTAATGAAGTGCACAGACTGTATTACTGAATACCTGGGCTTATTTTAGCACTCTCACTAACCACAGCAGGGTTTAGTTTCTCTAATAGATTTTAAGGTAAAAAAAATAAATAAATCTTCATCGCTCTTACAAACATGCTATTAGGGAATAAGTAGAGCATTTAGGTGTAACAGCTACATATACATAATTACACATTTACAACAACAGTCCAGTCTCTAACAGACATGTAGAAGCTAAGTCAAATATACCATGGTCAGATTCAGTGTAGGCCTACACAACAACATAACTAAACCGTTAATATTCTACCACAACACAAAATTCTTGTTGTGTTCAACAGTTACTATTGCCCTCAACCTCCATCCTAAAATAAATCACAGGGTCAAGAAAGAAAAAAAAAACAAAGCTAAATTAACACGGTGATGAGACATACCTTCAAAAAAGAGGTCCAAAGAAACGGAGAGAAGATAACACAAAGAAGAAAAGAAGAAGCAGAAGTGAAGCAAGAGGACAATTTAAACAGACTGCCAGGCAGGAACTGCCTTTCTTAACTCTACCATCAAAATCTGAGAATGAGAGATGGGGGGTGCTACTGAGCATAGATGGGAGGGTCAGGGGAGAGACAGCAGGAAGGGGTTAAAATTATAAGCGGTGGGGGGTTAGGTCACCCACTATCCAACCTTACTGCTGTGCCAAGTTGTCTGTAGCTCAAGTAAAGAGATACTACTCACGCAAATGACGACCCTGAGGACGAAGCTGTCCAACTCTGACGGTGGAGTACACACTGTTGTGAAATGAGCAAAGCTGAGAGCAAGCGCAGCTCTTATCAACAGAGGCCTGCCCAACTAGGGAGTGGTACCACACAAGGTATATTAAAGTATAATCCGCCCCTTCTGCACATTGTCAGGACCGATACAGTCACTCATGACTCAAGCTCACAGCGTAACGCTAGATGTGATGTGTCTTAAAGAATCAGGTGTTAAAACATGATCGTCAACATTTATCATTAATTAGGATATGTATGACATTTTAACCGGAATGATGGTGAGGTAGGCCACAGTATCATCTGCACGGTGTGGACTGCAGTGTTCCGCAGACAGAGAGGAGACATGGCAGCAGCCAAGCCAGATCAGGACCAGATCCACTTGGACCAGACTGGCCTTCGCATGGCGATCATGGTTTTCATGGCTGACATGCCGGTTGACTGGGTTTCACAGCTAGGACTGAGACACAGAGGCCTGGGCACATTCCACAGAGATTCATTATGGATACAGCACAGCCCAGTGTTTACACTACTGCAGGCAGATCTGTGTCTTCTAGTGGCAGCGAAGAAAAAAAAAATACACACCCCCAGATATAAGGAGACAGAAACAACACACAACTCAGTCTAAATAGTCCATACCAAGTACGGTGAGTGATAAAACATACAGTTTGAAGACATCCCATGTCTCATGGTGTACCATGGGTACAGCATCTAAGCTTTTCTTCTGGTCCAGATGAAAAGCTAAGATTGTCAATCTTCTCTTGTTTCCTGTGTTTCAGATTTGCCCTCTACAACATGCTCTACTCTGCAGCTGATGAAATGAAAGTTTGCTGTTGTTTAACAGTGCACCAGTTTCTCTGCATTTGACCTTATCTATAATAACGAGATCTTGACTACATCAGTGCGAGTTCTGACATTCATTTGTGCATCCTGCAGAGAAATGGCCAAAACGTCACAGACTTAATCAGGAACCCCTCTGAAAAGCTACATAAAGAAATAAAGACTTGGTGCATATCTGTAATTGATGTACGATCAAAGTTTTACTGCGGCTGGTGGAGACCTCAACAGATGTTTGTCCAGATGGTTTACACAAGAGATGTTAATCAACTTAGGTCGGGAGCTGAACTGGCCTTAACCCTGGTTATTAAGAATCTGCTGCTCTGAAATAGAGTTACTTCTCAAGCAAGAGCCCCCAGGCTACATGAAACAAATATTCTGTTTGGAAAAGGCTCATTGCACATCTGCTTCAATGTATCATAGTGAAGCAGGTTATTTGAAATTACCAGCACGTTTAACTCAACCAAATAATCAGAGCATATCCCTATAATTTAGAAGATATTGGTTTGATATGACTAATAAAAGGGCAGACGCTCCAAGGCTGTCTTTGTTCGACAGTGCATACAAGGCATGCTCTAACCCATCCACACAACTACACAAACACACAGAGGTGTGTCAGCCTCCTCTGCCAAGGGAACATACCACGGCACACAGACCCCACTGCAGAGCACACACATACACACATACTTTTCCCCAGTGACCACAAATGGAACTACAGCATAATGAGGAAGTCATACGTAATAACGCGGACAAAAATCAGGCATCTGTACTGAAAGAAGAGATGAAATTTGGTGCCGATCAAAGGTGTGTGAATCAAATTCATACATTAGTTTCACCTACATTAAATAATTAATCATTTGTGTGTGTATAATGACAAGGTGACCAACCAGACTTAGAGTCCTTCTAGTTGAGTATATATTTTTAGAAACAGCATGAAAGGGGGAGCTGCCTTTAAGTAATTTCATATGATATAAAAGCCTGGAGGATCAAAGTTACTGTGAAGGTGGCTGCTTTGAGACTGTGACAGATCTGCTCCTGCTTACTGAAAATATTCCACACCTCCGTCTAGCAAACTGCTTACATTATTAAAATGCTGGCACCCCTCTTCACTTGCATCTAATGAATACAGGAAAATGGTGTTGGCCTTAATGTCCATAAAGCTAAATGTGACATGGCAGGGCACAGCTGGGCTCAAACCCTGAGAGAGCGCAGTGTTGGTGTTGAGAGAGAGAGAGCACGATTAAAACTGATAAAGTGTGTGTGCATGGCGCAAAGCAGGAAAATCCTCAGAGGCAAAAAATGTGGGTTGACGCAGATTAAGGAGACTCCCTTCCTCCCAGATGAATGGTGTGCATTTTAATTACATGAACACTGATCCACATGGGGCTCATTACAAGGAAGTCGGAGATGGGGGGGGGGCACTGGCAATATTTGGGTGGCGGAAGGGAGGATGAATTAAAAACAGGAAATTTACTATGGAAAGGAAACCATTTGATAAGACAACTACAACAGCAAATTTGTGGACAGATGACAGCTCAGCACTGAAATTATAACCGTTGACAGTCCAAAGCAGCACAAAATTTAAATGGGATCTAATTAGACGAAGCAATCCTGGAGCTCCACTTCCACTCAGGGGTTTGATCAATATAAATCCAGGACGTCAACAGAGGCAAGCCTCCATTATCCTTGACAGGACATCCTGCCTGCTTCACTCTGCTCCGACTTCTACTGCTGCTGACCACTGCACAGAGAGAGAATGAATCAATGCTGTCTACTACTCAACACATCTATATTTTATTTAGCCCTGGCTGTTCATGTAAGGGAGAAAGGTGCTTGAATAACCTGCAGGGGGTGATGTCGAGTTGTATGTGAGAGCCTGCTACACTTTTTTTCTCATTTCCTCAGGGCTGATACACAGAAGTGGCTTTATCTGAGGCGCTCACATATGCCAAGGCACTCACTGAGATCTGAGCTGACATCGAACTAAGAGGATGAATATCAGCTGTAAACCTGCAGTCGCTGATGCACGTTTGCCAGTGTTCCTCTCCGTCTGCCCCCAAATCTGCACCTCTCTTCTCTCGTTCTTTTCATTTCTCCCCTTTTTTATTTGATGTGTTGCAAGGTGTAGGGTTTGCTGATATGAATTCCTTACATGTCACGGCTCGTCTTCCCAATGCAAGAGACAGAGCAGGAGGTGCACAGAAATGCAAGGTGCGCAGCAGCTGAACGAGACAGAAAGGGAGGAACTGAAGGCAAGATAGAACAGATGAAAGAAAACAAGATGTCAGCCTCTAGACAAAGACATTTTGTTTATCATCTGTTCTGAGTGTCAGTTTGCGATTTAAAACAATACACCGATAAAACACCAATAAAATATGGACAAGAACACATGCATTCTTTCATATTGGATTGGGAGGGAGGTGGCCTTTCAAACAGAGTCAAGCTGACAGACCATCACATAAATGAAAAATCCCTCTCTCTCCCCCCCTCCACAAGAAAGGCAAAACAAATCAGGACAAGCTGGGTGCACAAGCACTTATGCTTGACTTCCCTCTGGGCTTGTGTTTAGACAGCAGAAGGCATGTGCCTGTATTAATTTGGAACGCTTCAGCAGCCACACACTTCTTAAAAAACAAAATTCAATCACTCTAGAAACACATGCAAACACAGATCAAGAGTTGACAACAGCACAGCATGCAGGTGCCTCTTAGCCAGGCTGCCTACACATACCAGAGAGAGAAGAGGTATCTAGGCCCACTAAAAATACCTCTCTCCCCCGACACCAACCTGCGTGAGATGTACAGTTGATGATGGATGGCCATGACGGTCACAGTCACAGCTGGACATTTGCAGACCACCCAATCAGCCTGTGCTATATATTACATTTAATTTACAGTCTTCATACACACCTATGCTGTTTACTTCAGATCAATGTTGTGCAGTGTCAGTTTAAAGAAAATGGAAATACAGCCTGCATTAAATTATTATTAAGAATATGAGCTGCTTGCACAGCAGTTTGTACTGCAGAATATAAATAAGAAGCTACAGCCTTAGCTTCAGAAGCTGATCCCTATTAAGTGTAGTGTATGAACTTAAGACTACAACAACATGGCCACTGATGGCCGTCTGCAAAAAACAAAAAAATCTTTTTGACACGTTATATCTGTACTTTCTAACCAGAATGTAACGCCCATTTCCGAGAAATGACTCAGGATTTGACAAATATGTATGAGTGCTGCAGTCTAGATGTGTCAAAGTACAGTTAAGATGTCTCCCTATAGTTTAGGAGATTGGATCGATACCTCTCGAAAAAAACAAGAGACATGATGGAGACTTCAGACTATTAACCACATCCCTCCTCACTCCAGTCTCCTCTTTGTTTCTTTTTCAGAAGCAAACTGTTAAGAGCGAATGTTTATGGGTGGAGCTATAAGATCTGACTTCTGGTGCAGGATTACTTTGTGCCGCGCAAGAACAAAACATACATCACACCAAACCACTTGAGATTATCAACATGCACACTTCACCCTCTCCTGTTTGCTTTAATCAGAATAATCACTTTAGCTCGATGATTAATCTGCTAAGGTTTTCTGGTTTGAGTTTGGTTTGTGCTGTAACATAATCCTTTAACAAATCAATTACCCGCAGGATCACAAAATCATTGATTAAATGATTTGAACGTTTGAACATATGAATCATCCTCCTCCTCTAGAAATTGCTTTGGGAACTTAAGGACTCAAATTGACGGTTGTACATGTGACAGAGCACTATTCAAAAACTCCCCTTTTGATGTCTCTCACCCACTTCCTCTTTCTTGTCCCCACAGTGAAAAGCGTTGAAAGGAAATGCATTTGTGTAGTTTGTGGGTAAAAACTGTTTTCCTGTGGTATACATCATGTTGTCCCCTGTTATCTTGTTTCAAACGACATGGGAACAGCACTTAAAGGTTTCAGCAGGTACTGGGACTGCAACTATCGACAATGTCGAGATTGAAGTGACTGAAAGTGAGAATTTTATAATTTCAGTGCTTCTCCTGGATTTATACAGACTATATACTCAGAAGTCAGGTGAATAAAGTCTGTGGTATGTCTCACTCTTCCAGAGAAAATGCAGATGCATGAAAGTGTGACCACCAGTACAATTATATCTGCAGTAACAATGGTAACATGCTGATGATAGCACTTTTTGGTGAACAGTCTCACTGACAAAGATCTTGACAAGTCAGGTCCCAATTTAGCTGCTACTTGCTGAGATCACTCAGCCCCATTATTTGTCAGAAGAGAGATATGCTTGAGGGCTAGATGGATGGATTGTCATTTTCCCTTTTCCCCAGTCAGTCCCCATCACTTGTATCTGGGACTGTCTTTTCCTGAGTTGAAGTGGGTCACAGAACCAGAAACAGGCTGCTCTTTGTCCCTCTGCAGCAGGATGAGGGAAGAGGGTGGAAAAGAAGGGATGGCAAGGTCTTGAAAAACAGGCAAAATAAGTCCTGCTCTATCGGAATGCCAGAGACTGAACATGCACGTGTGTGTTTGTATTTGTAAAGTCTTATTAAGCCTACACCCTCGTAAACCTGCAGTCGTAATCCTGACCGGGCATCACTGATGCTGTCATTAATTCAAGCGGGGTCTAGATCTGACCGACTGAATGATCCTCTTTAACAAGCCAAAAGCTGATTGTAAATCCGGCTCAAACATAATCTGAAAGAAACACACAAACACACTCATAGGCACACAAATGCTCGCTTTCACTCACATGGGCATACACCACTACTGCCCCCCCCACCCCAAGCTCCTCAATTCATCAAAGGCCTTCATTGTGATGGCTTTATGTCCCAAATAGGGCAGGAGCAGCAGTGTGCTGTGAGTATCTAAACCTGTGCCAAGGCCAGAGGAAACCTGCTTAGCTACAGCATCGATGTGTCATCAGAGCCTGCAGATTGTCATGCAGCCTCATTTGGCCGCCAATTAGAGGAAAGCCTGAAATATCACACAGGTACATTTGAAAGGCCAAGAGCTGACAAATGTATTAAAACACACACAAAAAAATCAATTTTAATGCCTGTTTCCTTGAGGATGGCTGTGGCTGCGGGCTGTGTGACTGAATGTTTACATCCCGAATAGATGTCATTTAATGTCCAGTTAATGATACATATCTTTACTCTTACCTTTTCTCCACTATGTATAAATGGGAGCCATGCCTGTGCAGATGTCTGCTAGCAGGCGTGCTGCCAGCAAATGCATGTGACTGTAAATCTGTGGTTCTCGTCTGTGGACTCTCCAACAAGGAGATAAGCAGTGTTTGAAGTGAACTGTATGTGGCATAATTTGAAATTTATCCTGGCTTGCCAGAGTACTTCTGCTCAGAGTTATCCCTATTTGTTCTGTGTCACGTTCCCCATCCTCCATGTCTGTGTGAGTTGCCATCAAGTTGTTTTCCTGGCAGCTGAGGCTCAGGAGGTAGAGGGTCACCCAGAAGGTCGGTGGTTTGATCCCCCGCACCTCCAGCCTGCATTCCAATGTGTCCTTGGCCAAGATACTAATCTCTAAATTGCCCTTGGCTGACCATGAATGGTGTGTGAAAATAGAAAAGGCGCTGTGAATAGAAGATGCGTATGAATCTCAGTGAATTTCAAAGCGGACTGTAAAGCACTTTGATTGGTCAATAAAACTGGGAAACAGCTTTATGAAAAAAGGCCATTTACCATTCCTGTCAGCAGATGACGAATAATGCTGCTTGAGTTTATTTCCCAACGAAAAAAAACAAAACAAAAAAAAACTGAGCATTAACATTGCACAGCCTCCCAGTGGGATCATTTGATGTTTGTTCCTCAATTCAAATTTGCTGATTCGCGTGGTATCTATTTATTATATGCAAAGCTGCGGTTTTCCTGTGAGAGCTCAAATCGGAGGATCAGCAGCATCACACCCACTGAGCTGCCACTCACTGTCAGTAAGGGGATGAGAGGAGCTCAATTCATCAAAGCAAAGCCCGGTGGCGATAGGCTTATTAGAGCATTAGGTATATGCTAATATATTATAAATTAAAGACATAAAACAAAATGTGTTGTGCGGACACCTCACTTCGACCTCCTTTCACTGACAGCGTGGTACATCACGCTAATGAGCTGCTGTGGTTTCCTGGAAACAAATGATGGAACAGTGAAAACAACAAGAATGGAATTCAGGATTTAATACAATCCAGGTCAAACCAGTTCCCCTCTGCTCACATTAAGGAAGTCAACAAAAATAGGACAGGATCAGACATGTCCACAAGTCATGCATGACCAACATAGTGTCTGTGACCTACAATAGACTATTCTGATGTTAGCGGCAAAATACCTCCTGAGTGTCACTACAGCAAAGGTCACTCAAGGCACTTCCTGTCATAGAACATAAGTCTAGTTGGATGAGAGGCTGCCGAACAGAGACGATCTCACTGAATTCAGCCACACAGAACATGCTTGACGCATGCATTGCCTGTATTGTGTGACTGGTCTGCAGCGAGCGCTAAAGCACAAATCCTCACTTGAGCCAATGTTTATTTTTCTGTTGGGCTTCAAGGGCTTTTTCAAATAAACCCTGGTTTTAAAAAAAATGACAGTCGCTGTTGGAATATCGACCCTGCAGGCTGTTGTTGTGGTGTGCTGCACCCACGAGGGAAGACATGACGGTTGGCTGAGTGTAGAGCTGCCGCTGCTTAGTCAGCTTCCCCTTCAGAGCTGCCTGTCCTCACTAGCAGGCTGTGATCGGGGATGAGTTTCAGCAGTCTCTAGGAGTCTTCTGTGTGTACTGTATGTTTCAAAGCCTTGCATCATTTTCATTAAAACATCAAGCAGTTGGACCTGAGTCAATACAGCTGATTGTCTTAAACCTTCAGAAGCAACATTGATTCTGTGTGTGATTCATTTGTATGTGTTGGGCACAGGAGACTTACAATTCAGCGTAGGCAAGCTCCTCATTACATTAAGCTGACGGGCCCTGGAGAAATATATAGACAATAAATAAAATCAAACTGGAGGAGCGTTCCAACCACAGACCAAGTTCCATCTTAAAAAACGATAACCTAAACAGCCGAAGCAGAGAAACGTGGTCCTCTTGTAGTCAGATACAAGTCAGCAGGTGGAGCCTATATACTCTATCATGCATAAAGCACTCTGTTAGAACCTTTGAGTCTGATGAATGCTCAGTTCTTTGGATTCAAGTCCTAGGGCAGGTTCAAGCCCTTTGAACTGCTCTGCTATGTTATCCAGGTGGAATATCACGTTACCTCAAAATGGCATCCTTCCGACTTCAAGGTATGTTTTATCTCATTTGGTCAGTGTGGCAGCGGTGTTGCCCAATCAGCAGCAATGGCTTTATAAATCACAATGACAAGAATGTTCCATTCAAAGGAACTAGTGTCAAGTACTGTGAATGAAGCTGGCGATACTGTGAGTACTTACATAATGAAATTACAGAGGCACTGGCAACAGAAGTAATGAAATAAAACAGGTCCATCATTTTTTCCTATTCAAACAATCAAGACAACATCAGACAAACGCACTAGTCGACAAAGCACTAAATGTCATGTATAGTGTATGTATACAACACACACGGGTGAAGATGACAACCTTCCTCTGGCCTGTTTGCCGTTCATACATACAACACAGAAGGTGGCTCTTTGGTTAGACATATTCACCACAGCAACTGATTCTCTCTGCGCTGTCAGGATTCTTATAAAAGATTTATGCATTTAGAGAAGTCCTGTAAAAGTAAGAGCTACATACATGCACTACAATGACCCTTCAAACTGTGTCTTTGACATCAATGCACTCTCAAACATGACTTGACAGATGTCCATATGAGATGCCCGACGTTTCATTTGGTGTATAAACAATGAACCAAACTAAATATAGACGAGGATAATGAGCTGAATCTAGGCTACATCAGATCTCGCTTGGAGTTAGTAAAAACATGTTTCGCCCACACCCATTCTGCAAGTGACATTTCCAGCGCTGCTGCGCTGACAGGGCTCAGGGGATTCACTTCACATTAAATAACGCCATTGAAGTGACAGTGATACAAATCAGCCAGAGAGAAAGAGGGCAGTTACAGCGTTTGCAGACATGAAAAGGAAAGAGTGAACGGTACTGCAGATCAAAGTCTGTAAAAGGAAGTTAACTTTGGAGGCTATTTGACATTCATGTCTTGTTGGTGCAAGCCCAGAGCCAGTGAAGCACGGAGCAACGCTTGGCAGCGCTGATAGCTGCAGAGGGGAGGTCAGTGAAAGTTTGCTTCAGAACATACCACGTCAAATAAACTTCAAACGCTGCACAGATAAGGAGACACAAAATCAAATTCTAGTATGACAATACAAGGGCACTATTGCACTGCCATTCCCAACTGAAGTGAAAACTGCACAACAATCTGGTTTGATCCAGATCTTACATGCTCATCTGCTCTCCTGCTAACTCAGCCAAGTTCAAGCTGTCAATAGATTGCAGCCTGCAGCTTCCTACGTGGTTCACCACAGGAATGGTGGGGAGTGGGAAGAGAGAGGGTGGGGCAGTGCAGTGTTTAAAGAGGATAGTTTTTGGCCGAGGCCCAATCCCTGCATGTGGGCCTGATCCATCTTGACGTCCTGCCTGAGAGGAGCGTTAGTTAGTCTGCTCCCACAGTCGCTGCTTTAGGAAGCAGCTGAATAAAACAAACGGAATGCGTTAACAGATATGTGTGTATTTTTTTTGGTTCCCAGAGAAGATGCTTTAGGGACAAAGTTGGTGGAATCCAGGTGACCATGTGCTTGTGCAGCACATGACAAGGATGGAATCTCCCCTAACTAAAAATACATGCAGGTCTAGTTGTCCTCCACTTCCAATTTTTGGGACGTGCTTCTTTAGACCCTCTTCTCCATGAATTTGAAACACGGCAAAATGGTGACACTTCCTATTTTCATAAACATACGGAGCAGTGAAAAAAACCTGTCTATATATATGTCTTGTGTGAAACATTTTTATGGTTCGCTGCTAAAAAGATGACAGAATTTACAACCCTGTGACACGGTAATTACACTGGGTTGTGTAACTCTCCTTTTTTAAGCAGCTACTTTAAGGAAAGCCCTTCAACCATGTAAGCTGAGAAGATATCCATAAATATTTACTGGATATCAGGTGACCAATATTCTCAGTAGAGTCTCGCTCCCATCACCCACATGTCAACTGGAGAGCTTGGTCTGGCCCAAGTTGGAACCATGCAGGTGCTCCTCAGGGCAACAGGGACAGGACACTGTGAACAGACTCGTCCCTTCTCTAAACGAAAGTCCATGTTGTGGATGGGCTCTGCCAGGCGTCTATCGTCTTTGGCTTTATGAAGGCTTCCTGGTGGTTTTTCTTCAGATCCAGTGAGCCTGACCCTAACCCAAACCCTTCAGTACATTTTACTGATGTACTGCTAAACTTAATTTTACTGGGGGTAAAACCTGCAGCCTTGTAGCTCAAGCTTTACAATCAGTGCATTAAGATACATGCAAAAAACACTTGACCATAATAGCACTGTGAATGTATTTTCATCATCATTTCTTATGTTATCGAACAGAGCACACTGTTGCTTGTTTACAGCAAAATTAACAAGGGTGGATTCATGAAATATGCATCAAGGTTTGGTCATAAAATAAGTCTTACTAACACATGAATAACAAAAGAACATTCACTGTAACTGAGCTGTGTGCATCACAGCCCCACTGCCTGCTCTCAGGCATCACATGTTCTGCTGTCAATGATGAATGTGTCATAATTCACAGTTAACCTCCTCCTCATGCAGGAGGACAGCACAGCCCCCATGGGTTCATCAGCCACAGCGTGTCTGTGCGTGCTTCCTTTTGTTGCCTCTTTTCCTGGATGAACAGTGTCCTTGTTTGAACCAGTAGACAGTATGGGGACCAGAGCCCTATAGGTTGCAAAACGTCATTTTTAAGTCCCAGTCAAGGTAAGGGATACCTTTTGGAAAGAATGTGCCCACTAAATTGTATTCAAAGCACTGTCCTAACAAAGACAGCTGCACAAACTTGTGTCTTTGTACAATATAAGAGGACCATTTTGAGCATAGACCCCACAGAATGAGGACATTTTCTCTTTCTGACCCATTTTCAAAGGGCAGTTTGAATGTTAAGTACTGCTTTTAGGGTAGACAATTAGCTGGGATGGTGTGTGTGTAGATGAAAAAATGCAGCTGCAGTTGGGATCAGCTCAAAGTTAGATCCTTTCAAATGAGCCTCTTCAAACTGTCTCCTTTACTTCGACCAAAGGCTTCTCTGTTACCACCGTTACATTACTGCATCATCAGCAGGTCAAACTACAAGGACTTTCCTTACAAGTAGCAATGCCTCAACTGCACCACACTCTATAAAGTGACTGCCAGGCTTACAGGAGAAACATGGAGGCACTTAATGTTTTGTTTTCTTTTGTTTTTCACACTTGACGAACCAGTGTCACCATTGGGCTCCATGGTATCGATTATGCCGTTTCCCCCGAGACTCCTGAAGTGCTTTGTGGACACTTCACTCACCGCTCCACCGGCGCACCGGCGAGCAGGGAGGCAGAGAATAAACTATCCCTCCAGGCGACTGAAACCTGGCGACCAACAGGAGGGGCCCGGCAGTCACATTCGAATGACGGCTGCTTCACGGCGATGAGAAAAGTTGGAGGAGCCCAGCAGGCCTGGTTCAATCATGTGGGGGCTACAGCGAGGTGTGTGTCGCTACAGCTACCGGCTAACACACATGTCCATTAAGCTAATTATCACGATGGGGCTTTCACATCTGCACGCGGGCCTCTCTGGACTGGTCGCCTCGCGCCGAGCATGGACAACTGACCCTGCCTGGACACACACAGCGGTCAGTCCGCCGAGAGCCACTTTGTGGAAACCCCGCTGAATTCGCTTGTGTCCACGTCTATCGCGCGCACAGAGCTAGCAGGGAACAGTCGGGCACACGCGCGTGGCTGTGCGGGTTCGGTCGCGGCGGGCGAACTTACCCAAATCATCCATGTTGTGCCGGAAATGGTTCCGCCGCTGCTCTGTCGACCGGAGATGGACTGTGGGCAGCCGCCTGGGCTCCTGCTCGAGCGTCTCCCTCCGCTGAACGCTGCGAAGTTTGCAAGTTCCCTCCTGCTGCTGCTCTCCCGCACGCACGTGTACGCGTACGCACACACAGCTGACGCCCCCCCCCCAGCGCGTCTTTCCGCCCAGGCTAGAGCACCAGCGACACCTAACGGAGACTTACTGAACATGCGTCAATGTGCTGGGAAATCGGCTGCTTTACAAATGTCATCTCTCTCTCTCTCTCTCTCTCACACACACACACACACACACACACACACACAGTCAAACGCATTAAAATGTGGTAGTGCGCTTATACGATTTAACTTTGAAAACCTATACTGTGCAAAACTCTAGAGTCTATGTCGATCACGATTCTGTTCAACTGCAAATGTAAAGGTCATGGTGTTAAATAAAAATTTGACATTTAATGAACTCACACCATGCCTGACCACACCCACTAGTGATGTCACACTGTGCAAGCAGCATCCCACTTTCGACCTGCTTATTGCTTGTACGTCGCTTTGGATTAAAGCATCTGCGAAATGACTTTGGAGTTTTTGGAGACTTTGCAGACCTCCTCCGACAGTGATGTCACAGTGTGCACATCACATCCAACAGCGATGTCACGCTTTGCTAACAGCATCCAACAGTGATGTCACACTGTGATAATCTCATCCAACAGTGATGTCAGTGTGCTGACTCTGTCCAGCTGTGATGTCAAACTGTGATGATCTCATCGGACCAGGTTGTCTTAGTGTGCTGACCTACTCCTTCCATACAGTCACAGGGATCACATCACATCCAGCTGAGACTCGACAGTTCAAGGAGCAACAACATTTATCAGTATTGTCATAGTGTACTTCAGCACATCCAGTGTGTTAAACTCATCACTAACAGCACTCGAGTCTGCCATTTCATGGCAATGAAACAGAAACAGCAAAGTTCCCTACTCAGGGTGTTAGCTCTAGAACAAATGTCACAGTCATTCAGGGCTGCCTGCAGAGTTGTAGTCACACTGAGAGATGTGAGAAATCCATGATCCACTTTATTTTAAAAAACCCTTTTAAGGTCATGTTGGTTAATGTAGAAACAAAGTCATCCAGTGGATTCAAAGTAACACCCTAACTTATTAGGAGCCATGTTTTTTTTTAACCACCAGTCAAGGTCACTGATCAACCTCCCCTAGCTGTATTTGGTCTATACCAAACCCTGAGGGAAGTAGCTGCTTCTGAGCCTGGTCATCAGCTATGCCCCCCCTTCTGTCTGTTGGTTCTGTAGTGCTTGAAGGTAATGCTGCAACTATCCTTGAACAAACAGCTGTGTTCACATGCAAGGTGTAATTTGACTCATTGTCAATATAAAAGCATTCACTCTGCTCTCGTTTGCCAGCTTGTTGAAATGGGACACATGATGTGGCCTCAAATAACCAAGTTGATCCAAGCACCGTGTCTCTACTCCCAGTAGGATCCTCTCCCTCCTCTTCCTCGGATCACGACAATCGGGTTTGGAGTTTGACACACCCTCCTGCCCTGGCCCCAAAGATCACTTGTTGGCATCCTATTGTGTTCTTGTCGAACAAACTCCAAGGTATAGCATTACCCCCCTCCCACCGCCACAGCACCAAAATAACAACAGGGCTTTGTCTCACTAAAGCCCTCTGTTTCAGTAGCCAAATATTTTGACTCACACACACACACACCCTATTTTTTACATGCACACAAATATACAGAGGCAAACACGAGGCAAACAATGCCACACCCATGTCTGGATTCATCTCGGGGGGATTTCAGAGGACCAACTAAACACCTGCTGCTCTCAAGTGCAAACCTCTACTTCCTAACATGGAGTTAAAGTGCAGAGAGAGTTCAAGCACAGATCACGAACGTGGATGTTCCCTTCTGATAAATGACTCCGAATAAGAACCGAGGCTGGTGACTATCTTTAGAACCTTTATTAGACGAACATGCACAGATGAGACAAACTGATTTTTTACTATGACAACAAAAAACATTAGGTGAGTGGGCTTTAGTCTGTAAAAAATAATTGAATCGGTCAATCATTTTTAAGGGACAGGGTGACATTTTTTTTTTGTTTCTTCCATTAAGAGGACCCAGAGACAATGCAGCCAACACGAGTCACTAAGCAACAGTTCATGTTTCCTTCGAGGGCGGTCAGTTCCGAGTCACGTAAAGGCAAGAGACGGACATTTTCTGTGGTGAAAACGTTGGCAAGAGGGTTCACTCCTGGTCCTTTTCCTCTCCGTGGGTGATGATGTGAACCAGGTTCTTGTAATCCAGGTTTCCTGCCACATCTGGAGGGAAGGCGGCAAACATTTGCTCCATCTTAAAAACAGAAAAGACATTTTAATTTCCACTCTTAGTCCCTCGCAAAACACAACAAAGCTTAGTGTCCGTCTTTTGAACCCGGAACAAGGAATTAAACACGCACAGCACTCTGCTATAATCATGATCACAAGCCTGAACGGCCACAGTGTACCTCTTCGGGGGTGAATCTGTCGGCTTGTGTTGTTAGCATCTGTGTCACGCTGAGGGAGAGAGAGAGAGAGTGTGAGCGGTGACAAGGCCTCGTATTGACACCAGGAGGAAATGAGCAGGTCACTCTCATTGCGGCGTTTTGCAGGGATGAGCGATGGCATTTAATAAACCTGACATAACGCTGCTCGGAGTGAGTGAGGATATCACACACTGAGGAGGAGCGACTTACTAATCCTTCCTCAGGACACCCTTCCCCTCAGGGTCGAAGACTTTGAATGCGTTGAGGATGGTTTCCTCAGGATCGGCACCTGGAGACATTCAAAATGAAACAGATTCAGACACAAGCAGCACTGCTTAGATTTAGTTTGTATGGTGACACCTCCATCATCCACCCCGGGCTCTCACCTTTCAGCTTCTCGCCGAACATGGTGAGGAAGATGGTGAAGTTGATGGGGCCCGGAGCCTCTTTGAGCATCTCATCGATCTCTTCCTGTTTCACATTGAGACGTCCTGTGGCACAAAAGTCCGTCAACATGGAAATATGACATCCCTGCTGTATGTAAAAACAAACACTGATCTGATCTGAGATCCGATTTGGTGAAATCTGAGCAACTGTAAATGCTCTAAACAGAAAATAATCTGATCACAGCGTCGTCTAATGGATGATGACCACACACCTAGAGCAGCGAACGTGTCCCTCAGGTCGTTCTTGTCAATGAAGCCGTCTCTGTTCTGGTCCATGATGGTGAAGGCCTGAGGTCAGAGCACAGAACACCAAGCCAGAGTTTCAGCCACGC
The DNA here is from genome assembly GCA_016785235.1 of Pseudorhombus dupliciocellatus. Taxonomy (NCBI): domain Eukaryota; kingdom Metazoa; phylum Chordata; class Actinopteri; order Pleuronectiformes; family Paralichthyidae; genus Pseudorhombus; species Pseudorhombus dupliciocellatus. The sequence continues at coordinate 1,219,962 of JAFBJW010009050.1, read as the reverse complement.
GCTCAGGAAAACATTTAGCCAATGTCCGGCTTGATCTTAGATTCTCTTTCTTCTCTTTTTGAGTGCCGTCTCTGCACAGTGGATGATCACCGCTAAGTATTTATAACCTGCGATTCCCCCTGGGCTTAGCCCGGCATCCAGGGCATGCCCAGCAGTTTATCTGCAGCCTAATCACTGATGACACAGTCTCAATGTCCGGGCACCACCGAGCCCCATACTGACATACCACACGCCTCGCTGCCGTCAAGCCTGGGACCGGGAAAACAGACAGGTGGACATACTACAACAACGAACAATAAAAACGGAAAGACACTGAAGGAGAGGAGAGGAAGAAACTGAGAGCTGTTGCTGCGCTTTCGAAGGAACGAGCACTTGGATCACACGCCTCGACACTGGTTCACCAACACACGCATTCAGGCACGATTTTTGAACGATTCACTGCCAAATGTCTGATGAGTGAAATTTAAATGGGTCCAGCAGCTTTCACCTCTTTGAATTCCTGGATCTGGGCCTGTTCAAACATGGAGAACACATTAGAGTTGGCTCCCTCTGCTGTCCTCTTCTTGGCTTTCTTGGGGGCCTGTTGGCAGGACGACAGGAGACACCATGAGCGAGTCAGAATACGTGGCAGAGAAAAATTAATAAAATGGACTTAAAAGCTTAATGAGAGAAGACAGAACTTGTAAAAAGTGGGAAATGCTTTTGGGCTATTACACAAAAGCATAACCTGGATTAAAATGTATGCTGGGATAAAAGCAATATGTGTTAATTTCATGAGGGCACTAACAATCTGACATTTTATTATCTATCAACAGATTAGATAAATGTTTCAATCACCATTAAAACACGGCATAATGGTTGTATTGTAGGATGTCCTCCACACAGTGAAGAGAATAAAATGCTTTCATATTTTTCCTGTAGCTCATTAATCATCGCAGAAAAAGCTGCATTCTTGTCATTAATCGTAAAATGTGCATCTTTCCAGCCGTTCAGCACACAGATGGCAGTGAGCACATCCTTGTCCGTCACCACTCCATCAAACAGCACACACACACTTACCATGGACTAACAATCTGACATTTTATTATCTATCAACAGATTAGATAAATGTTTCAATCACCATTAAAACACGGCATAATGGTTGCATTGTAGGATGTCCTCCACACAGTGAAGAGAATAAAATGCTTTCATATTTTTCCTGTAGCTCATTAATCATCGCAGAAAAAGCTGCATTCTTGTCATTAATCATAAAATGTGCATCTTTCCAGCCATTCAGCACACAGATGGCAGTGAGCACATCCTTGTCCGTCACCACTCCATCAAACAGCACACACACACACTTACCATGGCTGAGCAGCTGGGAGGTCAGACCAACAATGATGCCAGTGAACAATAGGGGAGATGGTGGGTGGCCTTTTGTAGCCCCAACCCTCAGCTCTACTGGATGATATTTATAAACTATGTCCTCTTTAGGAAGTGACAGGTAAATGATGCTTCATACTGAACATACAGTAGCGCAACCCCTCCCCCCCCCGCAGTCGCCCTGCATCGTTGTGATTGACAGCGGACAAAGAAGAGTGGAATAACTGGTCTAGGATATCAAGAGCAAACTGAAGGTTGAAGCGATTAATCATTTTAAACTGCCCGCTGTCTGCAGCCCAGGGCTCAAACTAGAGCAACATGATGAAGATTATATTGTATATGTAAAGTTAAAAGGTATTTTATATGTTGGAATCGCTCTCATTTCACTTTTTTCCCTATCTCAGTACTTTTTTTTACATTTTAGAGTAGAATTTAAGGAAGTGCAACATAAAAAAACAGTATCATTATCTTTATTTAAATATTCAATAATTAAATATTAAAGTAACAAATCCCCTCCCCTGCAGTGGGATGATGTATGTGGGCAGTGCAGAATTCATGTTAAAGATTCATGAAGAAATAATTTTCATCTTCTAAATAGCACTACTCCTTTTCCATAAACAATATAGTATGCTGTCACCACTCATTCATTTCTCTAGATTCCATAAGAAGCGCAGTGAAGGCGTGTGGACATCATCAGGTCATTGAGTGTAATTTATTGAGCTGTCAGTGCTTTGTCACCATCATGTCTTCTCCACATGTCTCCCACTCTCCTTCACAGAATTGGAGTTAGTCTACCTTTCCTTGACAATGTCACAGTATGGCTCGGTACAGATAGCCCAAGTGTTTCAGTGACATTAATTCCTGCTGACATTCATGACAAGGAAACTGTCGCAGAGAGTGTCTCCTCCAACGTTTCCTGCCGGAGACTACAGCTCCCTAAAGCTACCGTGTCCCAGCTTCTAGTGGCTGGATGGTCTGCAAGTCAAAGGGAAATCTGAAATATTAGAAATCAGGCTGAAAAACAGACTGATGTAGGGAAATGTTTAAAAAGGAATGAACGAAAGAGACAACGGCCAGGCATGCCATCCCACTGATGCATTTCTTAAACCACGCTGGTGTAAGTGTTTAAGCTTGTGAAACTAATCTCAGCGATGTCCACAGCAGGAGGTGCGACATGCTGAAGAGCTGAACACGTCCTTACAATGTGCCATGTCTCTCTGCGGCATTAGCAAGTCGTCAAGTATCACTTGATGCCAGCTGGGTCAAGAAAAGCGACAGTGCGTGAAAATGAGCTGAATGGTCGGGGGTGAGTAGGTGACACCACGGCCGTGTGATCTAAATTAGGAGAGGTGCTCAGAGACTCCCAGTGCTCCGTCCTCACACTGTCAAACACAAAGCTTGTGATGAACCAACAGCAGATGTCACTGGTGTCACCTCGCACCCAGCATGGCGAGTACAAAGAGGTCACAATTAGACAAGTTGCTGTTAACAAACTAGGCAGCAGCTATTATTGAAAACTTCTGCTCTGCTCTCAGTTTTGGATCGCAGCAGCCGCTGCAGCTACTGTGGCTGGAATGGCGAGCCACTGAGCGCCGGGATCAGACACCTATAAATAGACCAATGTCCTCGCACACAATGGACGTGGACAAATGGCCATTTCACTGGCAGACTGAAGAGTGACTGTTTAGCAGAAAAGGCTGAAGCTGCAAACGCGACTTCTTTCCTCGTCCCGTACATGTTCACTAAGAAGAGTTTGAAGGGACTTCAGCTGAAATCAGCTGCAACACAAGAAGACGACACATTAGAAGGGAAAGACAATGCGTATAATATTTAATGTTCTGTGACAAAATCTCTACAGGGAGAACGCTAATAAAACAACTGTTAGCAGACATCAATATCATATCCAGTGTTACAGCGTCATGACTCAGGATCATGTGAAAAGAAATGCTAATTATAAAAGAATATAAAAAATGAAATAAAACAGGATGGAAAAAAACCCTTCTTCTATAGAGTCCTATATAGAAAACTTGTGCAATCTGTAGCTTTGGGTGCTTTCTGTTGAGAAATTGTGACCAATGGATGGGTTCCGTTGTCTGGGCTTCAATACATTCAGGAAAGTTTGTGACGTGTAAAAGGAACAATAGTAGATTCAGTAAGTTGACCAAAAGTCTTCCTATTGAGGGCACTACTGTTGATAGACACGCTGGGCAAGTTAAAATGTGGAATCACATCAAATGAAGACCTATAGATATAATAGCAAGAGTAAAATAATCCTGGACGGATCGGATCCTTTGAAGTTTAGACTGGAATGCTTAGCTTGCCAAGAGTGCCTTTTAAATTTGAAATTAAAAAGGAATGAACTGTGCAAAGAGGTAATAGTTAAATGAACAGATGTTATTCACGTGCTTCATTCTTAAAACTGGAATAAAGATATTATCCGAATGAGGCAGAAGCAGAAGACAACACTCCGTTTCATTTCAGATATACATATCCGTGCCGCGTACGAATCGGGGAAAAATGATTTTCCTCTTCACCTTCGACCATTTTGGGATATTTACAATATTTGGGGACATTGTACAAGAAGAAATGCTCAAGTACTATGTTGTAAGCTTCATACATGATCTTTTTTCCCTCCTGTCATATAATTTAGCGCTGAGGTTTTGCCTTTGACAGATGAAGTGCATACAAGAGCTGGATCCAGATACAATCACTCACTTGTTAAAAGACGTTTGGACATATTAAAAGAATACTCATTGGACATTCAAGAGGACACTTAATATTTTTTTTTTCTTTAACAAAAATAGACATGGCTTAATCCAGCCTTGAAATTCCTTCTCAATATATAAAATTATGTCTCGTCTATTTACAGTCAGATAGCATTCTGAGGGATTAGAAAGGTCCTGCTCCATCGCTGCTGGGGGATTGTGGGTAGTGCAGTTTTACTGTCAACCTATCTGTGAACAATCATCCGGTGTGTGATGCACAGGGGTGGGTAGGGTTCATTTCATTTAGATTTTTTTAATCCAAATTAGTTTTTGCTCGAGATGCGTCCTGTTAACTTAGCTAGCCACAGCCTCGACTGCAGGGAGACTGAGGCTAGTGAAGAATGATTGTAATAAGCTGATAATGATTGTGTATTGACGTGTTAGTGCAGGACCGGAGCCAGAAATGTTGGATGATCACTACTCTCCTGCCCTCATCTGTGGCTACACAGGACAGAGCTGAGTGTGATAGTTGCTATACTATTGTCTTAATGTTCACTCATGAGCAACTTCTAAAGATGTTTGGGCTTTGACTTGTTGCTACGGCTGTGCTTATCGATTACAGTCTCCGCTGTCTGGAGGAAACTGAAGTGAGAGAAACTCATGAGTCAAGTCATTCACGTCACACTTTTATGTTGTTGACGAAATTAAATTAAATCAAGTTACTTCTTTGGAGATGATGGAGCACATACACCACACCTCAACAAACCTGCTCAGATTGTTAATATGGCATTTTCTTTACCTTCCTAAGTTTGTTAAGGAAAAAATGACCTGATTGTGAAAACATCTATTAATTTTTCTCTCTCTCACTCTCTGTTTTGAACAGAGCCGGATGTTTTTCTCTGTGGGGTATTCAGCTCAGATGTCAGTCAAAACAGATGTGTGGCAGTGTTTCATCATGAGTCGGTGACATTCTCACTGGTTCCCGAGTTTCTTCCCTTCCCTTTTCATAGATGCTTTTCTCTGTCCATGGCTGGCCGTGTGGCTCCGCTATCTCAAACAGATGATTGGTCCCATACCTGGAGGAGACAGTCAACACAAGGCCATCAGTTACGCATGTGCAAGAAACTGCAATAATCATTTGACGTTTGCTTGTGATTAGTAAAAATTGGAACCAAACCTTGGCTATGATTTCAATGACCATTACTTTATTTGGGGAAACGTAGTCTTTGTGAGGGTTAACTGAGAAATCCAACACCATTCTCCAGTTAGTTGTGGCTAGCACCAGCAGCCAGGTAGTTTAGCTTAGCATTAAAATGAGAGCTTGGCAGAAAATCTTTCTATGAGCTCCTCTAAAGATGAAGAAATGACTGAAATGCTTGAAATGCAACTTAATATTAAAAGACTGTCAGACCTTGTTAACAGAGTTTATGGGTGTGCGTCCAGAGCCAGTATGGAGCCTTTGGCGCTCTTCAAATCTTCCAGGGGACCTCTCCCTACGAACATCCATCATCCGGCCGGGGGAGCGTTCCATGCGAGGATCTGCCATGGCCCTGCCCGGGGAGCGCTCCAACCGGGGGTCGGCCATGGCCCTGCCTGGGGACCCCACTATCCGGCTTTCCAGCATCCTGCCGGGGGACTTCTCTCGCTCCAGTGGCCGGCTGGGGGACTTGTCCCGTCGAAACTCTGTGCGAGCCTCTCGGTAGCGGTGAGGTGTGCCTGGGTCTCCGTGAACAAGGGGGTTGGCTGCCAGCCTTTTAGAGATGTGCTCATTGTATGATGGAGGTCCACGCTTGTTGGGGCTGTTAGAGAGGAACCGAATAAGTAGGGCACGGAGTGTTGGTAAGAGAAAGAGGTATGTGTCTTGAGACATGGGCTTTGCTTGGCGCTGTGGGAACCAGGTCACTTATCAAATGTGGTGGAGCTGATGAGCTCACACTGATGTGTTGAGCAGCTTGTAATTACACGGAACTAATCAAAAACGTTATTTTTCTACAATGAAAACACAGTCAATGCCCAACAACAGGGGAAGAGCAATGTTGGGACTGGTTTCTAAAGCCAGTTTTTTTTTTTTTTTTTTTTTTAAATCAACATGATGAGCAGTCTCAGAAGGTTAAAAGCGGCAGTCAGTCTTTATTCAGCAAGTTCCCTTTTACATTTAACAGGATACACTTTGAAAATATAGTGAATCTATTTAGAAAGACAAATCTTGTGATTTGTTACAGATAAAAAATGAACTCCTCCTCCTGCAAAGAATAAAATAAAGATATTACTTTTATTGTGTATCCAATTTAAAACATAAAGGCCAAAACCTCACAACCACCACCTGTGGAAGTCGACCTGTGCCCGTCAGTGCCAGCTAATCCCAGTGACCCACACCAGTGCACATGGAGTAAACGAGTGCAGTGTAATACGCCAACAGTATAGACTCAGAATCACAGAGATGATCAAACCTCACCAAAAATAAACGAATGGATAAATAAGATGGGTTTTGTGTATTTTCCCTTTAAAAGACTGCCATCATTTATTTATCAATTGATAAAATTATATATCGGAGTTGTCACAAATTGCTAATTAAAATGATAATGCAGTTTTGTTGATGAAGTTATAATGAACTGATCAATTTCTACTAAAGGGAAAATACATTTAGCTTTTGGGGAGCTATGTTCCAATTTTATTTATTCATTCCTTTATTGCAGAATTGATTTTAGCCTTACATCAGCAATCACAAGTGTAAGCTAGGGCATGTTTAATAAATAGAATGTGTGCGTGTGTGTATGGTCACCTGCGTCCAGAGTCCGTGCGCTGCAGGTCTCCTAAACCCTCTTGGCTCTGGACCAGGTTGCCTTTGCAGCATATTACCCTCAGTTTGTTCTGGTAGGACGAGGCCAGGTAGATAGCCCCAGAGGAGATGGCGGGGCCAAGGTAGCGTGGGTTGGGGATATCCAGGTGTGCATAAGAGTGAGGGCTAGAAAAAAGGAAATAGGATTAGACATTGCATGATTCTAAAAGTAGAGAAATATTTTTTGTTCTCACCAATCTCTCCCAGGAGAATAAATAATAATACTGAATTAGCATCCACACAACGATGACTGTGTACTAATTGAGACATTAGTACTAAGGAGCAGAAGACAATCTTACCCCAGAGCAGCGTGTCCCTGAATCTCAATGACGTCCAGGGAGTTGAAGTAGGTCACAAACAAGTAAGGTTCTCGGTACGCTGAAAGGTCAAGACAAATCCGCTTAATATTTTTTTATATTGAGCATAAATAATTGGAAAATAAATTAAAATTTGAATCTGATTGACACTTACCAAATGAGAGAGGCAGACGGCTCCATTTGATATCGTCACTTCTACTCCTGCGGCCATAGGCATCCACAAACACACCAAACTCTGCGAGAAAAATGTTGCAGATATTACACTAAGCACTTTGTATTTGTAAACATAAACCAGAAAATCTCCTGTTAGAAATAAGCAGGTATCACATTAACCAGAAATATTTCCTGCGAACACAATTTCTTCCACTGAGGGTTGAATCGCGGTCTCTTTACATGTGTCAACATGCTTGACTGCGCACAAAGTGCAGATGACGTGTGTGCCCACACAGACAGAAAATAAGCACCGTACCATGGAAACAGAGAAGGTACTCATCCTTCTGTGGAGCAGTGGTGACCTGGATGATGGAGATGGGGAAACTGTGGGAAGAAGCAGCGAAGACAGCAGAGGCGAGCGTTACGTCGTTTTTATCCAGGAACTCTGAAGAGAAAGAAAGTCAGTAAAAATCACCATCAGTACAAGTGAGGTCATTTAGGTGTGAATGTTCCAACTTCACAGATACACCCTCATGTAGAGTTTCTCACAAGACCACCTGGTTTATGAAGTTATATTTGCAAAAGCTGCATCAGTACAGATTTGAAACAGTTACCTTCCAGCACATACTGCTTCATCTCGATCTCATAGAACTTGTTGGTGCCGATGATGATGCTGTAGCCAGTGAAGTGTATACAGCTGCAAGGCTCTGACGTCTCAATCTCCTGAAAATAAAAGGTTCAGCAGTGACACTTTGTCGACCTCATTAGTCCCTGAGAGAACACACGGCATTTGTGTCGACACAAAACAGTCTTTCCTTCCTTTGTGTCATCTATATCCTTGTACCTCAGGCCCACTCACCTTTCTGATGCAGAACTTGTTGAGGCTTTCGTTGAGTCGCAGAATTGTGATCTTATTGGGCATAGCAGCACAGATACAAGTCCCATTGTCAATCTGTGGAGAGAGAACAATTCCGCAATCAGGAGAGCTGTAAATATCTGCAATCAGACAGCACAGCGCTCTGCTATTACTCTGATCATTAACTCTGACTAAATAACAGCGGAAGTGTGAGTAAGTGTAAGTAACAACAGCCTGACTCACCTTCCCAGAGGAGAAGAGGTGGCATCCCTTCACTGTCTCAAAGATGAAGGGACTGAGGTCAGGCTGTGCCGGGAGATGAGACTGTGACAAAGACTGCTTCACTTTCTTGATCTCCACCAAACAAAGAGCCCTCTCCTCTCCTGGAGGACAATAAATGATTGATGAATGATTGAATGGTACAGCAACACCTCTGACGACTGAGCATTTGAGTATATTATGCGCATTGTACTGACCAGTGATCATTAGCAGCTTATCGAGTTCCTTCAGAATCTGGATCTGGAAGACGGAGGTCAGCCCAGGGATGTGTGTCAAAGAGTTCTTTATGACGTTTAGAGCGTACAATCCCTCCTCGGACCCAACCAACACAATCTGAGCGAAAGGGATATCATACAGGTGAACATGCAGCTGAATAAGGCATCAGGCAGAGGACACGTCTCAAGGTTTTTTGTCTTTGTACCTGGTCAGTGAGGGGCAGAGTGCAGTTGATGTCCAAACGATCATCACCCTCCAGTTTCAGCAGGGAGTTCCCCAGAAGTTTCTATCAAGACAAGAAACATAAACAGACAGAAACATGGACATAGACATGTGAAATGGACAAAAATACGAACGAAATGAGGCAATAACCAATCAGCAAGTTACTAAATGAGACCAGGAGTTGGGTGAGCCTTCAATAACACAGTACTTCACAGTTTCTGACACCCATACTACAGACACAAATCACTTGGTGTATTTAGAGAAACAAATACAATTTCTAAAAATGGATTAACATTGCTACCGTCCTCATGCTGTTCTCTGGTTGTAAATGACAAGTGCTGCAGGTGGGATTTAACTTATAATAGAAAAATAAAAAAAAGTTAGTAAAAAACAACCGAGGGTTAGTCAAACAATTTATGATATGGCCAAAAGCATGCAGAAAAAAGACTATTCAGTCCAAACACTTTGGTCATGTTTGGTCCATTGCAATTTGGGCAAAGTAAATCAAAAATGCCCCTGGGTGTTAAGATTAATCATTAACAAAACATCTCTTTGAGTTGGCTGGTAAAACCTCGACTGGTCTGAGCTCTGACCGCGACCCATCCAAGTTGTTCAGGATGAATTGAAAACTGAAGCCTATCATCAATGCATATTACAGCTCGTGTTTTTGGAATGAGATATTAATAATCAAATTTAGGTGTTAATGTTAAGTGGTAGACATATTTTGTTTCCATAATTTTGGCCATAAAGTTTATTCTGCTTTAAATAAAAAACACTCCATAATATATATATATGTGTGAATGCCTATTTAAATAACGACTCAGATTTCAAGAATGTTGAAGTACAGTTTTGGAAGTCAAACAGTATTTTTTCAAGGTTCATTTAGCACAGGATTGCAAGAGAGATGACAAACACAATAAACACAGAAGCACCCAAAGAAAGTCTGCAGACTGATGTTGAGCTTGGGTTGCTTCAGGAGTGTGCAAATGTGTCTGTGTTTCAGTCAGTGGGGCTAAAGCAGCACATGGCTTTTGCAGAAGCATGCAAGCCAGAACAGACCGTATGACACCAGGCCAAAGGTGCACAGCAGTGTCTACTCACACCCATGCACTTTGTAAGTTTCCATGTGTTGATTTAGCAGTTTTTCAAAGGCTGGCTCTTCCAGTGGACCATATTCAGTCACTGAGCCTCAGACTGTCTTGACCTGTACTGAACAGTGTCGGTGTCATATGCGCATGTACGTACAGCTACTGCATGCTCAGTCGGTCGGGCGACTGACTGAAGCCCAAGCGTTCGTGCAGCCACTTACTGTACCTGAACCAGAGGGGATAGGTTCTTCTGTCTTTTAGAAACACCTGCCTATAATATGATCCACACAACCGAGTTGAATGGAGATACACACGCACAGTATAACCACATCAACAAAGACGATGACAACACAAATAAAAGACGTTGATGTTGAGAACATGCAGAGAGAGAAAGAAGAGGGAGGGGGAGGAAAAAGAAGTGAAGGCACTGGCTGATGTTTAATGGAGGCATTCAGTATATTTGAGCCAATCACACCAAACTATACAGCCACCCCTGGATTACGTTACTATTTGATATGTGCATACTGTCAGAAGCAAATTTGTCTGTCTTACACTGTTATGACTCTTGAACCCAATCAGGCCTGACACAAGCAGAAACATTAAATATATATATATAGACACAAAGACTTACAGCATCAGAATCAACTTTGTCTTTAGATCCACGGCTACCAGCCACCACAGACTCCAGCACAGCCACCCAGCGCTGCTTGTCAGGGAAGCTGGGAGCCATGAAGTAGAGAGACTGGCCTGGCCAGCAGGTGGTGTGGGGATGTGACTCCAGCTTCAACACATATGGGATGTCTGTGTACCGACACAAATACAGTGGTCAACATGTTGTTGGAATAAGATGAAGAATTATTGAATATTTGCTTAGGAATAGAAGAATGCACTCCTACTCCTACACAGGCTGAATGAAGCAGTTGATGTTGATCAAGTACCTGACTTTGCCGTGTTGATGAGCTCAGAGGCTCCAACAGCTCCATGAATTGTCACTTCTCCATCAGGCATACAGAGCTCAAACTCCTCCTCAGCCACACAGTCTGGAAAAAAAGAAACACCACATGATTATTGTCGTTTTAATGCTGTTGTATTGATCGTCATGGAAACATACATTGTTTACATTGACAGAATCTTTGAATCATTTTTAAATGATATTTGATCAAAATTACTGCTATAAAAATAAGTACTGACCTTCTCTGGGCTCAGATTCATAGATGGACACTTTGGTTCCATCTAGCACCACGTACTTTGTCTCCCAGCCTTGCTGACCACGCTTTCCATTTCTACATGAGGAAACATGTTCCACACATTCAATGCCTTGTGTTTAACATATGACAAAGGTTAAAAAAGGACTGAAATTTATACCGAGGCTGCTTCATCCAGCCCTCTAAGCGAACGTGCCCACTGGCTTCTTTGACCTGCAGTGCAGGTGAGTTTGCCTTTTCTCGGCACAGGGCTTCTGAAAAGTGAGTGGCGTACTCGGCTGGCAGACCGCAGGTGGCCGGAAGGCACGGCGAGCATTTAGGGTGACACAAGGTGTGGCACTCTATGTTGAGAAAGAGAGGATTAATGAAATTGTTAGAGACGGCCAATAAATATTCTTGAAATATCTTCATATTTGGTATTCACAGCTACCGACCTAGACAAGTGGCAGCCTGTCGTCCAAAATGCACAGTGTCCAGACAGACGGCACACTTGGCAGCCCTCATGTTGAGACCCACAGTGAAACGATGAGGGATGTTGTGGTGCATTCGTTCCTTCACACGACGACCAAACTCTGCCATACAAAGAGGAAGAAGCGAAAGAAAGAAGTAACATTTTGTTACACAAGTAATAATTTCAAAAATCTGCAAAAATTGGATGGAAATTGGATCCAGTTTCTCAAGCAGCATGGGGCAATTTGAAAAATGAAGTGAATGTTTCAATTGCAGGTACAACGGCATATGAATGTTTAACTATAAGTCAATCAGAATTAGATAATGCATGCTAATGAGCATGGGGTAAATTCAAATACTCTTGGGTGAAATGTTGCCTATTCTGCCGTATGCTATCTAAATCATGACCCCCAAAAAATGGACAGACGAAGCCAAACTTGAACTTTCTGAGAAAAGTCTTTGATCAAGTTATGGTTTATGCGACAAAGGGACAATAAGACAGAATTACAGTGTAAAAATATGTCGTTATAATGCATGATGCGGGTAGATGAGCTCATGCATGGGAGGAGACACACTGGGGTGACTGCTAACTTACTTTCAAAGGTGACCCTCCTCTTTTCTGTGAGGAGCAAGAGGAAAGAGACAGAAAGGAGAGAGCAGTCTAACAATAGCTAGGTGAAAGTAAAGGAACACAGACAGTCAGGTGTCTGAATCACAAAGTTTGACTTAGTGAGGTTCTGATAAAATACTCAACAAGGGGACTTCATAACAACTGACACCATGGTGTTTAGTGATTCAGTTGCATTTGATTAGAGGCCATTATTTTTCTCATCAGAAGATATTGTTCAAATTGTTGCTTGTTATTTTTCGCACAGAGCTTTTTTAGAAGACGGGCTGCACATTTTGATATGAGTCACTGAACCAGCCACAATTCTATGATTATATGTTGCACAAGGTTCAGTTTCCATGGTGATCAACCACCCCAAAACATTTAGTAGTTCAGCTTTGTGATACAGGAAAGCGTGGATCAAAACCAGTGGTACCTGGATAATCCACTACTCCTACTTTGTGAGACAGGCCCAAGCAGGATTACGATGTTAGCTGGATAAACGCACAGTGAATAAAACCTGGAAACGCTCTTTTTGCCTCTGTGTCCTCCTTAACAAGTGCTAAACAGATGTTATTCAGTTTTATTCAACTTCATAATCCTGCTTGGCGAGACAAGCCATAGAAAGCACACACACAAAAACAGTTCACATACATAAAACGTGTGACCAGAGAGACCCAATTGTGTGGAAAGTGATAGCATAAGGGTGATCACCTCAAAAACTCAGATTCAAATTGACGGGGATGAGCTGAGAGCAACATGAGGGGCTTACTTGACTGTTTGTTTATTAGTGTTTGTGCATATTGGTGTGTGAGCCTTACCTTCAGGTGTGGACATCTCCTTGGAGCGGGTGGAGGGGTTGAGTAGGCTGCTGGGGTTGGGCTGGTGTTCTGGAGATTTGACAATGGCTGACATGAGGATCTGGTGTCGAGCCTGGGCTGGAGTCGAAGGAGCCATATGTTCCTGTGCTTTGAAATGAGCTGCTGTGTGACAACAAGCAAATACATCAACCCAATATTAGATGAGGGACATTACATTTGGCTCCATTTCCAAAAAAACCCCAAACAAATTAGAGTCTAAAACAGATCTTATCGGACATGGCAGGTGCAGGAGATGGAAGAGCAGGACGCTGTCATGGTAACTTTATTACAAGATGACTGGGAAGAGATAAGGGAGCTGAGTTTTGTTGTGATTTCTCATCTCAATTGACAAGCCTCACTTTATCGAGGTATGATTTTTAATTAAAAAAAAGAAGTCAAATCACCTCTTTTGTGACTCAGAGTCAAGAACATTTGAAAGCCAAGTTTCTCACACAAAGTATTTAACACAGGAGGTTGACTGCAGCATAACATGAGGAAGATTAACCACCTTGCACCAGGTCCAAGAGATTCCATTAGTATAGACAATGCTATATTTGCTGCAGTAAGAGTGCTGTTTCCCTACCCTCTTCCCTGAGGGACCGCAGCTCTATCCTCATCTTCTGCAGAGCCTCTTCTAGCTCTGCACACCTTGAACGCTCCTTCTCCAGAGCCAGTTTCATGTCACTGTACTGCATGGGGACTGCCGGCTGGGCCTGTGGAGCCAGCGCCCCATTTGTTGTGGTACCTACATCTTCCCGCCTTCGTCCAAAAATACCCTGTTCAGAGGAAACAACTGAATTGATTAATATAAAGAAACACATATGTCATAACTTATATTGCAAATAAACACACCCATACATACACAGCTTTACTTTAAGATGATTATCAAATTTAATATATACATTACATATACATTTTTAAAAATTTTGTCAGACCTTCTTTTTCTTGGTGGGTTGGTCCATTTTCGCCTGGAGGAAGTCAATGAGTTTGGTCTGCTGGGAGATGGTCCCCTCCATCTTCACCTTCTCGTGGGAGTACACAGCCTGCGGGAAGGAAAACAAAAGATTTCAGAAAAAAAAAAACCTCTGGAGACAACTTTAAAAGAATTTCCTTTGAGAACACATTAATTAGTTACTTACTTTATCATCTTGGTCTCACTGGGATACCTTGTAACTTGCCCACATCATCAGTATTATTCTAATAACACACTATGACTCATTTTCTCCCAGGAGACTATTGTATTTCATTAAATTACAAATGTGTTGCAATTCGCACCTGTATATTCTCCAGCTGGTACTCAAGATCAGTTCTCTCGGTCTTGAGCATGTCAGTCTGGTCCAGGGCGTCCTGCAGACCTTGGGTCAAGCGGAAAATGTGGCTCTTCTGCAGGTCCATCTGCTGCTGCAGCTTCCCTTGCTGTCAAAACACCAGCACAGAGATATTTAAATATAAAATCTATCCTATTTCAAAGTGGTCACAAATGAATTCAAATAAAAGGAGCTATATCCCATATTGTGAATACTTTTCGTGGACAGCAAACTACCCTCCTAGCTTTTAGGCAGTTATAGAGGACATAAATATAAGTTCTATTTAATCATGTATGTTATACATGATGGTCATATTTGACTTTCTACCTCTTCCATGAGCCTCTGTTTCAGTTCTCGCTCGGTCTCCAGTTTCTGCTGTAAGCTGCGGGCGTTCATCTCGAGCATGGCGTGCTTCTTTTCCAGATCGTTGAGCTGTGTGAGCACATGTTAAAACAAAACAACGCAGCTACTTACTCTTCCTCAAGTATTTGTGTTCAGTTCGTGAAGAGAAAAAGGAGTGCATGTTAAGACCATAATAATAATTAATGACTCACAGTATCGGACAGACTTTCAGCCTTTAGTCTCTGCTCCTTCAAAGCCTGCTGTAAGGCCACGATCTCAGCTTTGTGCTCTTTGACAGCCAGCTCCACTGCCTGGCGAGACTCGCTGCTGCGCTGGTCTGCCCTCAGCCTGAGAACAGCAACAGGGGTAATACATCTTGATGAATATACTAAATGACTCCGAGTGGTCATTCTAATTTATAACTCAGCATGAATCATACCTGTTCTGCTTCTCATTGTCCAGCAGTCTCTGCAGGTCCCTTGTGCGTCTCTCAGCTTGGCTTTTTTCGTCCTCCAGGGCCCCTCTCCAAGCCTCCCACTGCCGCTCCTTCTCCAGCAGCTCGTCATTTAGGGACTCCAGCTCCACCACCTGCTCCTCCAACATGCTGCATGTTGTCTTCAGTGTCTCAATGTTCTAGAAAGATCAACACCAGAATGACTGAGAAGAACATCTTTCAGTTATTTTTCAGCCAAAGCACGTGATTGGCTCCTGTGTGGCATTTTCAGGCACAGCTCAGTCTCACTGAGACTACGACGTAACATGATTCCTTGATCTGGACATAAGCAAAACAACAAAAAATAACTTAGCACTATACCTACTAATATGATGTTCTGTTGGTACTTGGTTATTTATGATCAATGTTTCCTGAATTATTTAAGCATTTCAATGTGTTCTTCTACCTGCTTCTGGTTGTTGAGGTGCATCTCACGGTCAGCAACCTCCCTCCTCAGCCTGTCCACTTCCTGGCTGAGCTGCATCTGGTCCTCCCTCTCATCGGATGCCTCGTCAAGTTGTTTGGACAGGTAGAAGTTCTGGCGGTTCAACTCAGCATTCTCCTGACTCAGCTGAGTAAGCTGCTCCTCCAGGTCCGTGATCACCTGAGACGATGGAAACATAAGGGCGTGTGAGGGACTAGGATCAGCACCAGTACAATTATTGAGATAAAAAATACAAAACTACAAGTGTAATACAATTGAAAACCAAATGCACAAATAGTTGGGTATCCTCTACCCAACTTTGCAATTGCACATACATAATTTGCAAGGTTGTGTGGAAACGGTCAGAGATGGAGACAATTAGCTGCGGTGGCACTTACTGAGCAGCTGTCTCTCAAGGCATCAAACTTGCGCTGAATTTCATCTCTGTGATTCTATGAGAAACAAGAGCAAAATTACATCAACTGCTGCAAAAATTACGGGAAATTATATTTTGCTGACACCATTATTAAAAGCAGAATGAAAACATGATCTGAACTGCAAGCAAGATAGCGGTTGTCGACCTCAAAATAAACTCATACTGTATGTATGTGCACCTGCATTTCTATGACTGACAGTAATTGCACTGTGTTTGCTCCTGTATCCTACCCTGAGGGCGGTGATCTCCTCCTCAGCCTCAGCGGTGGTCTCTTCCAGCTCAGTCTTTGCCTGTTGCAGCTGGCTCTCCAAGGCAAGACGTGCTGCCTGCAGGCTGCTAATCTGAGACTCACGCTCCTGCAGAGATAAGGTCAGCTCCGACACTTGCCTCTTGATCTCCAGCTTCTCTTCTTCATGTTCAAGGCCCATCTACAAGAAGGCAAGACTTGTGAATGTGGTATGTACATGGAAATGCAGATCAGGCTTGAACAGAGTGTACTTGTATTTAATTTACAATGTGTTTAACCTGCTCAGGGGAGCAGATGGTAAACATTTTTGACATTAGTTCAGAAAATGGAGGTATTTATATATAAAAAAAAAGGTTAAATTCAACATGGAGAAACCAACAATGTGCTGGAAGTGTTCAAGTGTGTGTGGTTCAGGCATCTGATGCCTCCTGGGCACCTTCCATTGGAGCATTTCCAGGTAAACCCAAATAGTAGTAGGCCCTGGGGTAAACCCAGAACACACAGGGGCCTTGTATCCCATAAAGCCCGGAGATGTCCCGGGATCTCCAGGGAGGAGCTGCAAAATATCGCTGTTGAGAGGGATGCCAGAACTTTGCTCGACCTACTGGCGTTTTTAATCAAGCATAGAGCTTACAAACTTCTGTCCTGCAGTCTAAAAGTAGAAACTACTCAGTGAACATGTGACACTATCCATTTTCAGTTGGCCTAATATATTCTTTCACCTGTTGTCAGTCAATGCAGTGGCATTATCCTAGAGAAGAGATTTTACAGGATCAGTAGACATTTTTCAGAAGTGCCACTATCGTCCTGCTGTATTTAATTAGCTCTTTATCGGAAAGGAATCTGAGCTTTGTAGCTGATCAGCTGCTTTAATCCCCTTTGTGGATAGTAATGAGTAATTCTCCACTGTGTCTCAAAGTGAGGCATCTCATTTGGGTTTCCTGTTGCCTCACCTCCCGCAGCCTGCTCTCCAGCTCCAGCAGTCGCGTCCTCTTGGTCTGCTCCTGTTGACTCATCTTCTCCAGGTGCTCCTCCAGTTTGGCATTTTGGGCCTCCAGCTTCCCCGCCTGAGACTCCAGGTAGAACTTCTGCTGCCGTAGCTCTGAGATCATCTCCTCTTGGGCTTTCCTGAGCAAAACAACACCCACACATTCCCATTATTACAATATACTATAGCTGATTACGCCCAGAAAAAAACTTAAATTCAGGTGACAATATGTACATTATACTTACTAAAGTATGTATGTTATGTAATGAAACTAGTACATTTTGAAGTTACAATAAGATATAGATTTGTTTTCTCCATTTCATTTTGCAGTTAGCCTGTTAAGGGAGATGCTGGAGATCAGACACTGTACACAAACACATACACTAATGAAGCGATTGCAGACTCCAACCACAGGAAGTGTGGGCACTCATGAAAGCAAAGTGTGGGCAGATGGTCTAGTTAACTTACATATTCTTCTGGGTATAGATGCTGCTGTTAGCAGCCAGCTTGTTAGCCTCTGACAGCTCAGCGATGCGCTGCTCCAGGTTCTTCATCTTGGAATCCATAGCATTAATGGTCTGCAGGATGAAAGACGCAACATTATTCGAAATCACATCCCAGCAAATGGGCTCCAAATGCAAAATTCATATATTCCACTGTGATTGACAGCCAAATCCTACTAAGAACCCTAGGATGCACATATTTGAATGGCACATTTTGTACAGGAAAGAGAATTCTGTACTCCAGTAAAATCCTATTAGAATCCATTTAGGTGTTGCCTGGATTGTCGACTGTCAATGTCAGATGACTACCACTAAAAGCTTCTTAACTGTTTCAATTCTACCACATTAACCAGATTAGGTCTTGGGCCCAGGCTTTATAATGCAAGTATACTACAATCTAATCCCACTGTACAGTACAGCACGATTTGCACCGCGATAGCAAAATACAGACTACAGATTACTAAATGATGGATTCAGAGGTGAATGAAAAGGGATCATATATTTACTAACTTTCACCCAGTGAAACCAAACAGTGCATTGGACTTGCCGAGTATAAAGAATGCTGCTGATAATTCAATAAAACATTTTTTAATCCCTCAGTTGACCAGCAAATAACAAGGTGTAGGTTTCCTTACTGCTTTCTGTTCACTGATAAGTTTGCAGTTCTCTCTGGATTCCTCCTCTTGTTGGGCTCTTCTGGCCTCAAGGCTCTCCTTGTCTGCCAGGTCTACCTTCATCTGGGCTTCCAGAACCTTGATCAGACAAATCAGTGAACAGTGAGAGAACAATGAGACATATTCATATTTACCTGGGAATCTATAATTTGCTGCATCACTAATGACAGTGTCTCATACTTGGTATTAGATTAGTTATGGGGACAATAAAATGATCTATTTATCCATTATTTAAAGTCCTGATGTATATATCATAAATTCCCACCTTGATCTTGTCATCATAAAGCCTCTCTTTCTGAACCAGTTGGGTCTCCATTCTCTGTGCTGTGGACTGGGCATCTCGCAGGTTGTCCTCCAGTTCCTGAAGAATGTAGAATCAAAAAGGTAACTTCAAACATTCAACAGATCAAAATATACTCCAAAGAAAAAAAGAAAAGAAATGAAGAAACTTGCACAGAAAAGCTGGAACTCCACAAGACGGTTGCAGCGTTGCCTGCTCATGTTGAAGCTGCTAAAATCTATAATATTTACAAGTGCCGATTTGAGAGTTCACTTAGCATGGAACTGTCTAATGAGAGTGTGTATGTGTGTGGTCTAAGATAAGTGAGGAGGATAGAGGAGAGGGCTGAATGAACAGGAGAGTCAGGCAGAGGGGGGTGAAATTAGGGGTGGAGTGGGGCAAAGTATTAGCGAGCCTTATCTTTAGCTCTCTCACCAGGATCTTTTCAGCCATCTGCTGGATCTGCTGGGATTTGGTTTGAATGTCATCTTTCAGCTTATTCTCTCGCCGCTCGACCATTTCCAGCCTCTTTACCTGGTTCTCCAGGGTCTTCCTGCCCTCCTGCTTACACAACAAAGATAACAACATAAAACTAACCACATTGACAATTTCTCAAAGGTAACTTGTGGTAAGGCTTATCACAGGCACCAAACATTTTAAATCATTTTAGTGGAATACCTCGGTCTCTCTCAAGCGACGTTTTAAAGTGTCACTGGAGTCGCTTTTGCCTCGCAGACGCTCCAAGTCACGTTCCAAACGCTCTTTGGCCTGCCGGACATTCTGGAGCAGCTCTGTTGCTTCTGTGCTCGCTTTCACTGCCTGGGGGAGGTCAAGAGTTCAAAGGCTTTTAGTGGATCCCCAGACAAACCTCATGACATGCTCTGGCAATTCCTTTCCCCAAAGATAATGCAAAAAAAAAAAATACTCTCTAGAGAGAGACCCAGAGCAAGCCAACCAAAATTGAGCTACTTCCCATACAATCAGAAGAGGTTCACAATTCTAAAAAACACAAACAAATAATGTTCGTGTATGTTAACAATTAAAATTTCAAAAATCAATTTACCTTGGATAGCTTGTCCTGGAGCTCCTGGATTTTCACCTGCTGCTCAGAGTTAGTCTTAGCAGAGAGAAAGACACTGTTAGCTCAGAAAATATAAGTGCCAGAGATGCTAAAACCATGAACATTTATCTGATCAGTGGAACTGATACCTTCTCAAGTTTGGAGAGAAGCTCCTCCACGTCAGCCTTTCCCTGCTCTTTGGCCTGGATAACAAGGAAAAAGAGAATTCACAGCATTATGCCTGTTCACTATTCACATTTGCATTACTTGAACTTTAAGGAACTCTGATGAAAACAAACCTTCTGGATTCTCTGCTGGTATTCAACAGCTTTTCGTTTCAGGTCCTCACTTGTTTGTCTGGAGTCCCTAAGTTCGGATTCATAGAGGTCACTGCGACGTCGGGCAGCTGAAAGGTCCTCCTCCAGCTGCCTGATGGTCACCTGCATCTCTTCCAGCTGGGCATGGTACTCCTGAGGGAAGAGAAACAACATAGTTGTATCAATAAAAAAGAAGAAATGCGATCCAAAAAGTGGCAGTATTCATCAGAGAGGTCAGGTTGAACCTCAATTTGAATAGACATATTGACACAGTGGACTGTTCAAATCATTTCCATCTCATATGTCTTACATAATATTCTCATTATGAGGATGTGAATTTTATAAAACTGCATGAACAAAGGATCTGAGCTCTCCTTTCAGGCTTCTGCCTGTGCTACAGACAAAGATGTACCTCACAGATCTGCTGACACTGTCTCATGGCACGGTTATCTAGAGAAACTGCAGTGCACTGCTGCAATGACCATTTATCACCAAAACTGTCAAAACCAAAGATAACAACTCAAGGTTTACTACTTCAAAGCTGCAGTTGGCAACTTTGTGAGTGAAAAGAAAATAACTGCTGTGCAGAGACAACATGTTGCCCTGATGCTGGTGTAAAAATCTTTGATTTCCTGATCACTTCCTATACAGTAACACTGGATAAATGCAAGAGATTAACTCAACCAGGTCTAAATTACAATGGATGACATGTGTGTGAATATATTTCCAAATTCAATTTTAAATTGTGATATAAATTATACAATAAATTATCAATGTTCAATTATTGTAAACATGGTGTATTATTCCCCTGGGAGGAGGATGGGAAAATCTGATGTAAGTCTCCTTCACTCTGGTAGCTTGCAGGGATATCATCTGTTCAGATGACCTATTGAGTGCTGAGGACAAGGGAGTCCTCAGAGGGGAAACCCTGTCTGTGTGACAGGGACACAATGAGCAGGAGTATAATCTCTGATTCAGGAATTCTGGTTACAGTTTTGGCAGTAAACATATGAGATGCATTAAGATGCAAAGAATATAAACACAATCAAAAGTAAAAGAATTACCAGATATAAGTAAAAACAAATTATCATGAAAGAGTTTGGTGAAAATAAGGAAGACAGAGTATTATGTAAATGAGGAGATTTCCATACTTGCTCTTTAATTTCCTGCAGCTTATTGCTCTGTTCTCGGATGTCATGCAGCAGCTGCAGGGCCTTGTCATCCTCTCGGGAGACCTCCACACGTGCCTCTTCCAAGCTTCGTTTCAGGCTCTGCAAACAGAGGGCACAGGGTTGTGATTGGTCTGAATCAATTCTGATTCACAACACACAGACACACACACACACACACAATTTTGACTCACGCTGCACTCAGTAATGTAGGTGGCAAGGTCTTGCTCCAAGATGCTCCGCTGAGTCTCAGATGCCTTCAGCTCCACATCCTTCTGATGGAGTACTGACTCCAGGTCAGTCATTTTACGCTGAAACCTGGAGATCTCCTGCTCCATCTGAATTCACCAGAAAAAAGCCCACACACATTTACAGGCTTCTTTTCAATATTGCAGATGGATAATATTAATGGAATGAAGGATTAGTTGCGTTACATTCATATTCTTAAGGCAGAGATTTAAACCAGTGGGAAGGGTCCATCAGATGGAAATACAACAATACAATTTGGAAACACAAATATAGTAAAAATTAAAACACTTTCATATAGGCAGGTAAAAGGTCCACACTCACCTTGTGACATTTGTCTTGAGTTTCTTGTAATTCTTTGCTTTTTAGGTGAAGTTTCTTTTCCATAGAATTGGCCTTAGCCGGAGAGTTGAGGCATGCAGATGCTGATCTAAAGACAACAATATATGCATCTTTAGTTACATTTACTCCAAACATAAACTAACATTTGATACCGATGCTGGTCAAGCACCATATTCAAACACATTCTGCACAATCACGTGAGCAAGTGAGCAAGCTTTTCATTATGTCAACTAACCAGCATGAGGATGACAGTATCGTAAACCCACATTATTTAACAGCAAAGCCCGCCAGTATTATAGCTGTAATCAAGATGGCTGAAATGCAGACAACACCCACACATCATAAATGAGCAACAGACACTGACAGGATCCAAATTTGTCTCGACTCAACTTCGAGAAAGAGCACAATGTGCAGTCATAACAATGACGCATTCAACTGAGCACTTCCAAAGAAAGACAGAGCTGGACATATTCTATTCAAAGAGGTTTATTCAGGACAAAACAGCAGGAATATTTGCCACTTGCCAGACAAAACCATTTCCAGGAGAATTTAAGCTGTGCTTTTTACTTCAGAGTGGTCTGTATCTTTGTTGTTTATGTAAAGGGAGGTCCCATTTAATTTCCATTCACTTTTAGAGCACAAGCTCAAATTCCCTTCTCTTGACCAAAGAAAAGGGCTATTGTGAATAGATGTCTTCTAAATAAATCAATGGGTCTGTATGAATGAGTTCACAAATACCGCAGAGGGGTCTTTTATAAAGTTGACTCATTCTGAGTCACAGTGTTAAAAATAATCACAGCTCCCTTTGCCTCGACAAAACACCCCCTGAAATGCAGTATAATTTACAGCAAAAAATGTTAGATATATGTATATACATAAGGAAGAGAGTGTAAAATCAGACACATTTGGCTCACATCTCTAACAAACAACTCAATCTATTTTAGAGGACGCCTGATCTGTGAAAAAACATGTTCTCTCTGAAACTGTTCTGCCAATTAGAAATAGATGCTAGACATCAAATTTCATAAAGTTCTCCAATGTCTTGTAGAGGCAATTTAAAACTGTGAAAAATGTCACATTTTAATTTGCATGTTTTCACTTACAACTCATGTCTTTCCTACCGCATTTCAAAGGCACATTGAATTTAAAGTGTAAACAGATTCATTCTTTACTTTCTCCTGCACTTCTCTTTGTTTATGTACTAGACTCTAAATTAAATGAAACATCAAAATAGAAAATAGGAGAGAAAAGACCAGGCCTCAATTTTCATATCTGAGGAATATGGTCATTATGATGTAGAGTGAAAAAAGAGTAGCCAGCGCAGACTGCGTTATTGAAGATAATCAAAGACCGACAGGGACTAAGGAGATGTGTGCAAGTTAAAAGCTTAGCAGCACTAAATAGGTACACAAAGAGAATGGGCACTAAGGAAAATGTGAACAAACCGGGTGAGAAGAAATATCTCACACCTATGCACGGCTGCAATGGTAGGGGATTTACCTAGGAACTGTCAATCATTTCTGAACAAAATGAAATCAGACCTTTTGCATAAAAATAAATAATAATTCACAACAACAAGAAGTTAATGTAACTCAATCCATAAAATGAGTTCAATGAATGAATGAATACATTTCTTCCATCACCAATTAAGTTTTTTTTGGTGCCAGACTGTATTTATTTATTTTATTCATTCATACAAACAAAAGTTTTAACATAATATAAAGGAACACAAGTCAAGGGTATTAATTGAAATGAACAGAAATCTGTTTGGCCATTACTTGCGGAGATAACATGTCAAGGGATGAAACTCCGAAGACTATATATACTCATAACATAGCCTTCGGTTTGCATCAATTCAGAGCAATCTGGTGGGCAGCAATCAAAATATTCCACTCTTGAATCAAGTGATAAATGATCAGACAGATGTACCAATTTACATTATTGTCCTTATGCACATTTACTAGTTTCCCTAACCAAAGATATGAGTAAACAAATATATATATACTTGTTTGATGAACATCTCAGTACATTTCCACATATTACCTCAAGATCCCTCAAATAGAAAGATTTCCCTGGATGTGTATGAGCCCAGATTCAAGGCACCATGCAAAGATGATTCTCTGACAGTAAACCACTGTTGGCTTCTTATAATTGTGAGGCAGGCCGTTAAGAGGATTTTGTTGTTGAGTTTTTTCCTAATGAGGAGTCAGACAGACAAGTTTACAGAGAATGGGAAACACCCCAAAACACATGATTAGCATTTCATTACGCCTGGCTCTGCGTTCATTTCTTTTTCCATTTTGGCATTGTAAAGAACAATATGTACACATACACACACACAAACTGACACATTCATGAGCTCTAAGCTCCTCTTAATCAAATGCTGCAATGGAGAAGACTGGCTTCTGATAAAAACCATGAACAGATGACTGATGGTGTAACAGCAAGGGACAGAGACATTTGAAGAGGGAGAAAATAAGAGGAAGCGATGAGACGGGTAACGATGGGGGTGGGGACTGGGGAAAAAAAAAAAATCATGGTAGAAATAGATCCTCGTTCCCCAATCTGAGCTCTCATCCTTTTCCCTGTCTAATCTACTCACGTTTTTTCTTCCCTCTCTGTTGTTGCTGCTGACATGATCCGCAGTCTCCAGCACCATTAACCTGCCACAGCATTGCCACGGGGCAATGAAATGAATCCTATCCTCCTGCATTATCATCAGAGGTTAAGAAGCCAAAGACCATTAGGGGTGATTACAGTGACCAAAACCCAAGCTTTAAAAGTGAGGAGCTCATTGTGCCGCACGGGAACAGAGAAAGCACAATAATGGCAGAGAGGGCTGGAGCATGCCTATGTGTGAGGTTCCACCTCTCAGCAAACCTCATTGACAAACTCAGCCGCATACCAATCAGTGCCGATGGCACAAAACGCCAGTTTATATTGCCTGGTCCATTCATTTGATACACTATCCTCGATCCAGTGATATAAAATTAAGAATTAGAAGAAGGGAGAACCAGAAAAGAGGGGGATCCCCTCTCTTGCTCATACCTTGTCTGACACAGCATATGGCCAAACCCTTTTCAGCCCCAACAGGCAAAACACAAATGACAGGGAGACAACACTAGCTGCACAGGGCACCATATCAGGTGACCTAAAACAAGGAATTTGTACCCGTGGTTATGAGGGGTCTAATAGAAGAACAGCAGCCGAGGCTATCACTTTGACCAACAAAGGTGTATTAGAGGTGTCTGCAGGAGGTATCTGCGTTGAACAGAGGAAAAAGAGGGGGTTGCCCCTAGAAAGCCCAATGCAGAGTAAACAGGTAGTACTTACTCAGTTTTGGCCACTGTTGTCAATCCTCTGCTGAAGAACCAGCCTAGAAAGGGCAGATCCAGGCCCTGGAAGCCCACCGACGGAGCTCCTTGCTGGGCTGCTGCGGCTGGCCGGGGGGCTGCCTGCTCCGGCTCCTCAAAATTAGAGGTGTCATCTTCAGTGTGCAACGCAGGAACAAAAGGCGGGAGAACTGCAGGAGAGAAGGATGAGAGGAAGGAGTAAGAGAGGGCAAGGAAAAGGGAAGCAGGTAAAATAAACCAAGGTATAAAAAATGCAACGGATGTTTTTTAAAAACATACAACAAGGAGGAAGGGAAGAGAATGGAGGGGAGGAGGAAGGGAGACGAGCAGTATGAGCCTAGAGTGCGGTAAGTCGCGCGCTGATGCACATGCTGCCTCTCAGTCCCTCCCTCCTCTGCTGCTCTCTATCGCTCTCTCTCTCTCTCTCTCTCTCTCATACACACATGCTCACTCCCTCTCCCTCACTGCAGCAGAGCAAGTTAATCAGCTAGAGATGAGGCATAGAGCTCTATCTGTGCCCAGTTAATATCACGATGTGGCTGCAGTCCCAATATAAACAATTATAAATGTAATTCTCTTCTTTATGTTCATATCTATTGCACAAATAATTTTAAGCATTGAATCATTATTCCACAAACATTTCCTGCACGTACACACATTCATGTACCATTGAGCATTGATAGGGATATTATGGGTGGAAAACAGCTCAGAGCACACAGACGACTGGCACAGCAGTGTTTCATAATTGCCCCATAATCACAAAATGCAACGGGTTGTTCATCTGAAAACGTGCAATTCTGCCCAGAAAAATAAACATTACTCAGCCCTGCAGCTACACGTGCAGACAACAGATACACTGTAGAGCTGCACTTCTTTAATGTGACCATGCGTCACTGAAAATGTCCATTAATGCGAACGCAGCGGGCTTGTGTTTTCACAATCTGGTCAGGTGAAAATGTCAACCTCATTGTCATTCAGTGCACTCTCAAGATTTAATGGCAAGACTGAGGTTCAACAAAAGCACATATATTACACAGAGAGCATGTCTGGCGGTGCTAGCGTAAAATCATTTGTGCTGCGTCTGTTGTGAAGCAGATGAGTTGCAGTTCTTTACTCCGCGTGTGTTGCTTCCCGTCTCTGCCTCCCTCCCATTCTGCTCCTTGGGAAAAAGCTGGCCCACTGCCAACGGCGCATAGAATCTCATTATTTTACTACTGACACCATGGGCTACACAATCAGTTTGCTGTCTATGTGCAACCCCACACACTGCACTTATTTATTTTTTAAACTACATTGCTGTTTGACAACTCGTCCTATATCATCTGTCACAACGTGATTACAGCAACACAGTAATTATAAGCAAAACTGAGCTTTTTCTCTGCACAGAAAAAGTCTTGAGGGAAAGGAATCTCCTCACCATGTCGTAAGTTGTTCCAGTCGACAGTGGAGAAGAAAGCGTGACAGCGGAGCCCCTGGAAACCCAGTCTCTCTTTGGCTCCACATAGCAAGCTCTGCACCAGGTCTACAAATTGCTTACTGGCCTGCGGCTGCTGCGGAAACTTTAGAGATCGCTGTAGGCATACAACACAGACAAGGATTGATAACGTAATTAATATGGTCAGGTATGACTTCAGGTAAATCAGACTGCATTTCACTAATGGTAACTAATGGGAATGCTAACCAAGCAGTTTGTCTTTAATCGTCCACATTAACACATTTTATTAATTAACAATCCCAATACTCTAGATGAGAGTTGATATACCTGAAAGTTGAGGATGTTGTGAATTGTCTTAGTAGAAGTGCCATCAGAAAAAGGTGATCTGCCATAGATCATCTCATAGGCTATAATGCCCAGGGACCACCAGTCACACTCAACGCCGTAAGTGCTGTGAAAGGAGCCCCCATTCATTGCTATCAGGATCTCTGGGGACAAGAAGGCCTGGGTGCCAACAGGCACCATGGGAGCTGCTACCTACAAAATGCAATAATTAAAGACAATAATGTCACTATCAATGATACTACAACTAATATACAAAGCAAAAGTGGTAATCCACTTACTGTTTTGTTCGCAGTCATTCTGGCAGCTGATCCAAAGTCTGCCAGCTTAATGTGACCAGTCCGATCGATGAGAACGTTCTCTGGTTTGACGTCTCTACAAGTGGAGATTTTAGAGGAGATCTGATATAGCATTTACAGAGCTGTTTGTTGCCTGAGTACTGTAATATGTCTACCGCTCTGATGATAATGGAATACATTTATAAAGTCCAGCCATGTTGTTTGTATTACATAACATCCCATTCAGTGCTCCCGGTCACATTACAATGCAACATTTCTCATGTTTAGTTAATGTTTTCCTGAATTATGCACATCCAGCCTTCCAGTGAAGACAAAACCGAAACAAACAAAGATGTATTGCAGCTCTGAGAAAATTAGCCAATTAGTCTCCTACTTTCAAATGGGTCATTACATGCCAATACACTCAGGATTAAGAACCTTTCCCAGTTAATCACATGGATTTGCTTTTTTTTTTATCAAGTGAAAATATATATTCAAGTTCCTAGGACCTTGCAAAACCTTCTAGTGTCTCCAAACTTTAGTAGATTCTCACTTTGCCTATGCCCCAACCTGGCAATGAGTTCTGTGGAAACATGTAGCTTTTTTGATGCAATCCTTACAACAAACCAACCCAACCAAAAGACAAGGCCAAAAACAAGCTCTTTGTCACCCTTTTTTCCCCATTATGTGAACTGGGAAGTCCTTGGCAAGCTGGTATGTAATGACCCATGATTATGTTTTTCCACAGAGCCTTTTTAAATTCAGTACACGGAGTCTTACCTGTGGATGTAGCCCAGCTGGTGGACAGCATGAATGGCCTCTACCAGCTCCGCCAAATAGAACTGAGCCATGGATTCATCAAACTGATCCTCGTATCGGTTTAGTAGGGACATCAGGTCACCACCTGGCAAGTACTCCATTGCCTGAGGACACATTTGTAATGATATATGTTGAAGTCAGTAATCGATAAGTAACATTAAACCATGACATGCACTTGGACTTTGAATGGCTGTGTTTGAAAAGAATTATAATGAACAGATTTAACATGCAGTTGAAATGTTTCTGGGTGGCTATAAATAGGCCTAGAAAGCCTGAGAAACAGAGCAACAAGTGTAGACCCACGTGTCTGAGCTTATATCAAAGCTCTTTTTAGCTTAAGCTAATAGGGTTCTCCTCATTATGGATTCAGTTATGTAACACCAGACACTATTGCAAATTTATCTGATACTGCAGTCAGAAAACTGGTCTTCCATGGCTAAAAATATACCAAGAATGACTGCAATAATACATGTGTATTGTGTGTTTGTGATCTCAGGCTACAAGCAGACATATTTTTGAAGCAAGCAACGACCGAAACAACAGCAACAGCAAAAAATAACCACATCTCACCCTCAAATATCTTATTTTTAAATTTTGAGAGAGCATATTAACAGATTAACTGTGAACATGTTTGACTCAAATTCTAATTTCTGCATCCTGAGCTGAAGAGCACTGGTCAGGCGAGTTTGGGCTATATGGTTGCAGTCATACAGCCAAGGCAGGCAGAGAGCCCCTGGTGCATGAATGGTCTGCGAGACTGAATGAACGGGGAGCATTCTCCAGTGTTACCTAGCAACAAGGAGACTGGTGTCTCTCTGACACACGGATAAAGATGGATGCTTTGTATTTTCCTCCATGCTCAGTTAGGGAGCAGGGTGAGACAGAAGGAATGAAAAAAGGAGGAGGAGGAAGAATGGAGACAGACACGCGGGGGCAAAGACGGAAAGTATAAGGAGAGGGGGAGTGAAAGAATAACAAAGGGCAATATGCCGTTAAAGGCTTGGGCAGGAAATACTGTTTCCTCCACCCTGTGACCGTCTAACAGGTCAGCAGAGAAAATATAGATCCTCTGTGAGCTTAACAGCCATCAAACTGATTACATGGGATGCTCTCTGTGACGACAGAATTAACACATTATCTCACGGCTGTAGATCAGGCTCTTTAGAAAGATTCTGGCATTTGTGGGAAATATGTTCGGGCACCTCTTTAATCAGCCTAAATAATGTATTAATTATGTATTTGCACAGTGACAACTCAAATCCAAGGGGTGCTTTTCCTTCACAAGAAACACACTGACATTGGGATTTGAGTTTCAGTTAGCTACAAAAACAACAGCTAGACCCAATGTGTGCCCCCAGCCCCCAGCACCCCAAGGATCTTGTCTGGAGGAGGTTGAACCTGGTTAACGTCATTAATGCGGACAGAATCCTAGAGGATCATAAAGCATCTCTTCAACGTACATGTTTTTCTTCTCAGCCCTCCTGAAGAACCTCATATCCTATTCTGACTGATGCCTGTGTTTTTGGAAAACACAGCTGTGACAGAAAATAAGAAAGATGTACATCTTCCATAGCAACTTAAGTGTACAAAGCGTTCTATACTTATCTGTATACACTTCAATTCTCTTTGTGCTACATACCCAGAGAAATAGAAATAAGACATTTGGTTTTAGAATCAAGTCTCCGAAGAAGCCTCTCACATGACTATTCATGTTCTCGATTATACAGTAAATAACAATGCAAATAGGTTTATCAACTCAGACGTCGGGGTGGGGCTCAGTATTTGCTTTGATGGCAAACAAGCAACGTGCTCTCAACGTGCTCTGAAAATCCAGAAATAAACATTAAAGTATAATAAATTAAAATATAAAATATGTGAAATGTATTTTGACCACACATTAAACCAAAGTGGTTATTAAATGTGTACAGTAAAGCCTGGCCTCACCATGACTGTAAAAAGTTCGACTACATACAGTGTAGCATTTAACAGCCTATCACATGTTATACCCTGCCTCTATTATAAATAATTATCATAAAAATAAAAGAAAAAAAATAATTCATCAAATTCAGAAGCCTTGAGTCTCACCAGGTAGACATGTTGTTTATCTTGGAAGGCATAGAGAAGCTGTGGGATCCAGGGACTGTTGTTCAGAGAAAGGATCCTCCGCTCTTCTTCATGAAAAACCAACTGAGGAGAATTGAAAAGGACGGGAATCAGTTCACATATAGATAACGGCAAAAATATTGTGTGAGAAACTGTACAACATGAGTAAAATATGAGTACTGTATAATGAACAGACACACAACTTAACTATTCTAACTGAATTCTGTTCCATTAGTCACATGCTGGAGAGCACTGCTTTGAAATAATTTACACAGATGTAGTCAGCCTTACAGCACCCCCCAGTGGACCATTTCAGACTTCAACTTTAGGGCAAATACCAAAAAACATTGTAATAAATTAAAATTTGTATTTTTAAAGAATAAAGGTCATTGTAAACAAGCTTTTTAAAATCCCATTACAACATTTCCTCACCAGAAGCAAATACTTACATTTTCCTGATTGCGCAAAACCTTCTTTTCCATAACTTTCAGAGCACATATATCTCCAGTGGCTTTCTCTCGAACGACTTGGACTTCAGCAAAATGACCACGGCCAACCACTGCACGCAGTTCAAAGTCATGGACCCCAGGCTGCAGGGCCTGCAGCTCTGAGACCACCTCAGAAACTGGTTCACAAAAGAAAAAGAAAACACAAAGAGGTTATAAGCCAATTTGATTCTGGGAAAGAAATTCAACTAATTTTTAGGACACAGATTTCTCATATCACAATTGAAAGATGAAGATGAAGGAAAATGTAGCTCTGTGAATTGGGATTAGGGCTGAAAAATTAAAACAATATATGAATATTATCGCAATATAAAGTCTTAGTAGCAACATATATATATGTGAGTACCATACACACAGACAATGAAAGATAAGAAAATGAATACTGTACAAAAGTTTAAAGAGGAAATGTGGGATGTTCTCCAAAAACCAAAACATCACCATCATCATGCGGTTCACACGTCAGAGAACAAATCAATGTGATCTCAAATATAAACAACAAATGTTGTACGTGTGTGACATCGATGCTTACACTTGTTGACAAAGTTCGCCACAGTATTAATCTGCATCAGCTCCGGGGAGGTGCACTCCTGGTAGAGGAGCAGCAGAGCCTCCAGGAACTCTTCCCGGCCCAGGGTGCATCCTCCCTGCTGCCCCCGCAGACTGGCACGACCCTGCGGACAGCGCATCACCACGGGAACAGGAAGTCAGCGACATAACCATGCCTCCAGCTGTTTGTAAACCGAGTGGAGACTGTATTTGATATTAAATATACATTATTATCACCAGGATACACAGCCACGTTTACCTGAAACACCTGGTTGAGTCGCGAGCTGCGGCTGGCGATGGGGTCGGTGGAGGAGGGCATCGTTTTCAGGCTCCCCTGACTCACGTATTTAAACTTCAACATGGCTTCCTGTTAAATAACTGACCTGAGGACACGACACACATGTGGTCGAAGTGAATATACGTGTGTGTGTATGGGGGGGGGGGGGTGAAGACAGGAGGAAAGTAAACATAAACACTGCGTCTCTTTTGTAGCATGCTAAACTGACGCTAGCTTACGCCTGCCTGCTAAAGTCGCTAACGAACACGTCGCGCTAACACACGCCCTAACGTCTTTCACGGAGGAGTGCGGGGGTACTCACCGCGTGTGCCATGCAGCTGGACGTGATTCTTATTTTTAATTTACCCGGAACATTGGTGTGGTACCCAGCACACACTCTTTTCCTCCCGGTCAACGTTATTTCCGGTTAACTTTCAAATTTTGCGCGTTGCCCGCCCACCCCTCGTGCGTCTTGAATGACGATGAGTGACTCTCCTTCATGGGCGGGCCCAACGGTATTTTGAACCAATCATCAGGAAAAGATTCCGCTTTCATTTTAGAAACTGAAATATTGTGGAATAAATAAATGATTTAAAAAAATATCATGACGAAGTAGAGTGCGTATTTTATAGGCCTTTTCGACTATGCAGACATTTACTCTTGCACTTCCAAAAAATATTTTGCTCTGCAACGCTCTCCTATGTGGATTCACTTTTTCACTGATCCACTTCCCCATATCAAATGTTTGCATGATTTAGTTTGACCTGTCTTGCTCTAGATATTTATTTATTTAAAAAAAAGGCCTCCACTTGTTATAAACAATATATCAAGCTAAGAAACCTCTGGTTACAAGGGTTAAACTTTTTAACTTGTTGAGTAGTACTCCTCGTTGCAGGTAAAATGATATTCAAGGTAAGAATCCGCTCACATA
This sequence comes from Pseudorhombus dupliciocellatus, assembly GCA_016785235.1. Classification (NCBI taxonomy): domain Eukaryota; kingdom Metazoa; phylum Chordata; class Actinopteri; order Pleuronectiformes; family Paralichthyidae; genus Pseudorhombus; species Pseudorhombus dupliciocellatus. The sequence continues at coordinate 1,187,385 of JAFBJW010009050.1, read as the reverse complement.
AATACTGTGGGACTCCTACTACCACATATTTCTAATTTCCCTCTGTTCAGAATAAAATGCACTTTAAGATGCAATAATGTGCGGATTGCCAAAATCAGGGCCAAATCTTTTTTATTTCCAACAGAGATACATGTTTGTCAGTTCCAAGTTTTCCAAAATTGCATGGTCAGATAGTTTCAACTAACAGGTGGTGTGTTGGTGAGACTGGCTCCTGGCTCGCTGCCTTCATCTTGCCCCAGTTGTTGTAGGAGGTGCCGGAGGTGTGCCTTTAAGATTGGGGTTGTGTTTGTGATTTGGGGTTAGGAGTGGGATTAGGGTTAGGAGTGGGTTTGGGTTTGGGATCGGGATTTGGGATGGGGTTGGGGTTGGGAGGTGTAGGGGCAGGGGCAATGTAGCACCCTTTCTTGTGCCACTGCATGTCCCGCACACGTCGGACGGACTGGATCTGAGGTGCAGTGGCTCCCCAATCATTCCAGTGCTTGAAGTCTCCATGCTCAAACACATACTGGCTCCCTCTGTAGCCTGGATACCTGTATCCCACCCAACTTCAGGGGGAAGACAATGACGAATATATCACATTTCTACAGTGACGTGGGCAATTTGATAATGTTTATGTCTGACAGGGTTGCAGCTTACGTTCCACTGACAGTCTTAGCACTGGCCACACGGTCCTGGAACCCATACGCCCACAGACTGGGGACATCATCATCAGCTATCTCCATTTGTCTGCCTTCAAAGCCTGCATTCTCAAACAGGTGCAGCTTGTGATCTGCACTGTCCTGGAGAGAAATTCATCAGGTTTGAGCATGACTTGCAAGAATCTACATCTGCAGACATCAGACCCAAAATACTGACCACTTTCAGGGGTCTGAATGAGCTCAGGCTGTAGGTACTCTGCCAGTTGATCCAGTTGGTCCAGGTGCTCCAGCGAGGATACTCTCCTCTCTCCAGCACATACTGCTCTCCTGCAAAACCTGGACGCTCAAACCCCACCCACCTGAGGACATGGAGAAAACACATCACGTATCCGTGCAAAAAAAATAACTCTGAGCGCGGTAAACAACTCGGACGAGGGGAAACTGAATCACTCACGGTCCAGAATCCACAATGACTGAGCCAACTTGCTGTGTCTTCTCCCACACATCTTTACATTCAGCGGACAACTCCACCTTCTTCCCACGGAAGTTCTCAAACTCAAAAACTGTCAACTGCAAGACAAGAAGAACCATGGAATTGATGGTGTGAGCCATGATGATTCTCATTTTTCCATTTCAGCATCAAAAGAAAAGCTTTTTCACCTTATATGTTGGACCGGCTCCTCCTTGGCCCTTCTGCGCAGGCAGCTGGTCGGGGCTTCCCTGTTGTTCTGTCATTTTCCCTCTACAAAGCACACAAACTATCTCATTATCAATTTTGCATTATTATTTTCATTACAAGAATAGATTACATTGATGTATCCTTCATCCCTGAAATTATGATATAACTTTAACATGGCTATCTAGTCATAGTTAGGCCCAAACCAATTGCTTTTTTACAAAAAAAAAGCAACAGCAAGCATTTGCATGTTTAATTTTACTCTAATCCTAGTGTCCTGTGTCTGTTGCACACTGAATATAAGTAGAAGACATAAATATGGCACACACAAAATGCCCCTAAGCAAGTTTCCATCTGCAGATAGAGGAGGGGATAGGGAGAGAGAAGCGAGAAGAGGCCTCTCAGGTAAAGAGCGATGAACTTTTTTTTAGCTATTTACCTGTCTGGCTTGTGCTTCACTGCACCACGTAGGAGCCTTGCTCTCCGTCTTTCCTCTGTCTTATCTCTCTTTTCTGTTTGTCTCAGTGTGAGGGTGTGGGTGTGCAGGCCTGGCGAGCGGGTCGTTGGAGGCCAGCGGGGGTATTTATGGTTTATTTCTGGCCACAGCAGCAAAAAGCCTGTTGATGCAGCAAGTCTGTCGTGCCCATTGTGTCCGTCACACTGCATCTCAATAGGCTTGCCCCTCTGTCCCTGGCACACTGGCAAACACTGCCCGGCTCTGCCCATGCTGCCATCCTGACCATGATCCTACAGTGGGCACACGCACCAGTTGCCAGCCAAGAGAATGAGCAGGGATCAGTCTCACTCAGCACTATCGGCCCCACCCAGCTACCTTTTTCTGCACTCTCCCATCTTCTACCTGCTTCTTTATCTTTCTCTCCATCCAGCACCCAAAAAGCTGCATCAGAGTTCCTGCTTTCTTATGGGGCACCAACCAAAACATGAATCATTGTATTGACATGTATTGTAATAGAATTTCAGAAGAGATAATAATCATCAACCATTTGCTGGTCGATTGGTTATAGCAATATTGAGGGCACTTGTATTTATGTACCAACCAATGACAGAAAATTAAATGGACTGAAGTTTTTGCCAGCATTAAAATATTATTGTTCTATAGTCTTGACTCAGCGTTAGATAATGTGTGACTCAACCAACTGTTATAACTCATTGATGTCCCTTACTTTGCTCATCTGCTGCAGCATTAAAATTCAGAAAGACCAGCGCTGACTTTGCTCCTTATTCAACAGTAATTACCACCATACAGCATTGTCTTCTCTCAGCTGGACCACTGCAATGTATTGTTCGAGCATACCAGTACATCCTCAGGTTATAGTCCAGAGATAATAAATTTCTATGTTTCAAGACACAAGCTGAAGTCTAAAAAACACACTCCATTTGCATTTTATAGAAAAACTTTTAATAAAGTTCCCTCGATTTCCTCTCATCATACAGACAGTTGATCAGAAATGATTACAGCATTGATGACAATCAATCATGAACATTTAAAACAATTACTTGCAAAAGAATTTCAAGCAGATGAAAACATGTTTTTAGATATTGCAAAGCCCTTTGAGTCTGTTACAGACTTTCTGGGATTTTCTTCCCAGCTCCTTGCTGATATTCTGATCAGCTATTAGGCATTTTAACAAAAACCAGGGACTGTGTCCTTACATGATGTGCAACTTTGAAGAGAAGAAAGGTGTTTTTTTTTGTAAAAAATGTAAAAGAAAATCCCTTGTCCCTGTTTTTAGTAATATCCTTGATTAATCTACTTGTACTGTATGGAAGATAATTTAATTTGCTAAGTATCTTAAAGTGCTAGATAGTATTACATGGGACGATGTGTGATTGGTAAAATAATGCAGAAGGAATTTTATACAATTTCCACTAAATACACACAATTTGCGGTCCATCGTTGATATTCAGATGACTATAAAATCTAGGTGTGCATGTGTGTTGGTCCTGCTCAGCATGTGATTGACTTGCACATTAAGACAACAAGACAGTGCATGGCTTTTTTCTAAATTATATTGAGGTGTTCACCCTCCATTGAGCCTCTGTACAACAGTCAATAAAACATAAAATTTGAATTAGCCACATCACAGCCTTGGCACCATTATCATTCACAAGATAAAAGTTCTGGATGGCCTCTCTATTCAGAAAAGTGCCTGAATGTATCAGTAAAGGCTCACAATAAGGCACTGGAGGTGCAAAAGGGAGCAATGTCTGTCAGGAGCATCAGCAGCTGAGATGGACTGATTCTTGCTTAAAGGCTATGGCAGTGTCCTAAAGGCAACAAGAGAAACAGAGTTTCAGACCAAAAGAGAATGAAATATGTTCAGCATTCATCACACCACATAGTTCGACTTCTAATAATGAATGTCATCAATTTCACCAAATGGTGCTTAAGTCCACACTGGTCTCCACACTACATCACTGACTCATTAGTCCACATGAAGTTAACTCGAGTTACTGACAGCCCTGAAGAAAGGTTCAAACCACTCATGCTCTATTATTACAAACTTATTCAGCTGTCTTTAATTATGACTTAGAGGCAAATTAGTCCTTTTAAATAACGCCTTCACTCCTACAGGAACACATTGCATGGGCCAGATGTCAATACCTCCTCCTCAGTCCTCATTTAAGGCTGATTCGGCCGTTAAGTAATGTGCTTTCTTACAAAAAGCAGCATCAACGTTCAGAAAGTTATTCAAAAGATGTTTTCTAACCCAAAGATCACTGCCTCATACAAAAAGGCAGAAAGAAAAAAACTAAAAGTGATAATATTTTTTTTAAATTATTATCATTGCATGCAATGAGGAGGACACCTTTCTTTTGTAGAGGGGTGCTGCATGACCCAAGAAAAAAAGCCATTAAGTTTTGGTGCAGATCTGGATCAGCAGATTCATTAATGTCACTTCGTCTAATTTTTAAACATTCTCTTGATTTCTCAGAGAATAATGGATGGAACTGGAAAGCCTGATATGTCTAAATGTGTGTATGCTGGCTGCAGATCAAATACAAATCTAGTGAAAACAAAATGTGCTTTGACTGTTTGACCTTGGTATATGTCATTCTATTGCTTGGGTCCTTGTGTTTTTTATATTTAATCATGATTCATAGTACTCACCTGTGTGCAGCTAAGCCTCAGTTTCATGATGACTCAGACGCTTCTTAGACTTCAGTTCTTTCAGCCAAGCAGGAGAAGAGCTGTTACTGAATAACACACAGGATTCCAGTCATCATTTAAATACTTTCTCTTCTAAAAAACTGCCTCATCATTTCCAAGGTTTGGATCTTGTCCAGTGTGCTGCCGAGCACTGTTCTTACCCTCCATCCGTGCCGCCCAAAGGTGGCAGCACTCGTGCGGCCCCTGCGAGATGAGCAGCAGAGCGCGGTGAGCGGGAGAGTTGTGAGGGTGACGGTGCCGCTTCCTCTAGTTGACCTCCCAGCTCTTCTCTTCCGTGGTCGTCTTCTGTTTCCACTCCTCCTCCAGCTGCTCCTCCGACTGTTCTCCTTTTTAATTGAGCCTTGGGGAGCAAGTCAAGAGATCTTTACCCCAATGCAAATACTGACATTTTCCAATATGTTTAAATTGGGAAAATGGATTTAGGCTTACAATCAAGGCGGTAGGACTCAGACCAGGGAACACAGGGACTCTTCGGGAGGTGGGAGGGGGAGGTAAGGCTTTCTTCGGTTTCGGCTGATCTTCCTCAGAATCTGACTCCCTTTGCTGCCCAGATGCCTCCTCTCCAGCTACAAACAAAAAGAGCCAAAACAAAGAACAAATCCATTTGGTGTGTGCTGTTTGTTTGTTTGTTTGAATTTAAAGAGTCAGCTCTAGCTTTCTGTGCTGATAACATAATATTATGGATGCCATAATAACCTGTGGTGTCACAAGCTCTCCAATCTAACATGTCCCTTGGAGTTGGCCCTGTACGGAGAGAGCGTGACGGACGGGATCGAAGTCGCCTCTTTCCCACATTGGCCTTGGATCTCTGTGCACTGCTGTCGAGGAGTGGAGCAGCACTCTGCTCACACACGGAAAAATAATGTAGCAATCAATAATAAAATCTCTATATCTCTATCACTGACCATATCACTATTGTTGTCACTGCTCTGGTCTCCAGGAAGTTTAAGAAACAACTAACCTCAGGGAATGAAGAGAAATCTGTAAGATCAGCATCTTGAGTGGTGACTTCAGGAAGTTCGTCAGAGAGCAGCTTTGGACTGAAGAAAAAAATGTTTAGGGTCACAGACTGAGAAGAGAAGACAAAGTGTATCACCAAGGGACACTCCACTGGGCTTTGGACATTGCTCTTTTGACCACAAGAGGGCACAGGGAGTTCAATTCCTGAATATCTCACTGAAACATTTTAATTTGGAACTGCAGAGGTTATTCTGTAGCTCATCATTTCTCAAAAACCGAAAGTGTTCTTTTCACTGGTTTTATTCTGTTTACTGAACAAAAGGTTCTAAGGCGAAAACAAAACAGAACAGCTACTGGTTATAAATAATAACATTGGGTTATTTTCCAGATGCATCACAGATCATAGCGAGTTAAACATGCCCCTCCGCCCTGAACCTCCAGGCTACCTTCCTTGAGGTTTAAATGTCAGGTAGCTAAAGGGCCTCCATTTTTCAGGTGTGCTCAGTTGGAATAAAACAACTACGTCATGTGGAGCCACACCTTCAGCACAAGACACAAAATGACACTTAAACCTGTCTGGTCCATCTCCATAAGCGAACAGGAAGGAAATGAAGCTACTTAAACATACAACACAGACAGTGTTAATGGTAAGACTTTCTGTGATGTTGCAGTGCAACCTCTCCCTTACCTGTCACCTTCAGATGCCTGATCATGGCTGGGAGGCAGCGGCTCTGGTTGACTTTCTATCAAAGCATCTGTGTCTTTGTCTTCTCCGTTTACAGAATAACTGTGAACCTGCGTCTGGGAGGCATATAGGGAATTCAATTAAAGGGAATATGAATAAGAAAACATACACAAGAAAACCTGAGAAAATGTGAAGGAGCCATTTGACATTGCTGGACAAAATGACTTCATCTCTTACAGCTTTGCAATACAAACTTAAATGGTGTGACATGGGCCTTTTTGCTGAGTAAATCTGGACATGAGAACTTTCCCATTGTGGATCTGCAGCAGGGAGAAAGTGGACCATGTGCTGAGCCAAGATCACGAACTACAGAGAGAGAGAGGGGACTGAGGACCAGCCAAGCATGCATCTTTTAATGAGCCGGTCACAGAGACTGGGCTGTCCTCGATAAACACCGAGAGCGTGTGTATGCACGCACACTCACTGGCATACACACCTATGTGCATCTGCACGGACACACTCGTGCTGTCACGCCCACATGCCGGAATGCATGGGTGGACACACAGATACACACACACACACACATTCCACACAAAAGCAACTACTGTGCACCTCCTCACAAACATTCCTGTAGGCTCTATTCACATCTCCTCAAGAGGCACATCCCAGTGTTGTTCTCTTGGATATTGTCACCTAGATACAACACAACACTTGTGTCAACAGCCACTATAATCTCATATCCAGCTGATCTTCTTCCTCCAGCCATTTATTACTCAGCATTCACACAACAGCTTCATTTGCACAATGCCTGTTATCTGGCAGCATCACAGCATGACTGAATAGGCTTCTAGAGATTTTCCTATGACCACAGACTGTGCTCAGTTGTAGAGGAAAACAAGGTCTGCTTGAACAGAGACACAGTCTACACTGGAGCAATTTCACCAGTGGCATGCAGGCCGTGCCTTAATCATGGAAGTAAACAGTGCAGTTCACCAAGTTATATCATAACATCAGATGTTTCAACTTTCATCTTGTTCTAAAAAGTTCCTGTTTAGTAGCTGTACAAGTGTGCAGCATGCAGCAATGAATCAGCAAGTGTATATCAGTCTCAACTAGTCAGAATCCCATGAAACAGCCAATCCATATGTATCAGTTCTTGAGAAAATGAAAATATTACACATAACAGAACAGTGCTCTGATGGACAAGCTTAAGTTCCCTTTTCCTATGTTTTGATCGCTACACCGACTCCTGAGGGCAATATTTCAGTTGTCAAATACTCCACTTTGTTCACCAGTAAGTGTCTAACTTTGACTCTCCGACATTTGCTCCTGGGCAGGTGTCACAGAGACGGAGTACCAAAGCAATATCATTATAATCATTGTAAATTATTCTTTGTTATGACCATTATTTACATAAAACATCTATTGGCGCAGTGTTTGTCTATGTGTTCATCAGTGACACAGAACAATTTGCAAATAAATACACTCATGTAGACATGTGTAAAAACCTACTGCATAAAAAACCAACACCTGTAATGATGGCTCTGTAAAGTATGTGCTTCTGAGGGTAGAGGCTGCGCAAGTCAAGACAGAGTCAGCTCTTCATTACAGTTTACCTGCATAACACATGGTGGTTGAGAGCTTGTTTACAGTTGGAGTGTGGAGAGGGTAAGATGCAAAAGATGCTACAAGGATAGCAAACAGAGACTCCACTGCAACAGATGAAAGAACAACAAAACCTAACCTCCAAAGGAAAAAACGATTAAGAGAGAAAACAGGCTGCAGGTTGTTTTCCCTTTGTCTCATTTGAATGCTCAGCCCCACAGAGACAGACACATCACACTCAGATGCAGGACACACCCAAAGCTGACACCTGAAAAATACCGAGAGTCAGAGACGGAGGTGCATGAACTGTATGTGACAAGGTTGGTCCCAAAATAGTTGAATAATCGACAGCAAGGAATCTAAATAAAGTAAATTCCGCCATCATCATTATCTCCCCGATGACTGACTGAGCAAAGTGTTCAGCTGAAGTCTGTTGTAGTTCTTGTGCTTCATATTGACACGTAATCAAAGCCTGCAACCAGCAATATTATTAAGCCTTCAATCATTCATTCACTATCTATGCAACATCTGCACCACTTATCCTCTGAAGGTCACAGGGGAGCTGGAGCCAGTACCAGCTGTCGTGAGAGGTGTGGTACACCCTGGACAGACTATAAAGTCAAAATACCACCCACACTCCAGTCACAATGCAGAGGAGCCAAGTCGGAATTCAGACCAGAAGCTTTGGTAACAAGTAATATTACAATATAAAAATCTAATGAACTGGGTAATTGGTAATCTAATGTAATGGTTACAATTCTAATGATAAAAAGTGAGATGAGTTTCTGACAAAGACCCAAAATGTCGAACAGTGGTTCGTGTGTGAATGAAATGTAAGCAGTGTGAAGAAAAGGCAGATGCAGGCACTGTGCAATGAGCTTGTCTGAGTGTGTCAGCCCCTGTTACAAACTTCTGCTTTACCTCAGACAACATGGACAAACAGGACATGCACTGATAAACCTCTGATGTAATTCAGATATTTATCCTCCATGGAACAGGTGGCCACTGACTGCTGCGCTCCCTCTTACATTAGCATGTTCATCACATGGGTGTCCAGGTGACAACTGACATGGCTGCAGTGATCGCAGCCTTTAAAATGTGCTATGTTCAATCATCATGGCACTTAATGTCAGTGGAATTTAGCTCATGGCAGTAAAATATCTCTTTGATGAAACAGCAGATTAAAAATAAACTTGACCTTGATGCAGAGCATTTTAAATCATTCATTGCCATTTACTGGGTTCATGCATCAGCTCTTACAGAGGAGGTGTCAGTGGTTTTCCTCTGCCGACTTCTGACAGAGAAGCGTCTCAAAGATCTCCTGCTGCGTCTGGCAAAGCTACGGAGCGGTGACACGGCCCTCCGAAACCTTCCTCCTTTATCTCCACCTTCTTCGTCTTTATCCTCCTCTTCCTCCTCCTGGTTCTCCTCGGGGTTGCTCCACACCAGCTCCAGAGCCTCTTGTAGGGAGCGCCGGACGTTGCCTACCCAGCCAGCCACCTGCAGCTGGGCGGCTGACAGTTTCCCTCCAAAGTACTGCATGGTTGTAACGCTCACACAGCTGGTTGTCCAAGCACTAAGGTCACCATGGAAACTGGGCCGCCAGAGGAATTGAATTTCAGCTTTGAACAGATTTTTTTGAGTGAGTCAAAAAGCCGGATGTGTGACCTGGCTTTCAGTTGTCATTTTCAGGAAGCAGATGGTAAAAAGAACCCTAACTGTCTTGAGCAGAAAGACAGTTTCTGACCTCATGCTAGGCAAGAAATAGTCCTTCTTCCATTTGAGCGGCGCCCACCGTCTCCATCCATATTTTAATAGGTCAGGTCACACAAACTTCCTGGAACAGTCTAGTATTTGCCACCAGGGAAGAAGTAAATAGCATGAGCTGCCATGTGTTTGCTCTGGGACGACACTACTCGACTGCAGCATTCACGATGATGGATACGACATCAACAACAGCAGTGTCCAAAAGATAGAGTTTCCCTTCATCACATGATTATCCGTTTGAAAGACGCTGACAGACGTTTCTTTCAAATTGTCTTTCACTGCAACTATGTGAAAAAAGGAAAGCAGCTGTTCAGTCTGACAAAAAACTTTTTTTTACCTCTTTTCTTTTTTCTGCTGAGACTTCTTCTGCAACAGCCAAGCCTGTTCGCTTGTGTACCTACATCCCACTTCACGTCGCAACCCCCTTCTCCGTTTAGAAAAAAAGGGAAAAGCAGTGTGGGAAATATCTGCTTCCCCAAACATCCAAAGCCACGTTGAGAGCGGTAGATGAGCCCCTCTTATCTCCTCGAGACCCGACTGAATCCAGGGAACATCTGATCACAACAAAGCAGAGGTCTGTGCTCAGATGTGGAAAAATCCCAGGGGGAAGGAAGGTGCGGTAAGTGGGGCCGAGGTGTACCTGCCACTACTGCTCTGGTCCTGTAGTTACATGCGAGTAATGAATAAGGTAGGCCTTTGTGAGAGGAGAGGGAGGAGAGGACAGCAGAGAGCAGGCAGACTTCTGGAAAGTTGAGAGAAAGTTTGAGCAGCATGGGATAGATGACTGACAAGATGAACACTTTCTTGTCCGTGGTTTGGCCCATCCTCTGTGTGTCTGTGTGCCAGAAAGCGTGTGTATGTGTGAGTGATTGTGCAGAGGGGTGACAGGCTCTCTCTCAAAATAGGGTGGAGGGATTGAGTAGGGAGAAGGAGAGGAGATAGGGGCACCATGTATGGTCATTCCGACACGCTTCCCTGTTGGACACATCCAAATGAGGACAGGATGGCCACATAGCACTTTATCTCTACTTACTACGACATCCCTCCATCTTGTACCATAGAAATGACACACTTTATTTATCTAACCATCATCGAAGCCATTCAGTTTAGTATCATGGCAGCCATATTATAGCAGCTTAAGGTGTTGTGCATGAGATACACCACAGGAAGGAAGCATGACGGAGAGCCGTTTGTAAGAGCAGCAGCTCCACTCAGTGGTTAAAGCAGGGATGTACCCACACAGCCCACTGACGCCTCACTACTAACAAGCCTTATGACGTGGAAGTGGCTGCACACAACGCCCCTTTGCAGTAGCTCACTGGTTATGTGGGTTATGATTTGTTTATTTAAGCATGCGTGCTGCAAACAGAACGGCGATAACACAAAGACATGCACACACATTGTGCATACACACAGTTCAGGGCTCCAGGATTCGGTGCTTTCATTAACTCAAAAATGCAGCAGGTTCAAACAGGTGCTTGACTGAGCTGTCTTGACGGGCTCTCTGCAACCTTGTGTTACTTCACCACAATTTGTATCTTTTCGTGGTGATCAAACTTCGCCATCTATTTTCCAATGTTCATTTCTCTTCTGTTGTTTTAAATGCTTTTTAATTGTGCATCTAATTATTGTACTTAACTTGTGTTGAGTAGTTAACCATTTGTAGTTTGCTTTCAACTGCTTCCTCGTATACATAAAGCAAGGCTAAAATGAGCTATTGTTAATGTGACATTAACAATAGCTGAGTGTCACAGTCTTTATTTGTGGACCCACCCAGAGTATAGTTCAGACACGGCTGCCTGACTGCAGCATGCAGAAACACTATAATGGGCTGTTGAAAATTGGAAAATTAAGTTGGGATTAGAACCCAGCTTTTGGGAAAGAGTTAGGGTTATGGTGTAGAAATATTTAGGGTTTAAGGTCTTGAATTGATATGATTAAAGATTTACTGAAGTGGTAACTGTTATCAGTTTACTATTAATCAGACAAAAGATTTAGCCAGCAAGTGATCTTAGCATCAAGACTGAAAACAGGTGGAAACGTGTAGCCTGGTTCTATCTGAAGGCCTAAAACGACATTTTAAGGTCACTGATAACACCACACAGCTTGTTTAACTAGTCTGAAATCGAGCACACACTCCCACTCTTGGTTTCTGTATGAAAAAAAAAAAACACGGTGTGAAGCACTGAACAGCAAAAGCACAGACTGGTTGCAATGAAGAAGGAAGTTGTTGCCGCAACTTATGAGAAGACATTGTAAGACAACAGCCAAGGCTTGATGTGATTGTGTCTCTAGGACCTAGTTAATAGCTCTGCTGCTGAATCACACACACACACACACAGAGAGAGAGAGACACATTCTGACAGGAAAGTTAATCAGGCCGAAGCAAACATGCCAGGTATTATATCCGTCCTTATGTTTCAGTGATGTTGACTTGGAAAAAAAAAGACTAGCAGTTCAGAGATGTGTTGATGCAGGTGATATGTGTATGTGTGTGCGTGTGTGTGTGTGTGTATTAGGTTGATATGAGTCAGTGGTGAAATAATAACATTTACATGAACACTCCTGAAAAGTATTTACCTTGTGCTCCTCTTCTTCCTCTTTGCCTTCTCCTTCTTCATCCATCTTGTCTTTCATCTCCTCCTCTCCCTCCACCTGTATTGAGATGAGCTGTCCCTCCTCTGGCTTCTCCTCTGCTCTCTCCACAGCCGGAAGAGGCTCTGGGCTGTCTGGTTTTGCAACATACTCGGGTGCGTAGTTTTCCTGAGGGGATACACTCAGGGGCACCAGCACCTCCACCTCTTCTGCTCTTGTCCAGCTCTGGACGACTGGATTAGTTTCTTTTCTGGCCTGCGAACCCCATCTCTTTGGCTTGACTGAAAAATCGTCAAAATCCACCTCGGCCAGAGGCTTCCTGACGGAGAAGTCATCGTACACAACTTTGGTGGGACTCTCTGCGGTTGTAGCTAAGGGTAAATGTGGTGTCCCTGACTCCTGAGGGACATCTTCAGAGTCAAAGCTGATTAAATCTGCTGCACTCCTTCCATCCATTTCTTTTTCTTTATACATTCTCAACTTCTCCTCCAGCTCTTTCTCTCGCTTCATTTCCAATTCTTCCTGCATTTTTCTCTCCTCCTCCACCAATCTTTCCCTCTCCTGCTGATGCAGCCTCTCCTCTTCCCTCTGTTTTTCTCTTCGCTTCATCATCTCCATCTCTTGCTCTCTTTCCTGCTGTATTCTCCTCTCTAACTCCCTTCTTTTTCCCTCCTCTTCCTCTTGTCTCTGTCTTTCCCTCAGCCTCTCTTCCTCTTCCAGCCGGATTTGCGTCTCCCTCTCTCTTTCCTCAGCCTCCCTTCTTAGACTTTCTCTCTCCCTCTCCTCCTGTTTAAGTCTTTCCTCTATCTGCCTCGCTCTCTCTCTGTCCTCCATCTGTCTCTGGTACATCAACTCTCTTTCTCTCTCCTTCTCTCTCTCCTCAGCCTCCCTTCTTAGTCTTTCTCTCTCCCTCTCTCTTTCCTCAGCCTCCTTTCTTTGTCTTTCTCTCTCCCTCTCTCTCTCCTCAGCCTCCCTTCTTAGACTTTCTCTCTCCCTCTCCTCCTGTTTAAGTCTTTCCTCTATCTGCCTCGCTCTCTCTCTGTCCTCCTCCATCTGTCTCTGGTACATCAACTCTCTTTCTCTCTCCTTCTCTCTCTCCTCAGCCTCCCTTCTTAGTCTTTCTCTCTCCCTCTCTCTTTCCTCAGCCTCCTTTCTTTGTCTTTCTCTCTCCCTCTCTCTCTCCTCAGCCTCCCTTCTTAGACTTTCTCTCTCCCTCTCCTCTTGTTTAAGTCTTTCCTCTATCTGCCTCGCTCTCTCTCTGTCCTCCTCCATCTGTCTCTGCAACATCAACTCTCTTTCTCTCTCCCTCGCTCTCTCCTCAGCCTCCCTTCTTAGACTTTCTCTCTCCCTCTCCTCTCGTTTAAGTCTTTCCTCTATCTGCCTCGCTCTCTCTCTGTCCTCCTCCATCTGTCTCTGCAACATCAACTCTCTTTCTCTCTCCCTCGCTCTCTCCTCAGCCTCCCTTCTTAGACTTTCTCTCTCCCTCTCCTCTTGTTTAAGTCTTTCCTCTATCTGCCTCGCTCTCTCTCTGTCCTCCTCCATCTGTCTCTGCAACATGAACTCTCTTTCTCTCTCCCTCTCTCTCTCTTCAGCCTCTCTTCTTAGTCTTTCTCTCTCCCTTTCTCTTTCCTCAGCCTCCCTACTTAGTCTTTCTCTCTCCCTCTCTCTCTCCTCAGCCTCCTTTCTTAGACTTTCTCTCTCCCTCTCCTCTTGTTTAAGTCTTTCCTCTATCTGTCTCACTCTCTCTCTGTCCTCCTCTTTCTGTCTCTGCAACATCAACTCCAACTCCCCTTCTCTCTCCTTCTCTCTCTCCTCAGCCTCCTCTTTCTGTCTCTGCAACATCAAACTGTTCTCTCTCTCTTCTTTTTCTTCAAAACTCTCTGTCCGTTTCACCCACTCTTTTTCCCACACCTCTTCTCTTTGTTGTCTTTTATTGATTTCCTTCTGTCTCAGTTCTACCTCCAATCTGTGGTCCTCGTGTTCATGAATCTCTCTCTCCTGCTCCTCCCTCAGCCTCTGTCTTTCTCTTTCCTCTCTCAGTTTCTCTCTTTCCCTCTCCTCCTGGTCCAGCTTTATTCTCTCTTCCCTCTGCTTTGCTTTCTCTCTTTCCTCCTCTCTTTGTCTCTTCAGTAAAATCTCCACCTGCCTTTCCCTTTCCCTTTCTTCCTCTCGAAGCCTCTCCCTTTCCTGTTCCTCCTCTCTTAACCGTTCCATCTTCCACTCCTGTTTCCTCTGTCTCTCCATCTCCTCCTCCTTCAACCTCTCTCTTTCCCTTTCCTCCTCTCTGCGTTTTTCCTCTTCCCTCTGCCTCAAGTTTTCTTTCTCCTTCTCCTCCTCTTCTCGTTTATGCTCCTCTTCCAACTTAAGTCTCGCCTGTTTGGTCTCCTCTGCTCTCCGTTTTTCAAACTCCAAGTGTTTCAGTCGTTCCTCTTCTTGTTTTTGCCTCTGAAGTCTTCCCACTCGGCTGTGGACGGGCAACAAAACAGGAGTTTCAGCCTCAGTTTTGTCCTCCGGAGTTTCTTCTTCTTCTTCTTCTTCTCCTGAGCTGGACGATGCTGAGCCAAGGATCAGTGGAGGCCCACCATCATCTCGCTCCACGATACCAAAGCGAACAGAGCGGCGCTTGACGTTGTCTCTCTTTAGAGGGTGCTGGTCGCTTTCACTTGCTGTGTCTCCCTCATCGGTAGCTGCTGCAGAAAGGCTCCGACTACGGAGCCGGACATCGGCATCAGCTGATTTATTGTGCTCATCTTCTCCAGGTTTCTCACTTGAGCTATTTACAGACTTATTTTCTGTATAAATGTCTTTAGGTGTTTCCACTGGGGCCTGTGCGGGGAGTTCAGCTGAGGAGACCTTTGGATGTAGATCCACTTCCTGTGTAGATATTGAGCTTGTCGCGGCAGGTTTCTCATGTGATGTTATTTTGGGAATTTTCTCTGCAGTCGGAGCAGCAACCGGCTCATAGCTGGAGAAGAGACAGAAATCATAAGTCATTCTGACTTAAAATAAGTTTAATGAACCCGCCTGACAGTGCTCAGTCATGTCAATTCATCTAAGCATGTACCATGTCAGAGGAAAGGCAAATAAACTGTTTTTGCCATTGTTCTACAAGCTTGATTTCAAGACCTGCGTCTTGAAGACTAGTTTGCCCCAAAGCATAACAAACTAAAACTGTTCATTTTTCTTTTTTGTCACTTTTTGTCTCTATTTTGGTTCAAATTTTTGTGTGCGTATTGTGTTTCCCTGTTCCTCATCAATAAACAGTATTTTTTTGTTGAAGTTTTTTTTTTTTTTAAAGGAACTGAATCTCTGTTACTGTGCACTTTCCAACAAATTAGATGTTAAGACATTTCACTGTTTTGTTTTCTTTGAAAAGAAAATGGATCCAGAAAAAAATGTCAACCCTCTTCCAAACAGAGAGGAATGTGTTTCTGTACAGACCTGCTGCTGCTGTTGATTCAAGGAGGATGGATCATCCTTATAACCCCGAGGGATAGATAAAATTGAAGTCAACTCCCATGCGGAACATTACAATAAAAATAGGCCAAACTAATTAATACAGAACATAAATACAAAGATTTCTGTGAGCAAAAAAAGTTTCACAACCACTACAACTCAAACAGCAGCTGAAAACTCAGAGAGGGATATCAGACGCAACCTGACATCATGGGAGTATTACCGCTGACTGGTATTAGTCATAATATCAACACTACCCAAAAACTAAACTGCACTTTGAGGAGAAGAAATTGTGACTGATGAAAAGAAGGTGACTCACCTGCGTAACCGAGGTCGAGGTACAACCTGAGGATTCTCCTCCGTCTTGGCATCCTCAGAAATGGTTTCCGCTGTCCAGTGTTTGATTCGCTCCTTTACGCCCCCAGCACTGCTCACGATGTCGGGCTCCTCTTTCTTTGTCATGACGTCTGGTCTCTGTGAGGAGTCAAACAGAAGACTGATTCTGCGCTTAATGCTTCCTCCTCCACTGTAATCTTCCTTTAGTCCTCCTTCATCCGTCTCTCTGCTTGATGGCTCTGCTGTCTGGTTCTGCTCGACGCTGGAGGACGCTGGCTTGTTTGAATCTTTTTTGCTGTTGCTCTTAGATACGGTCATTATTGGCTGGGGAGGCAGGGGAACACCACCTGACTGGAACTTTGCAGTGAGACTCCTGGAAAGACTCTTCCTGGGGCCGCCCCAGTGATACTCTGAACTTGCAGCGGAGGAGGCATCGCTCCCTGGTTCTTCAGGCTTGGGAGTATCATCTTCTTTCTTTTTCTCATCCTTCTGTTCTGAGTTTGAAACAAGATCAGTGGATGCAACGTGGTTTGATTGGGTGATACTGTCTTTCGGCAGTGGCTTGGACGTGGGTGTCTCTTTGGGTGGATGGGTTTGTGAAGCAGGATCAGATTGTTTTGGAGCTACACTAGAATCAGGAGCACGTGGGCTTGGTTTACTCTCTTTGGTAGTTTTTGGTTTATCGGTCCTGTTCACAGAACTGGGTCTGGAGCCAGGGGCAGCGGTTTGCTGAGGAGGTTTCTGAGTGTGGGTGGTCTGAGTCGGTTTGGACACATCTGCAACTTCAGATTTTCCAGTTTGGTTCGCTGTTGACTTAGCAGTTGTGGTGGGGACACACTTTGGAGCGTGGATGGAACGAATGGAAGTGTTCTTTTGCAGGGCGAAGGGCTTAGGAGCAAGCCGAGGTTTGGGGGCCAGACTCGGCTTTGGGCTTGAGGTGTGCCCGGGCTGGGGAGTCCCTATGGAGCGCTCCATAACTGAATTGCTGAAAGCAGAAGAGAGGAGATGTTTACATAAAGCAAACTGCAGGATCAACATGGAAAAATATTAGAGACAGAGTTTTCAAATGTCACTTTCACTTTTGTCAGACTGGGGAATTATTACAATGTTACAAGTACTATCTGAAGGGTTGTCTCCACCAAAACATTGGCTCAAATGACCCTCATGCTCCATTAGAGCCTGACCCATTTGTCAGTGGACCGGTTCTATCTGCAGGTTATTAACCTTCTGTCACCGATATCTGATCAATCCAATCAACCAGTCAATCCAATATTCACATTTCAATTGCTTTGACATTTTAAGTTATCAGAATAATAGCAGTACACCTTTTGCCAGGTATGTTAAGACAGAAATACTGCCAAAGAAAACAGAAATACTGCCTTTGACCTGTTGCTGCGTGGTCAAAGAAAAGTGCGACATTAAGATGCAACAGCAATGTGATGATGGGATGTTTTTTTCTAACCACACTGACTGAAAGAAATTGAAAGCAACCCAGACAGGCAGGTGACGAGTTGTCAGAGACTAAAACATGTCTGATGAGTCACTGCACGTCCACACCGTGACCCTAACCCTAACGACACAGACACGGTCTGAACTGAACCCACTGACACGTGACCAGGCTCAAACATCTCAAGAGACACTTTCACTTGGAAGGCCCAAATTCACAAGTGGTGCAAGGAAAGATAACAAGAATGTTTCGATAATCTGAAACACCGAATACCAGCGTCGCTGCTGCGATCAGCACTCATCTGGTTTGACCTGAAAGACTTTTGCACAAACCAGTAGCTCCACGCCCCACAATGTAATAATGTACAACACCGAATGTGTCAGCAGTAAGCTCAGTATCAACACACCTGCTGGGCAGGAAGAGGCTCTGGGCGCTCAGTGAAGAACGCTGAGGCCCTTGGGCAGCTCTTGCTTGTGTGATGTTGTCCTTAAGTCGCTTTTCCTTCATTGCCTAAACACAGTCCGCCTGTGGGTTATCATGATATTGTGTAATGGGATCAGACTGGGTGAAAGCACAACCCAGCGAGGGAGTGTTGCAGGGTTTTGAGGATGTGTTCAGGATCTGTGTTTTCCTCAGGAATAAACAGTGTCGGGCCAGCCAAGGCTTCAGCTGACAGATGGTTTCTTTTTGCTTATTTAGGCCACAGTCGTGGAGCCACAGCTCCCAGACTGTACGCACTCCCTATCTGTGTTTGCCTTCAGAGGCTGTTCCCCTGCCAAGGCTTCATGTGGATATGACACGATTCCTCCCGAACCGCTGAAGCTGCCTGTCACGTCTGGTCTGCTGAGGGTCCTCACTGAAACATCACGCCGGAAGGACATGTCGTTGACATCAGAGAGTGTCTGAAGTTCTACTTTTCCAACTGGATCCATGGGTTTGACTGGGAGCTGTTAATAAGTGACCAATAAACGCGTCAACAATGAACTCCCTGTCGCTGAACCAGCAGCGCTGCCTCCTCCGATAAACGAAAGTAACTTAACGCTGAATTCTTAAGTTCGTCTATTCTACGAGAGCACGCGGAAAGTTTCCAAAAAAAAAAAAAAAAAAAAGGAAAATTGTTCTCGTAACCCAGCTGAGAGTGTGCACCTGCCCTACAGGTCGGCGTAGCCGCCACGATATCGCGTTTACGTGCAGTTGTTGTGTTGTTATTTACGTGTTTACCTTGAGTCGTCACGCAGGCATATACAGCTCGAGGAAGGAAGCGGGAAGAAGTTCGAAAATGTTTCCGCGATGGGCTCTTCTCCCGCTGGGCTGTTGTCACGCTCCTCTCCCGCAGCTCATTCACATACAGAGAGTGTGAGGCGCTCCTACACGCACACACACACACACACACACACGCACACACACACACACACACACACACACGGCAGACACTCCCTCTCTGTGATACACGGCTGCTGCTGCTGCTGTGTGGTGAAGCTACACACAGACACACAGGAAGTATAGAGTGGTTTCCAAAGCAATATGTCACATATCGCCACATATTTTGAATCTCACATCTGATTTGACTATTTTAATTATTTTTGCCCCCTTATATTATTTTGCTTCCCTTAAAATCTGAGGCATTCTGCTGTAATTAATACATTATTTTAATTATTTATGAAGATTTACCTACATGGATTAGATTACGTTTCCTTTTAATTGGTTTGTCTTTCATTGTTATTACTCATACAGGTGCTGTAAAAATAATGTTTGATTGATCACCAATCAACTAGTCAAATTCCTGTATGTACAAACTTGATTGATTGCTTTACCAGTCTGCAACACTTGATCGGTACTTTGGTTGAATTCACTGAGGAATGAAATACAATTCATGGGGAATGGTGAGGGGACTGAAAACTAATTATCAGCTTCACCTTTATGGAACGGTGCAGTTGGTGCTTCTTCTATTTTATTTTGAAAATGTAGACAGGAAACCTTGTGTTATTTACAGTAGCTTGACGGAAGAACGTTGCTCTATTGACCGGATAAACAGGTTCCAGTGAATAGGAATTGTATCCATGTAGCTCTCCCTGCTTCATGTAGAGTTCTGACGTGACCTGGGGCTTCTTCACAGCAGGAAGAGCTCACTTCATTTACATCAGACTCTGCATACTGTATGTGTGTTGCCCGCGCTGTAAGGCCCAACACTGAAGTTAGCTGAGACTGGAAATAAGATGAACTCACCAATGTGAGTGTCTGGGTGAATGGTCCTGGTAACTTTTTGAATATATAGAACAATCAAATAAGATTTGACGAGGATGAAATGTTCCCCCAATCAACTTGCGGCCTATACTGAGATGGTGTTCCATGAAAGACCTGGGCCCTCCAAACCTCTGAAGAGGTTGTGTTGAAAAACTTTTCTATACGACCATACCTTATGACCCTTCAGTTCTAAATGACAAGTATTACACATACAGTGATGTAGAAGTAGTTTTATATATGATGTTGGGCAGTATTGTTATTCATGTTAAAAGCTAATATTGCAATTGTCCCGTTTGCAATCATTTTTAGGAATATAAAATACTTTGTGAGCAGCTAATCTGGTGATTTGCAAAACTGTAGTGTGTACAGACATGTGCTGATGTGTGTAATGGAGTAATGGGAAAAGTACTTGAAGTAAATCTAGTTAAATAAAAAAGTAACGTGGATGTACTTTTTAAACCATCCCACCACATCTTTATGTGCTGGTATCTGTTGTGGGCCCTGAAAAATAAACTGAACTTAAACTTAAACTTAACTTGACAATGTTTGAACTTTTAGTGTTATTTATAAACTGTTCATAAATGTGGTTTAATTAAAAACTGCTTCGAGCCGTTTTGTGTATGTCTCCCCCTAGTGGACGCCCCGGTGAACAGCGTCTTCACCTCCCTCCTCTGGCTCAGCGACGAGTTGTCATGGCAACTGTACAGCATATGTTTACTAAAACTGGAGCTTGACCGATCACCGACACTTCTCTGCACTCTCCGCATCTGCGGCGCCATCTTATTCTTGTAGCTGTCGGAGGGAGGCTGGTGGAGACGGACACACCGACACCAGGTGCTGCTGCCAGCGGGAGAGGAGGGGAGCGGAGCCGCGGAGACCGAGTCGAGGATGAGCGGAACCAAAGCCCGCAGCGACGCGCCTGTTGCTGAGGACGTCTCCGGCGTCGGCGGCGGCGGCGGACACGGCACTGCGGCTCCTCCGCGGGACCGCAAGCCCGGCGGAGGTGTCCTGAAGCGGCTGAAGTCCCGGAGGAGCCAGGCGGACAGCAGGCCCGTCACGGAGGAGGACCTGCGGGCGCGGAGCGGTCACATCTCGCCGGAGGACGTGCTGGGACTGCGGGGGGCGACGCGAGGTTTGAGCGACCCTCTGTGGCGGTTTACACCCGGAGCTTGATGTGGAGCTCAGGCCGAATTCAATCTGAACATATGACCGAGAACCAGAAACCATCACATGTACACATGACTGGGCTGGCTCTCGGTTACATATGTTACGCATGTTTATTACAATGAGGAGACGCATCATGGAGAAGTGTGGGGCGCCATTACACGACATTTCATTCATGTATTCATGCACGTGTTTCCTGTTTGAAGCAGCTCAGGGTACTAAATACTAAGTGGACTGAGACAGTACAGAGTACTGACATGAGTGTTGTTTTACACGGAATATGCAGTGATAGTGGTAGTTTATCATCAGGGTGCTTTCTATCTAAAGTACACAGCTCTATCTCTGTCTCTGTCTAAACCAGTTGAGGTCAAATGTGAAATAAGGAAGGAAATAAATACTTACATTCCAACGCTTCATTTCCCTAAATGAGAAAACCACAAATAGTTTGAACTGAAGCCACAAAGATCATTAATGTGTCTGTTTCCACTGCTTTTGTCAACACAGAACATTGTCACTGACTTTGGATATCCTTGTTGAAGTCAGAGCAGCCTCACATTGATCATTAATGCCTTGCCTCTGCTTGTGTAAGCAAAACCATGACATCAGAGTGTTGCATGTAACCTTTGTGCATGTCAGAGCCGCATGTTTATGCTCGATCAGTGTGCACGTTGACGACAATGAGAAACCGGGCCTGCGTTCGTAACTCCCGCCATGTGTCCTTGTTGCAGGGTACCTGTGTAAACCCGAGGACAATATTTACAACATCGACTTTGTGCGCTTTAAGATCAGAGACCTGGAGACGGGCACCGTCCTCTTTGAGATTGCCAAACCACCAAATACAGGTATCGTGTGTGTCAGCTTCTCCCCATAATGTTTGGTCTATGTCTGTCTGTGTGTGGATGACGTCTTTTGGGGACAGTTTACTCTGCTTCACACTGAGCGTGTGAATTGCTAAAGGCCGAGTAAAGTGCAGCATTCAGTCATTTATCACTAGAAACAGCCATGTTTAGAATTGGAACTGTTAGCAAGTTAGCTAAAACCGAATTGCTCTGAGCCTCTGAGCCTCTGCGCAGGCCCAGGCAGAGTGTGTGCTGGTTGTTCTGATCACTGTAGGCCTCTGTGTGTGTGTGTGTGTTAACGATGTCAAACGTGCTGTTCCTCGGTTGTGGCTCTCAGAGGAAGACGAGGAGAACAGGGAGGCAGACGCCAGCGCGGGCCGATTTGTGCGTTACCAGTTCACCCCGGCCTTCCTGCGCCTGAGGACCGTGGGAGCGACGTGGGTGACTCACACTTCACCGACACGCAGTTATTAAAAAACACACTCACCTGTTCCATAGAACAACAAAGACAATTGATGCATTGTCCTCTGTCAGCTACACACACACACACACACACACACACACACACACTTTTTTCCACCTGTATACTGGTACAGGCTGTAATAACTAATTACTCAAGAGTTGCTGGTGTAACGTCTCCTCTCTCTCTCCCTGTTATTCTTAGGGTGGAATTCACAGTTGGAAACAGGCCACTAAATAACTTCCGCATGATCGAAAGACACTATTTCCGCGATCACCTGCTGAAGAGCTTTGACTTTGACTTTGGCTTCTGTATCCCAAACAGCCGTAACACCTGCGAGCACATCTACGAGTTCCCTCAGCTGTCTGACAGCCTTGGTGAGAAGCTGTGTTGTGTTGTGTGTATAGCCATGAAGGAGATCTGTCAGTCTGCCCCCTTCATGTGTCACAGTGTCACAGTTCACGCCGAGAAAAGGAAACCTTAGGTTACATCGGATTTACAGCAGTTCATGGGTCAGGGTCAGATTTAAAGTTCCTCATGGGTTAGGGTCAGATTTATTGACCTACATAGCATCTGGTATCATGAAGAATAACTCATGAAGAGTCAGAGGAGGTCATTCTGTAGAGTAGATAATCTAACTGGAATGAAAGTCTAAGTTAAAGTGTATTTTTTGGGGCTAAACGAATCCTGTCAGTCTCATCCAGATAATTTGCTTCTTTGTCAACAACTATGTGGTTGATTTGCGGAGCGTCACCTTCTGCTGTGTTGAGCCGTGACAACATGAGAACTGAAACCACGGCTCACTGATACAACAAAATTGAGAGTTGATCGTGTGGTCGCCATGTGAATCATTTCAACCTGCCCTGGGGCTTCTGACTTGTGGAAACAAGTCTAAGTTGATGGTTTATTTATTCTTCTGTGTATCCACACTCTCATCACTGCTTAAATCTACTACTGACTCTGCTGAGCCACTGAATGGACCGTGAGTGTGACTAATCAGCCAGGCAGGAAAATGAAACCTCAAAAGCAAATCCAGTGGATTTATGCATTTGAAGTAAATATACAATATGTCTTATTAGTACAGTGTGTAATAGTAGCTGGACGAGCATTACTGAATGATTACATTGTGTTAATTCACTCAGCAGATCATAATTATTTCTCTGTAACCTTCATGTTCTTGTCTAAAACTATCACCATGTCAAACATTTAACTCAGTATTCTGGATGTCGCGTTATATGCATATGTAGAACAGGGCCCTGAGTCAGAGCTGTAGAAATCACCACAGTGTTTTATTATCTGTGTTTTGTTCCAGGAACAAAGCAACTTGCGACAACCGGAAAGAACTCCTCTGCATGTGAAACATGAAACACAAAGAGGGAAGATTGTGATTAGGAAGACAGAAACTGACTCAGACACATCTTTTGTGTTATAGTTTGGAAGTCAACACCAGTGCGGAGAGGAGGGTTTTCAATTATTACTGACTGTTTCAGTGTTTAATGTGACTATTTTGATAAAGAATCAATAAAACCATTTTTCTTTTCATACTCGCATTAATTATAATTGCATAGGCTATTAAAAAAACAATTGTTTTACTTGCTGACTTCTGCGTTTTGTCTGTTTTTCAGTGCGGCAGATGGTGGAGCGTCCGTACGAGACTCGCTCGGACAGCTTTTACTTTGTCGACAACAGACTGGTCATGCACAACAAGGCCGACTATGCTTATAATGGAGGACAGTGATATCTGCCTGCTAGCATGCAAACACACACACACACACACCCACAAAAAGTGCATGCATACACTCACGTACACACACATCTGACTCACGTAAACGCACATGCATGCACATCATGAACATACATACAGGTCATTCACTCACACGTGCACAAGCAGCTGCAGACACAGAGTTTCCTGATGTTTGTAAAGAAGAATTCTCATTGGCTAATTAATCAATTTGTTAATTGTGGCCAGATGATGATGATATCAAAGAGGACTCATTATTCCATTAGCTGTGGGTCATTTGTCTGAAACAGACCGGGTCATACATAGATGGTTTGTGTCCTCTTAGCAAATTTAAAAGTGTCTGACCACCCACTCAAACACACACACACACACGCGCGCACACACTCTCAATCCCCAATTGACACACATAATGTTTACGCAGTGTTTGTCAGAAGCAGCTGTCCTCTGAGCTGCCGCCCCCACAATCCACTCCAGACAATATCGGGGGAGAAGGAGTGAAGCCATCCACGAAAACATTCCTGTCAAACACACATGGTCACTCCTGCTATTCTCTCCCCCTCCCCTGATCCAGCCCCCACCCCCCCTTTCACTCTCATGAACACATTGAAATAGTACTGTACAAGACTCTGATAAAAAAAGGTCTCTGAGATTTCTCTCTCTATTTTTGTTTTGCAGCTTTCTCTGTTTGATTATTACAAACACTGAAACAAATCAGGGAACAGTTAACTACAATCTAATTGT
The DNA here is from genome assembly GCA_016785235.1 of Pseudorhombus dupliciocellatus. Lineage (NCBI taxonomy): Eukaryota > Metazoa > Chordata > Actinopteri > Pleuronectiformes > Paralichthyidae > Pseudorhombus > Pseudorhombus dupliciocellatus. The sequence continues at coordinate 1,162,838 of JAFBJW010009050.1, read as the reverse complement.
AACATTTGACTGCGACCAAATAAACCTTGAGCAACAGACCGAGGTAAATAGCTAAAGGCGGGGGTATGAAATATATCACGGTGATTCTTGTGATGATGTAAAAAAAGGGAACTTTAACAAATGATTTGGTATTTAGTCTGAAAAATATTTTTTAAAAAAAGGAAGAGGTGGGCTTCCTTTGTGTGCGAGTCGCATTGATTGATCTCCATATAGTTTAATCAACTGTATTTCTACACCATCCTCTTATTGTGCACATCTTTAAAGCTCAACATCAAGTTAGAACTTCTGTGTAGAGAGCATACCTCGACTTTGTACTTTGTGAACTTCGGTGTTCAGGGTAAAAAGGTTGTGTTTGTAAGAAAATAAACTGATGATAAATATATATTGTAAAAAGTGACTAAATGAATTAAATGTACATTTTTGGATAAATCCTGTGTGACGCTTGTTTCATTTCCAAAGGTTGGGAAAAGATGAAATACTTTTGGTACAGTCCCAAAAGTGTCCACCAGGAGGAGTGATGCTATAACTAAGTTACAGGGCACTGCCTCTGGTTTGGGTGCAGTTTGTTTGTGGAAAAGATCACAGCAGTGTTATTAGTTAGTTATTATTATGCTGAGACGTGTTGACATTCATATCTGTTATTTGCTTAATACAAGTTGAATTGCTGCAGCTGAGGTCGTGATCTGATCTTTTTATTTGTCTGTGGCGGCGCTTTCTCTGCAGAGGGGAGTACAGCTCCGATAATATCATTCTGATTCCTCATCATTACTTCACCCACGGGCCACGTGTGACACACGAACGCAACATGCAATAGGTTTTGAAATTTGTTGCACTTTGATTGGGCAGTTTTCCGCAGTCTGGTTCGGAAATCTGAGACTTTCTCTGTTTATTCTTTCTCGGGCTGTTTCCTCCTATCTCTGCGTTCATCTCTTGATCTCCCTCTCTCAATTTCCATCTCTGTTTCCAGCTCATGCCCAAACTCCCATGGTCCCTTTCTTCTCTCTCGACTCTCCATTTTCTGTTCCTCTCTCCTCACCTCTGAGGCTCGGCCCGGCCTCGCTGCGCCGTTCTGTTTTCCTCTTTTCTTTCCTCCTCTCTCACCTGGTAACCAGACCTCTGGAGAGGAGTGTTGAGTTTCCACTTTCCCAGAGAAGAGGACAATCTGCGGCACAATGGATCCCCTCTGCTCTCTCCTCCCTTCCCTCTGTTGCTGCACAGCTGAACACACACGTGCACAGAAACATACAGTTTGCCGGATTACCCAAGAATCCATGCAGTCTCTGCTTGTTACATGTCCCGTTGACCTTGCCATCCACTTTCTTTTACCTCTTACTTTCCTTCTGTCTGATTTAGATTCTGATTGCCGTCCGGGTACGTTTAGTTCTTTCATTGAATCATTCACTTATCAGTCAAATAATCAATCCCAAAAAATCAGCGCCCCACATTCCTCTTCATTTACAATGAAACTAACATTTCCTGTGGTACAGTGTTGATTTACTTACATTCCAGCTGAGGTCCATCCGTGGTGACATCCTATTGAGGCTTATGTCCCGGTGGGGTCTCTAATAAACATTGACACCCCCCATTTTTACAGTGATGCCAGGGGCAGGAGCTTTAAGCAGTAAACAACATTTTAACAGTTTGAAAAATGAGTGTAAATATCGGTGTTGTCCACAGAGGTGCTGGGGTTCCTGTACAATCATGGTAGACACAAAGAGAAGAAAATGGGTTATGGTTACAACTTGTAAAACATTTCGAAAATTCATGCATTGTAATTAAAGTGTGGTGGGGCCCGACCCATGAAGGGACCCAGGAAAATCTTGGTGTGGATTTTCATGTGTCTTCTTGAGTAAAACATCTGAAGAAAATCAGTCTCTGGTGTATCTGAATTGAATGTGATACCACAGGGGGACGTCTGGGCTTTGCAAATGTATGAGATCCACTGAGTGACCCTCTGGCTAGAAAACTTTCCATGACAAGCCGGTGTTTTCAGTGACTGAGCACATGTGCCTTGGAGCGAAGCGTCCATGTTGTTTCCACGTCCCAACTTTCAGCCGCAAAGCTAGGCTAAGCTAACCCCCCCCCAGGTCATCGCTGGTTCTGTCCACTTGCTTTAAACATAGAAGACAATGATGATGCTGAGGCCCAGTGTGCCAGATGCTGATTGGGCCACAAAGCACATGAATCAATAACCGCGGCCTTCCATCAGAGCTGTGGGGCCAGCGCACTGCAGCACGCGAGCAAAGCCGCTGCTGTGCTCGACCACGTGTTGGCATAATGGGAATCTCAATAGATCCGGTTTTAGTGTCTACAATCAGCAAGCGCGTGCACAGACACATTCACAGCAATAAATACACACACACTTTCCAACTTTCCTGGGATGATTTGTGTGTTCCCAGGTCTTCGTGGAATACATGTCAGCGCAGGATCGAGACACACGCACCGGAAACAACTGGACAGGTGGGACAGATCAACCTCACTCACCTCACTCAACACACACACACAGGCATTCATCTATCTTTGTAGCTGGCTTTCCCATATATCCTGTTCACTGAATCACTCACACTTTGAGATTAGGAGTGAGAAGCAGTGGTTTATTGAGGTTCCCCTCTGAAAGACACACACACGCACACACACACACACACACACAGATCTACTGTCAGGCAGGGGGACAGGGGGACAGTGGTCTCCTATAAATAGCAGCAAGGAATGGCGTTGATAGGTCCTGTGAAAAGAAATGGAGGGTGGGGGGGAGTGGAAAAAGGATTAAAAGAGATACAGGGATGCACTGCAACTCCACTTGTTCATGTGAGTGTGTGTTTGTATAAGATACTTTGAAGAGAGGTGGTATAGATTTCTTTGTGCTCTCTCTCTCTCTCAAAAAACAAATCACCATCCATCCTCATTCTCTCTCTCTGTCCTACTTACACACGCTTCCTCATCCCGTTCTCTCTTTTCTTTCTCTCTGACTTCCCCCCCTGTCATCCTGCTCCGAGGCCCTGGTGTGAAATCCATCACGTGTGAACACTAAACATTACCCGCAGCGCGTCTTCCGACAAATTAGATGATGAGTCATTCTCTTTTGGGTCGGCATGGCGATGGCCTAAAAGATGGTCGTGACTCCATCTGCATCTGTCATGATGTCATTTCCAGCAAATACCCCCCCCCCTCCCTCTGAGACAGAGGTGAGGGCAGAGCTTGAGTTTCAATCACGGAGGACGACGCGTGCAAGTAAAAATAAACACCAGGTTACGTGTAAGAGGCTCGCCCGCCGTTGAGACGGCTGCGGAAAGTAGAGGAGCGCAGGAAAGATCCTCTGAGGTGTGTGTCACTTTTATATGAAGATCTCATTTTATGCTGAATGGATGCTGTAATTAAATGTCATGCCAGGCAGGGCTTTGTAGATGTGACAAGAGATAACACATAATTAGTTATAGGGGAGTTAATAATGCACTCACTACAGCAGTGATGGATAGACGGACCTTTAACAAACTGTGAGTCCTGCACCAATTTCCATTTTGGCAATTGCAGTATTGACAATCTGTCTTTAAGTGTTAGGTCTCCGCTGATATGTAACCAGAAGCCCTTGAGAGCCTTCTGTGTGTGTGTGTGTGTTTTTTTGTCTGCCCAGCTGTCTGTGGTTCTTACAGATCTCCTCTGTGTTTTTCACACATACACAATCACAAAAAAATCGTCCTGGGCCATGTGTGTAAATGGGTTGTGGTCTGTTTGTGTTGCACAGGAAGCCCGCTGCCGCTCCTGAAGCCTCCCAGAGCCCTCCAGCATCACCGGGTCCAGTTTGTTTTGTGTGCATTTGATTAATAAAAGGTTAACTCAGCCCTCAGTCAACTGTTGTGGAGGCCTCTAAATCTCCCTCCTCAATCTCTTCCTTCCTCTCTCTTTTCTCTCCTTCCTTTGTCTCTCTCGCTGTGCCACACCTTCCCCCTGCGGGATTGGGATCGGAGAATGGAGGTGGGGCTCCCGGTGCAACCACAGGTGTGCCTGTTTCCTCCCTTCTCCTGTCTCGCGTCATGATTTCTTTGACTCGCCACCTGCCAGGTGGAATGAACACCCACAGGAAAACGCAGTGCTTCAAAATGGCCTCCTGGCATCTGCTTTAAAAGACTCCTTTTTTCTCAGTTTGTCTTTTATCGGTCAACAAACACCTGAATGTCTTTCATCAACAATTTACTGCATTCACTTCGACAGTGGAACTACTTGTTGCTTGCTTGCATTTTGCATCACATGCAAATGGTGGCTTCTGTCCGCGAAAGCTGCTGCCCTGACCAAAGCAGCTGACAGAAATTCTGAGGCTGCCTTTCCCCTTTTCTGCTTGCGAGCCCCCTCCTCAGCTCTCTTTTCAAATGGCCTGGAGGGTGGTGGAGAGCAGGTCCCAGGCCCTGCCAGGTCAAAGGTCACCCGCAGACAAAAGGCGCCCACTCTGGGTCAGCTGTGGTCACGGAAACAAAAGCCAGTGAGGACCTGGATTGCACAAACTATCACAGCGTGTTAAGGTGGCAGGGTGACAACAAGACAGAGGAAGAGAGATGGGGAGAAAAGGACAACGTCTCATGCATTGTGCCCACTTGTTTTTAAAAGTTCCTCAAACACAAATACAAAAAATTGTAAACAACTTACAGCATAAACTGTCGCCAGTGAGTAAATCAGATTCATGAGTAAAGCCAAGTGATTTTGCTCCCTCATCTCTATTCCACCGGTATCATTTCACATGGTTCTAACTTGTTCCACCCCCTCCCCCATGTCTTTCTCCTCTCTTTTTTATCCACTGCCATTGATCATGCATGCAGAAATTCAGCACGCCCCAACTGTGGCTCCGGCCAGGATAGGTTAGCTGGTGCAGGGCCCTGTCCTACATACTGTTCTCGCCATGGTCCACCAGGCCACAGTCACACCCTCTCCCTGATCCTCGCTGACTTCCACCCCTGCCATACACACACACAAACACCCCGCGGCCGGTCTCAGACTCGGCACATGCACCGTTCATCACATGGTGCCGGGAATGTTAACCCATTGCTGCTGAAAAACTTTTTAGCCAGGTGCAGAGCGAATGAGACATTTAGTTTCATTGACATAGGGAGGGTTTATCTCTTGTCTCTGGTTTGGTTTAACTTGTAACTTATACACACACACACACACACACACACACTTGGCTCCCAAAAAACAACGCCACTTTACCTCATCTGTTATTGGCAGGTGGACATGGACAACAACGTCAAGGTGCATTACCTCAGCCGAAGACACTGTATTTAGCCACATAATAGTCCTACTGTGTGTTTGCTGCCAGCTTGCGCCTCTCCTTTGCATCAAAATCACAAATGAGAAAAGTTAAGGAGCTGTATTTTCCCTGATTTTGCGCGTGCTTTGCTCGTTCCTCTTCCATCAGAGCAACTGAGGCCTGTGACGACAACACTCAGCTGACCGGGCTTGTCCAGTCCGGGAGAATGACGAACTTAGAGGTAATGCTGCTAATCTACCACTTAGCTGGTTAGGACGGCAGGGCACATGGGCGGAGGGAGACAGGAGAAGTGGGTGAGATCGGGTTTAAATGAGGGTGGAACTGTAATTGGGTAAGAACGAGATGAAAGATGAGTGGTGACCGCAGCTGTTTTGAATATGATGGATTAGGAGGCGCGCTGGGCAGCAGGAACAGGTGGGCTGGACCAGGGGAGGATGATTGATGAATGGAGATGACCTCAAAGAGTGTGTGAGCCTGACGTCTTGAGAGGATTCGTGGATATGAGGATAATGCCTCTGTTGAGAACAAAAACACGTCGGGTAACTCATAAAAATCCATGTCAAAAATGACCCCAACACATGTTTTAGATTACAGTGACACGAGCCCTGAAATGACACCCTATATGAGCATGTGATGCTTCACATTGTATCATGTGAGATACATACTGTATTACATACAACAGAAACACATCACACCCAGTTTGACCTTGTCAGGTCAAATTACTGCATTGCCATCAATTGATATCACATATGTCAGCGTTATATATATCACAGCCCGTTATATCACATACGATAACATCACATCGCATGTTATGTATGATCAGATCGCATTATATGTGATCACATCTCAACACACCATATATGATTACATCCCATTATGTCTTATATGGTCGCGTCACTTTACATCATGTGATCACTTCCCATTACATAATGTGTGATACCATCACAGGTTGCATTACATCATCAGCTGACAATGTAATTGAGCATTAAAGGGTTAGGGGGCCAGTATCCTGGATACAGATGCTTCACTTCACCTGAGGCCTGACCTGGAACTGGAACACGCCATCGCCCCTCAGTGAGGATTCCTCGAAGTCTGAGCACACGAGGCCGCCATGAAACAATTACTCACCCAGCACAACAATTGGAATCTGCAGGCTACGCTGGCCACTGGTTGTTGTGTTTTAAGCTAAGTCTTGTCATTTGCCGATATTGCTTAGTGCGCTCTTGTGTCATAACACGGCTGTAGCATTCTGTGTCTGTGCGTGTGTATATGCGTGTGTTTTTGGAAAAAAGCAAAGCCATTCAAACGCTTTTAATGGGCCGTGCTGTTGTGATCGCCCAATGACATGAACGGTGGGGAAACACTACAGACAGAGAGAGAGAGAGAGAGAGCCAGTGGCAGCATGAATAAAGGCAGGCAACGTGCAGGAGGGAGGAGGGAGGAGGAAGAGAGCGAGGGGGGAGGAGGTCCGAGGGCTGGGGTAGGCTACGGGAAACGAGCTAGGGGCGGAGCCTCTCTCTCCAAGCGTGTATGCCTACATGCGTGTGTGTGTGTGTGTGTGTGTTTCCATGCTCACCCCTCCTCCTTTCAACCACCCCACCCCCCATCCCTACTCCCCCCCCCTCTCCTCTCTCTCTCTCTCTCTCCTCCCCTCCCTCCCCGGCTCGGCTTGCCCGCCCCTGAGTCTGGAGCAGCGGCAGCAGCAGCGGCAGCAGTGAATGGAGCTCCACTGCCTCTCCTCGCCTCACAGTGCGGGAATTACACCAGCCGAGAGCGGAATGGACACGGAAGGGAGCCAGAGCAGCCTTTCCTCCGGCACGGACAACTCCCCCCACGACCCCTGGTAACGGCCTGCGCGCGCCCGCCTGCCCTTTTCCGCGCTCCCCTTTGCTCGCCTCGGCCCGGTTTGAGTTCACCTTGGACTTTAGTTGAGTTCAGTGCGGGAGCGGAGCCGCGCCGAGACAAAAGACAAGCACGCTGCGTGTGTGTGGACGCGTGTGTGTGTGTGTGTGTGTGTGTGTGTGTGTGGGATGGATCCACTCCGCGGAGGAGACAGAGACGCACCGCCGCTCTTTCCCTCCTTCACGCTTGTTTATTTATCTCGCTTTTCCTCCACAAGGCCACATCGCAACTTCTCCTCCATCCAATGGAAAATCCAACCCCTCTCTCCTTTCTCTCTTGCTCTCTTTCCCCCTCCTCTCCTCCTCTGGGGGATTATAACGGCCCGACTGGCCGATGGGTGACTTCGCAACATGGCCGATGCTTTCTTCTTACTTTTATTGACGCTGTAATTACGCACAATTCCGCCCTTCAATGGATGTGTGACATGTGGCTGTGCAGCAAAGGAAAAAGAAGACGCGCGCGTGTGTGTGTGTGTGTGTGTGTTATTGTGTGCGTGCGTGCGACTTAACACCTTCTGTTTCTCTCCATTCAGCAAAATGTTCATCGGGGGTCTGAGTTGGCAGACGACACAAGGTGAGCTGTCCCGCACGCTACTTTCACAAGTCTCAATGAAAGCCTCCCGTCCGTTTGTTTGTTTGTTTGTTGATTTCACCTCCCGTCGTGCATGCGGCGTGATTACAGCTCGCGCGTTACACTGCAGCCTCCAGAAGTTGAGGAGAAACAGTAAATAGTTGAATCGGAGCCTTGTTTTCAATGAGGATCAGGATCCCAGGGTTTAGAGAGACGCAGGAGGAGGAGGAGGAGGGGGATTAACACCGGGGAAGGCGTGCACACGCACATTCATGGACTTGTCTGGGTTTATTCCCTGCATGTGCACTCATTAACGCTCATAATTAAGGGCAGAGGGGTGATCGATTGCTGTGTGCTTACGCAGAAGTTCGGAGCCCACCCGAGCCCGCGAGTGCGCGTCTCGGTGCCCTCGTCGTGGCGCTCCGCTGCGTCCATTCATTTATTTTGAGAGCCGTGCGTACGCGGCTGACGCGTGAACTCCCGTTACGTTATTACACCGTCACCGCCGCTACTGTTGTTGTGGCAGAGCAAGCAGCAGCAGATCCACCCCCCCCCCCCCCACACCACCATCACTAACAACACCCCCCCACCACCCCCAGCTCCGCAGGGCCTTCCAGGCTGGATGTGCTGGAGAGGGACACAAACACAACGTGGGCCGACCCCCATTGTCTCTCTCCAGCCACATCACCTCCGCCAGCACCCGGCCTGGGAGACTGTGGCTCCTGCGCGTGTTGTGTTATTGTCTAACCGCGATCTCTGCTCGCTGTGTCCGCAGAGGGGTTGAAGGAGTACTTCTGTAAATTTGGCGAGGTGAAGGAGTGCATGGTGATGCGGGACGCCGTTACCAAGCGGTCGAGGTAAGAAGGAGGCGTGTGCGCCCCGCCGTCCTATCGCCGGATGCCTCCTGCTCTGCCACGCTTCTCCACCATCAGTCCGCTTGCGACTTTTCCCGTCTGATTTCATGCGCTTTGTTTCACCTCGTCTCTTTCCATGTGTTTTCCAGGGGCTTCGGGTTTGTGACGTACGCAGAACAAGCCGGCGTGGAGAAGGTTTTGGCGCAAAACAGACACGACCTGGACTCCAAAACGGTGAGACAGCTGCAGGGCGATGGCACCGTAACTTGTCATTCCTAACTTTTCCCAGTCAGGCTCTGTGTGCTGGTATATTTTCTCCCCTTGGTGCATTTTGCTTCCCCCATGCACCTAGTGGCTTGTAAAGTTGAGGAGTAGAGCAGCCCCCCCTCTCCTCCTCCTCCTCCTCTCTGCTCATTTCCCCCTCCAAATCCTGGTTCAGGGCGCCAACATGAAAGCGTTCTTTCTTGGACTTCATTGCTATGGTTACCTGGGGGACCTGAATGGGGAAGGAGCCCCTGCAAAACCCTCACAGGGTTTACACAGAGCTCACAAGTTTTTCTCCCTCTTCTTACTTTTTTTTTTTTTTTCCAAATAGCAAATAACAGCAGCAGTTTGGGTGGTGGTAACACGGGGGGAGTTTGGGGCAGCGATGTCAGGGGGGAGGCCTGTGTAGTGGTCCAGATGAGTTGAAGTTGGAATTATGAAGTGATGTTTTGTAGATAGAGCCTGGTGTTTGTAGAGGACGTGCCCCGACAGCTCATGTTGCTGGTGGGTTTCCCCCTCGTACACTGACACAAGCAAATTCAAATGTTTTTAAATGGAGCTAATCGGTTCAGAGGGTTAGCTGCACCACTCACCTATGCAGCACACCGGCTGGAGAACCCCTGTGGTTTGTAGTTTGGCGAGGGTGAAAGCCTCCGACTCTGATTTACATGTGTATGGAAGTGTGGATGTTGTTGTCTTGGTCATGTAGATCGGTTGTGGGAATGGGGCGATGGGTGTGTCCATGTCAGCTTGTGGCCTTGCCTTAACCACACACACACACACACACAATAGGATTACTTGAGAGTGGAAATCAGCTGTGCAGAAAGTCATCTGAGCCCATGGGTGGAGAGGGGTAGACCTGGTTAGTTGTTGGGAGCCGGCCGGTTGCCGGGGGTGATACCAGCCACAGGAGACAGTGCTGTTACAGACTGCAGAGCCTGATGGGATTTATGTCGCCATAACAACTTCCATGCTAGTTTGCATTAACTCAAGACACTGGGCTTGCTTGGGTGGCTCAGCAAAGCCCTGGCACACACACACACACACATCGTGGAAAAACAGACCTTTATACTTGTGTGTCTTAGCTGATAACGTGTGTGTTTGTGGTGATTAATATTTAAAAAGTTTTGAAGTATTTGAAGTGAGTGGATGTTTCACACGGTTGCTGTGATTTTGATTTCAGAATGAGCGTCGCTGCAGGTAATGGCTCAGAGTTTTTACTTGTCCTGGACGTGATTCTGTGCAACAGTAAAGTGTTACTTAGTGAGTCATGTTACCGCTTAAAACCAGGTACTGCTGAAGTCTGTGGGAGCCAGACCGTTTGTGTGTGTGTGTGTTGTGTGAACACAGGTTTGGAGGCTTGCAGAGGCTCAGCCTGGCAGTCCACTGGTGGGGTTAGGCGTTGCCCTATTATAAACCAAAACACCACATAAAGCTAAACAATAATAATGCTAGCGGCTCGGCTGCAGCTCGGCTGCTCAGGTTGTTGTGGTAGCGCCGAGTGGAGCGAGCAGCTCCCCATGCCATTTAGCCAACCAGGCATTTTAACACAAGGCTATGGTTGCCATTTTGTCGTTCACTTCGCGATGTCTGCCTGAATGGGCCTTTTTTTGGTGCGTTTACCGAGCTTAGATTTGCCAGAACTTTCTAGATAAAAGTAATGATGGCTTTAGTCTGTGTTGTTAATTGGTCAAAACACAATTTTATGACAGTATATAAAATATAGACGATCCACTAATGCTGTGCAGCAGCAAAATTACTTATTGCTGACTGCGGCCACTATATTAGGCCAAAGATTCTTAATTTTTCCTTGATCAAAACAGGAAAATGTTATATAGACCCCTCATGTAGGGCCCTTGGAATAATTTGACATTTGTACTTTTATTTACTAACACGAAAGAACCACACAAGACAAATGTCTCAGATGGATGTTAGACGTATTCATATTTGTAAACCCCCATTTGCATTAAGTCAGTGGTTTCCATCTATATTTAAAAATGATCATGATGTCTTTAAAGAGTTAATATTTTTTGGTATGCCATGCCAAAGCTGGCAATCACTTTCAGGTCACGCTCTGTGCAGGTGGAATTCATACTTTTCACGACTTTGAGGGTTCCCCTGTCACCCTTTGTGTCACACTGCTAACACCTAATTATTTCCTATATTTGTGTGTGTATTTTTACTGCACCTTTAGTCGGCATCACACCTGGACGCCCCCTCCCTTCCCTCGCTCCGCTGTATTGTTTGATCAGCATGAGATTTGAGGAAGACATTCCTCTCTGCAACGAGAAAGAAAGACTCAGTCCGCCGATTTATTATTTTTATGCTGAACATTTAGTTTACAAGGAAATGCGCTGCAAGTCCTGAAGCAGGAAGAGGAGAGACGAGGGAGGCGGATAAGAAAAGGATGTATAACTGAGAAGTAAACTATATTAACCGGTGCAAGGTCCATCGCACTGGTTACAAGGAGTATTAAACATTTACAGTCCTGTTACATCAGTATTGTTTTACGCACACCCTTTAGAAACACTAAAGTCGAAGGTTGAGGGGAGAGTCTGCATCACAATACCTGCATGTCCTGAAAATATAAATGCAACAAATGTGAGGCTGTCTTTTGTTTTCTGGAGTGAGCTCTGTTTGAGGTTGTTGTTTTGGTTGGAGGTCAGATTTCCTGTTAGGACAGAGTGTGGCCTCGGGGCAGTGCTGTGCTGTTGTATTTCTCTGGACGGAGAAGAAGGGCACAACTGGTATTTGTTTTCTCTCACAGTTTACTGGAACCAGTTACGGGAAGGAGAAGAGAGGCGAGACCCGCAATTCTCACTCGCTAGGATTATTGCTGTGATTTGAGATTTGGATTTGATTAATTAGTGATTGATCGCTGTGTTCTCGTGATGCAATTCATTTGCTCTTCTCTTTCTGATTTATGTGTTTAGTGATGGTGCGTGCGATTTTAACGGGCAGCAAATGGAATAATAAGGATGTTGCCAAACTAATACCTCTATTACAGCCTAACTAGCAGGTATCCACTTTATAAAAAGGCAATTGACTCATCCTCTAATGCTGGAGATTGTCTGTTTTTCTCCTGATGAGTCAACGTCACAAACGAGCCAGGAACTGAGGTGTGAGCGCACCTCACTGTCTTGCCAGAGTTACGTATTCATAATATGCAAAAAAAAATGCACATCTTTCCAAAATTATGAAAAACAAGTGTGCATGTACTAGTGGTTATTTACATCGCGCTGGACGTTTATTCTGTGTCACAGCGTCACACCGAAAACTGGAAGCGTCAGCTTCTTAGACAGCCAAAATAAAGAAAATGAAGAGATTATCATATTTACCTGGGGGTCAAATTACCATCACTGCTGAGCCAATTAAATGTGTTTACTGGCGTTATATGACACATTGATTGTATCCGCTCCCTCCCGTAGACAAAAGCCAGGTGTAAGTGGGTGGGTGTTAAAAAATTCCTCGCATAGTTTGTGTTTAATATAAAAATGCTTTGTTGAAGTGCTGCAGCCAATGGCACAACTGTTTGTGAAGGTACAGTAGCAGTAGCCATCCGTGCTAATGGAGCCACTATCACTGGAACAACATACAGTGGCACCACAGAGGTCCACAGTCTGTGCTGGTCTTACACCTGGTTAGTGGAGAGTTCAGTTTGCTAGCAGTAGCTCTTTTGGTTCCTGACTGGAGATTAGCTGTTAATGCTGACATGGACAAAACTGAAGAGAGGGGGTGGTGGTGGTGGTGGTGGTGGTGGTGGGGGGTGGTGCAGAAGGTAGAGGAGAAGAGAGAGACCAGGGGAGAGGGAGGGAGGGAGGCCCGGCTCCTGTGCTGTAATTAGTATGGATCTGAAAAGCAACTAATCGGATTGAAGGAAACAAACTGGATTGGGTTTCCGAGAGTCCATGCTTTGGCCTCAGAGCCGGGGACAAAGCCCGGACCTGCTCTGAGGGCGGACCGAGGAGGCTCTGTGGCGGCGCCACAAACTCGGCCCGCACCAGCACCGGCATCACCGCCACCTCAGTGAGCCGCGCTCAAGCTGCGTTACCGGGGAAGCGGCGGGGTTGGGTTGGGGGCTTCCTCATTAGTGAGCTTCGTTAACTAATTACTGTGCCATTGTTCAGCTGTGCAGATTGACCCCGCTGGCCCGAGCCCAAACCAAGTCTGTCCCTCACTGTGTGTGCATGCATTGACATGCCAGCTCCTTTTGTCCCCCCTCCTCTGTTTATAGCTTTTTGTTGCGCTTATATTGATTGTATTGCACATAATGGGGCGGCCTGCGGTGCCTTTTTCACCAGCGTGCGTGCCATTTTGTTGCGTGGATGTCTTGGCACGTTGTCGGAAGCCTTAAAGTCCACATGTGGTTTAACACATCACGGCAAATACAGTAGATATTGTTGTCAGCGGCGGGGAAGGAGGTTGGGTAGTGTGTGTGTGTGTATGTTTGTGTGTCCTCGCTCTGGTGATTCCATACAGTATGTGTGTCATTTAACATGTGTGGGGGCCTGTGTATGTATGCATGCCTGTGGGGGTAGCACGGGAGCCCCAGTTCCTCTACGGGCCCATCTGTTTTGTACTCTTTGTCCTGTTAATTAATGGAATCAGAGGGGCTGCCTGCTGGGACGGCCCCGCTGCACCGCTACACTGGACAGGCCCACTTTCTCATGGGCTCACTCTGTTTTCCAAATGAATTCCTTGCTCGTTCCTCCTGTGCTTTTTCTCCTCTCTCTCTCTCTCTCTCTTTCTATCCATCCATCTATCTGACGCTCTATCATTTTATTTTTGTTTTCCAGTTTGTAACACTGGTGGACGCGCTGGGCCACGTGAGGTGAATATTGGCTGTAGATTAGTCTCAAAAGCTAAACCACTAAAAAAAAAAAGAATCATACCATAGGCTCTTGCCGTCACTGCGCTGCTTAGACTGAGCGGAGGTTGGATGTCATGAAGCAGGATGCTAGTCAGACCATTTCACCGACACTCAGTCATAACTCTTCGGTGTGCGAGGAACAGCTTTCTGTCCTCCGCAGACGTTCACCATTACTCCCGTGTAGTTGCTACATCTTGTCACCAGTCCTGATTTGGACTGTTTCTTTTACACCGCCACTTCTTAATGACCACCCTGAAGAGCTACGTCTGAGTGTTGCACACGGTGACCTGGCTAAGTCGTTTCACTATTTTGCTTTGTGGCCTATCTTGTCTTCCTCGAGGCTAATCTGATAGATGCTGTAGTTTTCCATCTATTGTTGCCTTTCTCTGAATACAGCCAGACGTAGAAATGACGTTATATAGATATATTCTGTTTCTTCGCTGAAGTGGAATGATTTTCTTTAACCGCATGGCATGACCATAGCTGTAGTAGCACTACTACAGATACTGCATTAGGCCTAACCTAGTCTAGCTGGTAACCTTCTGTATTCCAGGTTGTTTAAAGTTCTGCTGCTATGAAATACTGATGTCAACATGTGTAGCATAAGTGGTCAGTATTACACTATATAAACCAAGAGAGAAGTTTTTACCCTCATATACATTTACCATCATATCTGTCTTTAATATCTCTGTTTTTAAGGTGTATTGAAATGAGTGAGGTCTGTAATTATCAAGACAAACCAAATAATTACTGTTCAGTTATAAATGTATGACTTAAATGTAAATTTACTGCATATATAACCAGGTCACTCACTCACTAATGTAAGAATTGAGGTGCTTCAAAGCAGAGATGAATGTAAGAAAATGTTCTATTAGTGTAAATGCTTTTGGTTTAATGTTTTTTTTTTTTGCTTCTCTGGATATATACGTCTGTATTTACAGTGGCCGTTTGTGTTGGGTTCCCCTGCCTCTGTCACTTTCAGCTCCCGGCCTGAGCCTGTGCCACATATTCGCCTCGGGGCGGCTTCTGTACTCTAGTCTTGTTAAAATGGTTAAAGGCAGGTGGGCTGACCTGAACACGAGAGGCTGTTACCTCCCAGTGCTTTTAGGTGGGATCAAGAAACACCGGGCCCGTCACGTGGCGTTTCTCGGGGACTGATTTGTTAAAGTTGGGTCAGGGTGTGTAGCGGTGCTGATATCACAATGAAATGTGGCGTTTCGGAAGCAGCGTTCCTCCTCGGTGCTGATGTTATTCTTCAGAGGTCACAGCAGCTTCCCTCTCTAATGCCTGTTGTATTATGTGTGGTTACAAACAGCATACAGCTGACAGATCTGTGCTGTATTAGAGAAAAGCAGCCGCCTCGACATGATTGGGTCTTTTGCTCTCGTGTCAGCGTAGGTTCTATTGAAGGTTAAAAAAAACCATGTGGAACATACAGTAGGTCACTCTGCTGGTGAGCGTACAGCACAAAGCCACACACATATATTATGTTACGCCCGGCCCATTAAGCACAGATCCAGTAAGTAAACGCCTGTGCTGCCACGGCGTGTGCGCGCGCTCTCATTGTTGCCCGCCCGATAATCTGGCGGCCATCGCGTGTCCTTGTCACCATTGTCTCTGCGCTGAGACCAGCTGGAGGTGACACGACTACTCGCGTCTTTGTGTCCCCACTCGAAGGTGCGACGTCCTCCTGCCGTCCCCTCCAAGGACGTGGCAGCTGCATCTTAGTTACACGGCGTCATTGCTCCCTGAAGCAGCGGTTAATCTGCGGCACTTAAAGGTCCTCGCAGGGTTGGTCACCAGGAGCGGGGAAGTTATAATAGAAAAGAGATGAGAGGATTGTTTTGGATATTGAATCAACGTCCTCCCATTGTCTTGTGTGTGTTGTTCGCATTCTAAGTGTTTTTTCTCCCCTGGCCATATGATCTACTTCTTTTGGTCGCCAATATCAATCCAATACCTCTGACGGGCGGCAGCGGGAGACACAAGGGGTTTCACTTCACACATCCAATTATTAGAACAAAGATGGAAGTCTAAGACCATAATACACTACAAGGCCCTGTGACCTAAAATCATCTCTCGTGTTGGCTTGGGTGAGAATAACACAAGATTCCACACAATTTTAAAATGCCAGCCCGGGCTTTGCATATTTAGAGTTATTAAAGGCCAGCTCATTCAAAACTCATTTGCTTCTAATTTTATCTGTAACCTTGACCAGTGCAGAGACGTTTCGCCGCGTGGAAATATGGATACAGTCAAATCTGGCTTATCGAAAATGGGGGTTGTCTGGATTTGGGAGGTTTAGACAAAATAGATATCTCCATGTGAATTGAAGGCAGAATATTAAATGCTCATTTTGGATTTTGGGTAGTCTAATATGTAGCTGCAAGTATTTGAGTTCAGAGAATGTTTGCATTCACGTCCTGCTGTGTGTTCGGTTTTTGTTTGTTTGGCTGGTGGGTTTGGAGTTTTCTTTGGGAGGGGGCTTGCATAAACAAGGGGCTACTATACATACTCTACAGATTTGCATATGCTCTATTTCTGGACTTGTAGGCCTTCAGATAAATTCACAACAACGAAATCGACCACTAACGTTTATCCAGAGCAGGCGGCACATTGTTAAAGAGACCTCGCAGGGTTTCAGAGGGCACAATTTAATTTCTGATTAACCCTAAATCATTTTTTTGTTTTCCTGGAGATCTTTTTCACTCCCTGCTTAAGAACACATTTCCCATTTTATCAAAGTGAAACCTCAGGATTTGATTGATTTATATTTGGACCCAAGTCTGCATTTCTAATGCGTGGGATCTCTGAGAATACAATGGGTTTTCACATGCTTCATATATCTGTGATTGTTTTTGACAGTTCTTTTTATTCAGCACCACTGTGTCCAAATCCTCGGTACGTCTAATTGGATTCCTGTTGTTTTCAAACAGAGGGAGCGGGTTAGAGCTTTATGACATCTATTAGTGTCTATATTACCCCAAACAGGCGTAACATCATATCATACATCTGGGAATGGTCTGTTGGCAAACTAAAGCCATAGCCATACCGTATGCATATAATTTAAATATAAAGTGCAATATTCTCAAATAAAATGTGCAATCACTGTGTCAGACTGAAAGGTTTTAACTTTAATACGTTTCTGCTCCCTATTATTGGGCTACATCATTGAGTTCTCTTGATCCTCAAACTATGAGAAGACTAAACAAATGTTAATAACAAGTGTTATTTGTGAAAGAAACCACATCCTTCAGACGAGTGTCATGGTACGGACCGATACAAGCTCGAAAATATGTACCCCCATTACAATATAATAAGTACAATAATAATGTGTTTCTCTATACCTTTAAGAGTTTTGAACTATATCATGTCATCTCTCCTCTGCAGATCGACCCTAAAGTGGCGTTTCCCCGTCGGGCCCAGCCCAAGGTGAGTGCACAATGAAGGGGTTAACAGCTAAAGGAGGAGTCCGAATGATGTCATGTGTCACCCCCAATCACTCAGCCCTGGTTGGCTGGGATTAGAGTCGGTCACGTGACTAGGGCGGAGCGCCAATCCACTTGTCCAGCCTGACACCGTGGCCCTGTACCCTGACCTTAACAACCTCCCCCACCCTGCACCCCGACCATCAGCAGCCAACAGCGTGCATACACACACACACACACGCTTTTTTGTGTCCTGATGAGCACTCACCTGCACGCACACACACACACACACACTCCTTCAAGCTCAGCCCTGCACTGAATAGAATTAACCTGACTGCTCAGAGGAGCTTTCAGAAACCTCTGAGATTAGACAAACACAACAAACACTAAGTCTCTTTATCACAGGCATCTACCCCCCCTTTCTAATGTGATTAGTGGTAAACGATGCCCTTTTTCTTCTTCTTCTCCTCTGCTGCTAGCTGGTGACCAGGACAAAGAAGATCTTTGTTGGAGGACTGTCAGTCAATACCACCATCGAAGATGTGAAGCAGTACTTCGACCAGTTTGGAAAGGTGAACCATACACAAATCTGGGATCTATTTGTATCCACTCAGTGACGAGCTCCTGTCTTTTCTCTGATGCAGTGGTTCCCGACCTTGACTTGCCTCAATCTGGCCCCTACACAGACTCTCTATCTCTCTGTTTAAACCGAAATGTGGATGCAGTTGTGATTTAGGCTCCTGCTCTTCAAACTATGATTGATTATCCAATCTTTGGCCATTTCGGTTACTTTGCATTCGTACTCGAATGACAACACCTGAATTTTTGCCCAATACTTTTAAATCGTCATTCCATTTTCTATCTGGAATGACACTCAGTAGTACACATGCTTCACCAGGGAGCTACTCATAAATATCAGTCTCCTGAATATGTCACTTTTTCTAAACATTTACGTTTAACATTAATGGTTTCAACCGTTAATCTGTTAATAATTATTCAAACGAGAAGATGGTTATTTTAAATGTATAACTGTAAAGTAACACCGCAGGCAGTGACACTAACAACTGATTCATTTATTACTTCAGAACCAAATTTGTTATGGAAAAGTAATCATGGATGATTTGCTTCGCCGCTCACAGAGCTGTGGTTTACTAAAGTATACAGACTACATCCCATAATGATCAATTATCTGTTATAGCACCATTTTCTTTTTTTGCCTTTTGAGCTTACACCTGATGTGTGCTTTGTCTCCATGTGAACTCCATGCCACATTTAAAACGACATTTACATTACAACTGTACCTGACAGCAAGTCAGTATCCGTCCTGACAAACATGCAGCTCAGTGGGGGCCCCTGCTAAGCATGGGGCCCCGAGGGGCGGCCGCACCGTCTGCCCCTGCGGTCGCTCCCTCTCATGATGCCAGCTGTTTATCCATGACTTTTATTTCATCATTTATTAATCACACATTTCATTTTTCTATCCTCACTTACAATAATTGTTTCAAGCATTCTCCTTTTAACTCACTCGACCCATTATCCATTAAGAAAGCTAACGATTTCAATTATGTATCATTACTATTAGCTACATGAATCATTTATCCATCAGCTCCTCGTTCCCGCAGTTTCTTACTTAGAAAATGTTTGTCTTTGCCAACACATTTACTTGTTATCTGGTCTTTGAGCACATTTATTTTTGACTCGTGTTGATTGGCTGTTACAGCTGACTCAGTGTGTGGACACACATTTTAATCAAATCACATTTTCAGTTTCATCAAATTAGTTTTGCTACTCCACAATCTTCCCACCTACACACTGTGCAACCACAGGCGCTGCGCACTGGAGAACAAATACCTCCGGTTGGGAATCACTGCTCTAATGGACCTTTGATAAACTGTACTCGTCTTTTCTTGCCTTCATCATGTTCCATCTTTTCTCTGCGCATCTGCAAATTTACAGAGAGGCAATTGTTCTGCCACTTTTTTGCTTTAGTCGATCCCCTTTCATTCTAGTCAGTGCTCGACAAAAGCCGTAAAAGGTGGTGAGAAAAGGGCCAGATGTTGAAAGTGAAAGAAAGGATTGAAAGAGAGAAAGAACTCAAAGGAAAGACAAGGGGAAAGAAGAATGGTCATCTGTTTTCTGCTCTGGCAGCTCAAGCTCGAGTTTAGTCTCTTAGTTTTATCTCTTTGGTCGATCATCAAACTTTCTATTTTCCAGTCACATCTCGGTGTTTTCTCGCCTCCATACGTTTATCCTGCTCTGCCCCCTTTGAATGAACTGTGGAGAAAGGCAAACCCATGCTGTGGAGACAGATGAGTGGCCAGGGAGAGGGAGGAAGAGAAAAAAGCTGCGAGGGGAGGGGAAGAGGAGAGGAAGATGGCGGGGGACTGAAAGGGAAGAAGCAGCCCCCCACGGAGCGAGAGGGAGGGGATGTCGGAAAGGGTTGAAGGGCAGAGAAAAGGAGGAATGTTGAGATAGTGAGGAAGAAAAGTGGACATGAAAAGGAGAAAAACAGCAATCTGATGGGCTGTAAATGTTTGAACGTGTCTGTCGTGCAGGGCAAGGGGAAGTTTTTTAGCTCCCTTCACTTTGGGGGGTTTGGGAGTGAGTTAGGGTCCAGGCTCTTCAGTATGAACCAATCAGATGCAACAGCTGCTCCTGTAACAGCCCCCCGCCCTTCTCCCTAACCACCTTATCCAAAATCTGTACCTCAGATACCAGCTCCCCTCCCGACCCATACAGTCACACACACCCTGCTCCGTTCCCTCTCAGCTTGTTGCCGTGGTGACCTGCTTTCGCCCATTGTCCTGCTGTAACCCAGTGTGTGTGTGTGTGCATGTGCGTTTTTTTGTTTCCTTTAATAATGCGTGAGAAGTGTGTATTTGCATGAATGGAAAGATGGGTGTGTGTGTGTGTGTGTGTGTGTGTGTGTGTGTGACAGTGGCATCCTGGAGGCTGCAGAGGGAGGCGAGGCTGCATCCATTTGTCCAGATACACACAGACAGACTCGCAGCCAGTGATCCACTGGTCACAAACGCCATGTGTGGGGTTCTGCCGCCGTTGACCAGTGAGCAGGACCGTTAGAAAAAGAGCGTTGCTCCAGGATGTCGGCCTAATGGTTTGGAAGAAATTAACAGCACGAAGCTCCCTCTGCCTCGTGTCTGCCCGTGTTTTTCACTGAGCTCGCCTCATGGTCGGGGTCATTACCATATCTCAGGTACTGGTTCGGCTTTAACTAGCACAGTTTTAGTTCCAAACCTGTTTGGAATGTTCTGTTCTTTTGTCCTGTGGTCAGACTCTGGAGCTAATTCAGAACTATTCCTCACAGTGAGTCCTCCAGTTCTACAGTACACTCTCGCTATTTATTGTTTACGTGCAGAGCGTTTCATAGTGAAGATGCACCGTTTTATAGTCAGTGGTTTTAATAACCTGAAACAGACTTGTCTTTATTACTCTAACCCTGTGTGGGTTGTAGACATTTAAATGATAGACTTAAATATGGGCAATTTTTTTTAGATTGGATGCCGTAATTCAGCTCGATATAAAGCCTCACAGCAACAAAACCAATGTGCTTTCACAGTGTTTTTTTTGGAAAAAAAAAAAGAAAAAAAAAAGACTAAATAGGAAATGAGTCAATGAGGTGAACATAAACATGGTCTGATACTTAATTAAAATGAATCGTGTTTTCAAACTGATATCAGGCTTCCTAACGTAGAATACGGGGCATAGAGCTGGCTGCCTTTTTATTCAAATATACTCAATAATGAAGGAATCACTCCGTCCAACTCCGTTAACCTGACACATGACTCACGAGAAGCCGATGCGTTCCTCATGCAGACAGATGTTTGTGGAATCAGCAGGCAGACGTCCCCTGAATCTGGGCTGTGGATGCAGGTGGACGTGTGTGACCATCACACTCACTGTAAGGTGGACGTTGACATGACATGTGTCATGTTTTACTAGAGCGTGTTTTTATTGAAAGTGGCTGCAGCTCTGTGCCGAATTACTTCTCCCTGGTGATCACAGACACTCGTATCTAAGACAACATTCCCTCCGCAGGATGAGGGGGATATCTGGGCTGTTTGGACACGTGAGACCAAAGCTCCATCGTGGATAGCGCCAATCCCACTGTGCATTCCTGCCGAGCAGGAGGTATTTCTTGTTTATTATCCGAGCCTGGTTACAAGGTGCAGGTTGGGATGAAGTGGGACTCGGCGCCCTGTTTATTTTCATACCGTGGCACCGCCTCGCAAAGCAAAACACAGAATGCACTATGCATTTTTGGCGACCCTTTGATTTGATTTTTTTTTGAAGTACACTTCTGAAAGCACACTTAGGAATACTTCATTAGACTGGACTGGACACGTCAGGTGTTTTGGACCGAAGTGAGGAGTTGAAGGCGTGTGCTTACCAGTGGTTTCCTAATAGTCTGAGTCGGAGCTCCTGTTGCTGCGTGCCCCTGCACCAGTGAGACCACAGCAGCCATGTTTGATGAAGGTCTTGTGATCCCCCTTCAACCAGGTGGAGAGCTGAGAACACCTCCCTCCTTTCTGCTTACGCTGAATGTAGAGTCTGTGTGGATCAGAGAAACGTGTTTTTAACAGGAAATCAGGCTTATAGTAGGTGATGTGATGATTAGCTTTTCAGTCATTTAAGTCACACAGTCAATTATGTTTAATCCTGAAGGAAATTCCCAGATTTGATTTTTTCCCCCAACCTCTGTGCTGCATTCCTGAAAGTACCTTACATTAAAAAAGTAGCATTAATCCCCTCATGGCCTCTGACAGGCTCAGGATCGTTTGCATGAGTTAAATTGATTTGAACCAAAAAGACGGAATAGTTAAAACAATCATTGTTTATGCTGCAGAAAACGAAAGCATTCGTCCTCAATTCGTTGAATGGCTGTGGCTGTTTTAGCATGTTGTTATGTGTGGGAAAAAAACAAGGTTCTGCGACCAGGGAGTGGCATGAAAGGAGCTGAGAAAAATGGGCATATTTTCCAACACTTATAAAAGTTAAAAGTTTAAATAACTAGTTTATTAAGCAACAGTCCAGGAAAACATAAAGCACAGGTCTTAATTTATAATTGTTTTTTTCATGTCACTTTTACGATGAATCGACTTACGTAACCATTTAGCTCAGGTTTTAGTGATATGAGGCATTGCAAGACATCAAATAAGAAAAAAAATCCCCCACCCCACATTTCACTGTTTGAATTGCAGGGTTCGAAGCATTAAAGCTGTTCCCTCTTAAGCCCTTCTAAAACAAAACGGGAGAATATGTTCGAGTGGCAAGTGAAAGAAAAAAGTGGAAAAGATGAAAAGTGCAGCATGTGGAGAGGGCAGACGGGAAAAGTTAGGACTCCGCTCACCCATGTGAGCTGGCGATTAGGAGGCTTGACTGAGCACTTTGTCTGCTGGCCTGTTTAGAGAGAGAGAGAGAGAGCGATGGCCGCGGAGTGAGAGAGAGGGAGAGAGAGAATAAAAGAGCGAGATGTGAGGAGACAGCAGGGGAAAAAAAATGTGAATGCCACCTTTCATAATCTTGGGGGAAAGAACGTGTAATGGACTTGCCAGCAAACACTTGTTCTTCAGACAATAGCGGCATGCTTCAGTAAAACCTGGACATGTTCGACCGCTGCGCCGCCGAGGCCGCACAGTTAACCCTACATCGGAGAGACAGGGGCCCAACTTCATGAGAATGTGACCTTAACTTTTCTCCGCTCTCTGCATGCACGCTGAGCAGTTAGCGACTGAGCCGCTGCTAAGCCAATCTCCGACCCCCACAGCTATCCAATCAGATTGTCTTACAGCACCCCGGGCAGTGGACATCGGAGAGCATCTTCTTATTGGTTCTGGCAAGGGGGGGGGGGGGGGGGGGGGGGGGGGGCTGGTGTGCGACCACAGCATAAGCTCACACACGTTTGCGAGTCAGCACACCATTGTATTCTCGTGGAAGACAATTAGGCTAACCATATTAGCCTGACCCTACAGCACATATAATCTTTTTGTGCCGGCTTTAAAAAAAAAAAAAAAAAAAAAAATTGGCTTCGGAGCAGCACAGCTCCAAAGCCCCTGGCAGCAGCCGTGCGAACCATCCTTCCAGAATAGATGCTGCTAATGCTAACAGGAGGACTAGCTGTGCATGTAACTCTAGTCCTATGATAACATGTTGGCTCGCAGCTGTCTACTTACCGTCCTGTTCCCTGGCTCTCTGCTGTGTCATTGAGTTTGGATGACCGGAAAAGGGGGGGGGGGGGGGAAGAAACTGAATGGGGGGTAGCTCTGCATGTGTGTCCAAGCTATACATTGAGAAGCAGGAGAGTTAACAGGGTCATGGAGGCTGGAGAAGCTCTCAGACCTCGCCATAGTCATCATTTGGCAGGGATAAGGGAACGCTTGTGTGTGTGTAGGCTTCTCTTACGAGGTAAAGGTTAGAAATCAGATGGTCTGGTCATCCACTGGCCTCTGCCACTCATGTTACACTGGTTTGAGTTTCAGTGCCCGCTGCCTAATGAAAATAGCAGTGTAGTCATACTCCCCATGTGTCTCCATGTGATACAGTCAGGTTGCGTCGCACATTCGCGTTTCCTGGGATAACCAAAAAAACAAAGTTATTTCTGCAGCGATCCCGGCCTTGGCTTCCCTGCCTCCCTCTCTCTCTCTCTCGTCAGAGCCGCAGCAGAAGCTGCTAACTTTCCTGCCTGTGAAGGACAAGTGGAGGAGGGAGGGAAGAGAGAGGGTGAAAAGGGGGGAGGAGGAGGAGGAGGAGGAGGAGGAATATGAATAGGGCAGTGGAGTGAGTGCAGAAAAGGAAAGTGGAGGGAGAAGGGGAATAAAAGGAGAGCGTGTTAACAAAGACCCCGGTTCACTTTGTCCTCTGCTCTTCAAAAGTGTTCACTCAGAGATTTTCTATCTCCTATCAAACTTTACCTTCTATCTTTTTTATTTATCGCACCATAATTCATCACTGTTTTCCCCCCTTTTGCTTTTCCTCCCTCTCTTTTCCCGCTTTTCACTCCATTCTTCTCATTGAAATGAGCTTGGGTTTGTGGAGGGAGGGGGGCAGGTTCTTCTAATTGAAATTCTTTACAGGGTCTCCATGGGAATAGTAAACTTTGCGGAGAGGGGAAGAAAGAGAGTGAGGGTGAGCGAATGAAAGGGGGAGAAAGGACGAGAGACGGAGCAAAGATTTTCCTCTTGTGCACGTACACTTTTCTTTTTCCCCGATGATAGATTGTATTTTATTTTTACACAGCTCCCCCTCATTTCCCCATTGCTCTCCTTCTCTCTTTCTCTCCCCTCATTCTTTCTTTTTCCTTTTTCTCCTTTGTCACCTGTCACCCTCCCTCCCTCACTCTCCCCCCTCCACCCTCTCCATCTGCTTTCCCCTCTAACTCTAATGCTAAAAAGGGACAATGGCACCCCATGCTGTGTAATGGTCTGTGTGTGTGTGTGTGTTAATATGTCGTTGCTCATTTATCCTCCGCTTTGTTCTCACAGGTCGACGATGCCATGCTCATGTTCGACAAAACAACCAACAGACACAGAGGTGCGTACGCAGAGTAACCGTTGAGACTCCCAGAGACAGGTCCCCATGAACGAGGAGGGGAAACAGCATGATAGAGTCATTAGGTGAAGCCGCACAGACAAAAGGAAATAGCAGAATATTCCTCGTTTCACATTCTTCTCCTCCGGCCGCCCCTCATTTCATTTATCTCTGTCCTCTCTCAGCGAGGCAGAAGTGCAGCGCCCGCTGAGGGTCGCGGTGCGGGGTCAGAATGCTTACAGGCGAGGATGTAACTTAATGAGACGTGAGAAGTGAGGAAAAGAGGGAGGGTGGAGGGGGAAGAAGAAACTGGGGTGTGATTATTGGTAGAGGACAGATACACCTGATCCTCCATGATGTCAACATGGGCTTTAATGAAGAGACGGAGAGAAACAGAAACACTGTGCTGTACAGATAAGGATGAATATTGAAGAAGTACGCCGTCGCTGTTTTCACCCACAATTTTTAAACTACAACGAGTGTCTCCTCCTCATACTTTATCTTGATCTTGGGTCACAAACTGTAGGACATAACAATGTGATGTCTGGGAGGACAGGACAAATGCTGGAGTTAACAGTCTGTGTGTGTGTGTTTGTGTCTTCCAGGCTTTGGCTTTGTTACATTTGAGAATGAGGACGTGGTGGAGAAAGTGTGTGAGATTCACTTCCATGAGATCAACAACAAAATGGTAATGACACATTTCCTCAACTCAACAACCTAATTTCCTAAACTTCATTCAAACACTAAATCTTCAGTACTTGTGCAGTTATTTAGTCAGAAACATATTAAAAATAATTTGCTCTGTGAGGATTTCCTTCAGGGGTGCCGCGGTAACACGTTTTGTATAAGCATTGCTTAAATCTCTGTAATTATTGCCGTTAAACGATCATTCACCTCCATGTTTCAGGTGGAATGTAAGAAAGCCCAGCCCAAGGAGGTGATGACGCCGACAGGCTCAGCCAGAGGCCGCTCCAGAGTGATGCCTTATGGGATGGACGCCTTCATGCTGGGCATTGGCATGCTGGGTAAGAGCCGAATTCAAGTAAACCTAAAGGAAATACACAGTTTGAAAAGCATGTGCAAGTTCATTCAAACACACATTTAAACTGCCAGTCATTGATAAGTCTCCTCAGAG
Source organism: Pseudorhombus dupliciocellatus (assembly GCA_016785235.1). NCBI lineage: Eukaryota > Metazoa > Chordata > Actinopteri > Pleuronectiformes > Paralichthyidae > Pseudorhombus > Pseudorhombus dupliciocellatus. Next base: position 1,137,013 of record JAFBJW010009050.1, on the reverse strand, counting down.
ATTCTATTCATCAGAACAAGGTGCTGTTTTTTTTCAAATGTCTTATAACCACACTGGTATCTCTGTTTCATCCTATAAATTACTACAACATATTTCCAATTAAATAGATGCAGAGGTAACATAATCCGAATATTAAATATAATTTATTTTATTTATGTATTTATTTTATATTATAATTTACTCGCTAACAGTGTACTACATACCTTTTTTTCTGAACACCATATTTGTCTATTGATGTGATTTTTTACTGCTTCATTGCTCATCATCTTTGTGCTGTGATACAAACGTAATCTCACATCATGATGAGCATATCCTCTGCGGCTCCTTTCATCCAGTATCTCTCAAAGTAAACCCAGTCGATTTGATCTAAAGGTCTTGATTAGATTAATATTATTGTATGAGCTGATTCTCAGGCTCATTTCCCCATGAATAGAGCTACCGTGCATCTGAAAAATTTAGAGGTCACATACTGAAGGACGACACAGTTCTGCTCAGTGGAGTAAAAATATCTCTTGAAAAGAAAAATGAAGAAAAAACCCCCGCTATACTCATCTTATTTATGGCTGTTTGGCTCCCTCTACTGGACATTGGATATTGTACCACACTATTGTTCCCATCGTCCCTGTAGCAGCTGTAGAGTCACGTGACACGGAGCCTTAAAGAAATACAGGAAAAATACTATTATGGTGGTCATAATTAAATCATCATTGTATAAGTACACAACTACTTTTACCATAGACACTGAATGAGAGACACTACATTTAATTTGAAGGTTTTTTTAAGTGTGTGTTAACAAGCTGATGATTCTGTGTCTTCCTTAAAGGCTACCCAGGTTTTCAGACTACTACCTACACCAGCCGCAGTTACTCTGGAATTGCTCCTGGCTACACTTACCAGTTCCCCGGTACGTCTCTATACACCTCCCACATGCTGCTCTCAAAGACACAGGCTAAGTGATGCATGCTGGGACATGTAGTTGACTCAGCTGCGAGTCCTGTGGTGAGGAAGTGTGTTTGGTCTATGGGCGCACACACGCACACTTGTTAACGCAGTCTTAACATCAGTGGATTCTCTGGCTGCTCGCTGCCTGAGTTTGATTTCGAAACTGTTCCTCCCGCTCCTCCTCCTCTAAAAGAGCGTTTCATGTCTGAAGCCTCTAATGTTGATCTTTGTCCTTTGGTTTGTGATCTTTTTTTTCTCTTTTATTCTTCCCTGTTTATTTTATCTACTTATGTAAGCGCCTTTCAATTCGCCCCTCCTCTTCCTCTGCTCTACCTTCCTGCCCTGTCTCACCATAGATCTCCGACTTTCTGTGCTTCCATGTTTGAGGCAGAGGCAGCGAGTGCGTTTGTGTGACTGTGGCTTTGTAGTGTGGCGGGTTGGCGGTGGCTGTTTTTTGTAAAGCTCTCTGTCTCTCTCAACCCTCTCTGTTTCTAGAATTCCATTTAGAGAGGACCCCCCTCCTGACATCATCCCACCCCCCTGAGCTGGCAGGTTAGTGGCTCCTCACTCCTCCAACAGCCCCAGAGACAGAACCAGGGATCTTTAGGAGCACAACGTCAAATGAAACTGCTGCTCAACTAATAAGCTCTGCAAACCTGGATAGAAGCTATGAGTCGGATGAGTTAGATGAAATGCAGAACTGCCCAAGGATAAATATGAACGTTTAATTTTTGATATGAGGTCTGATTATCAAACAAACATGAGCTTTCAGCTGAAGCACAGAGCACAGGTTCGGATGAAAATATGCAGTTTCTTTGTGTAGTCCCACATGACCTGTGAGCAGATTTTATTGACTCATCAGAACTTGTCTCGGAGACAGCCTGTCTGCACTACTTCAGTACTTTGTGAATTATTCTGGGACTAAAAGCTGTGTTGTCCTAAAAAGCGTCTCCCCTGAGCGTCCAGAAGCGCCGTGTTTATACTGCCATCAAGTGGCTTTAAGTTCTAACTGCATCCATGCCGGGAGGACATCGTCCTCATTTTCTCGGCTCCGTTATTTTGTTGCTCATTTTTAAGAACCCTGTGGTCTGATGCTGATTCACTGGTACGGCTGGTTTTTAGGGCCTCAACTCCTCCACAGAGAGCCACAGTGGGCTGTCTGTGCACTAATTTGGGTTTTCTGCTGTAATCCTCAGCCATTCCTCTGACTGCATATGGACCAATGGCAGCAGCCGCAGCAGCAGCAGTAGTTAGAGGTATGTGCGTGAGAGGGAAGGAAAAAGAGAAACCTTGAGATAAAACATGTCCACTTGTGGTTATTTGTATCCTTGCCTTAGGTAGCGTGGCCTGCTCGGACAAATAAAAGAATATTTTTAGACGTGTGTGTGTGTGTGTAGAAAGCCTGGAGGCCTGACTTGTCTCTTCTGTCTCCTAGGTTCCACCCCTTCACGCACAGCTGGTTTCCTGGGCACCAGCAGCCCCGGACCAATGGCTGACCTGTATGCTGCAGCCAATCAGGACTCAGGAGTCGGCAGCTACATCAGTGCCGCAAGCCCCGCCCCCAGTACAGGGTTTGGCCACGGTTTAGGGGTAGGTTCTCTCAGACACACACGCGGGACACACACGCACGGATGGATGAGCGAACAGAAAGTGTATTGAGCCATTGTGTGTGTGTCCTCAGGGTCCTCTGATTGCTACTGCGTTCACTAATGGCTACCACTGAGGCGACCCAGGTCACTGAAGATGGGAGGGCTCTTCCTCTGCTGACGAGCCAATCACAATGCTGGCTGCCCACTGATGGCACAACCTGATTGGCCGGCCACAGGCTTTACCGGGCTCCCTGTGGCTCCACCCACCGACTGAATATCTTTTTAAATCCTGAACTCTTGTTTTGCTGTACTAATCTCACTTTGACATAATGTCTCCCATCGCTCCTTGTTTTGTCCTCACGTAGTCTGACAACTAGATTCCACCCACTGTCATCTTCTTTCTTTTTGAAGCTGAGAAAAGAAAACTACAAAAAAAATAGATCTCTGAGGAAACACGTGTCATCTCTGACAAAGTCACAGAGGACTGTCAAGTTTTTTAATAATAATAATAATAACTTTATTTCAATGTTACATGTCGTTTCACCATGAAATTGTTGAGAGCTGTTACAGATGTGGTTGGAGGGAGAAAACGCTGCGTAAGATGAAAAAACATTTTTAACAAAGGAAGAACAAATCCAACAACAGTCTTTTTTTTTTTTAAACTCAAGCTTCACGGAAACAGAAAAAACTAAAATGTATATTTTGGTAGTCTTTAAAAACAAAACCTTTGTAATATTGTTATTAATATTGACATAATAATGATAATCTGTAAGGTATTTTATTCTGTAATTGGTTTTAAAGCAATGTTTTTATGTCTCCCTGTAAGATATTGTACATAGAGGTTGGGGTGGGCGTGGGAGGAAAGGGGTGGGGCTTGATGGTATGGGGGAGGGGTTTACTGAACCGGCTGGCATGCCATTAGTTGGTTTGGAAAGGGTTAACAGCAGGTTGTCATGTACTACTTTGTGTGGTCATCTCACTACTTTTTATCAGTATGCATAATGGTTTATGTGTACGTCGTTGGCCAGTCCGCTGCTGCTGCGATGCCTGCAGGAGTTCTGTCTGACACATTTGTTCAGTAAGAGAAAAGAGTTCTTTTTGTTACAAAGTCATCGTTGTGTTTGCTTTACTTCATGGAAAAGCAACGGTGACTTTTTATAGTTTTTAACACCGCGGCGAACCAGATTTCTACCAGACTAGGTCGACAGACTACGAAGGAGCAACAAACCTTAAAATAAGAGAAATCGCGGGTTCACGGGGTCCGGGGGGAGGCATTGACCTGACTTCCTCTTTTTTGAAAATACTATATATTTTTTGTGCGATTCACTTCTCGATGTTTTTTTTTTGTTTTTGTTTATTTTCTTTTTTTATTATTATTCTTTTACGCGGGATTTTCCACCGCGAAAAACAAAATGAAGGACATTCTCAGAGAAGCAATTGTAGAAAACATCACGGTCACGTTCTGTCCTCTTATCACTATTGAAGGTGCATGTGGTTGCATCGGAGTGTGTGTGAGTGAGTGTTGTGTGCTTACATACAACGTGTAAAATGGAACTACTTTCGGCAACGAAGGAGCATTTCGATTGCCTTTTTTGGTACTGAAAAAAAAAAAGATCACCCTGTTCCATTTTGGCTCATCTGCTCCTCTCCCCTGCCTCCCTCCCATTTCGTATTTAGTTCTAATAAATTTCTGCTCGTCTGGAACTGACATTGTTGTTGTTTATCGACCTTTGCTGCTCCGTGTAGTGGTGCACAGAGGGGGCCTGGGCAGGGAACCACAAATCGAACAGGGTCTCGCTCCCGGTCGGCTCTGATGCAGGACCTCAGTACAGACGACACTGGCTGGCAGGAAACATTTGGGGAAAAAAAGCTTGAACAAACTCAACATTTGCAAAAAAAAAAAAACAAGTGGGCCATTTGTGGGGCCTTCTTGTGTGACGCTAGCCGCAGCAGAAACCTTCCTGATCCAGCCAGCAGCTCCTCTGTCAGACCACCTGGGACACGACATAAAACTACTGCTGGACACCAACACTGTAACTTTTTAACTTACAATAAAGCAATAAGTTATTTTTTACCTTACAAATGAAAATAGTACTATTATTGGTAATAGCAGACGACGTGTGGATAATTCTGCGGCATTAAGACTTATTTTCAGAAAAAAAAAAGAAACTATATTTTTCTGTTTGAAGATCTTGTTCCCCTTGTATATTGATTTTAATGATGTCTTTTTCTTGTGTTGATGTAAGGAAAAGGGCCAATGCTTTGAATGGAGCTCATACACGAGCTCAGGTAAACTTTCAGATTTGGGCTGTCCTCTGCCAAGCTTTACAACAATGCTTTTCTTTTCTCCTTGTTTTTTTTCTGACAGTTTCAATTTTAAAATCCTAATAAATTATTCTAAAGCATTTGCCTACGATTGTTGTTTTTTTTCCCACCTCCTCCATGTTGGTGGATGGGACAATGGGTCAAAAGAGTTGTATATTTTGGTTTGGGTTGGTTTTAATTAATTACTGGTTATAAAAATGGGGTGAAATGTTTGTTGTAACCTGTCATCCTTCGTTATATACATTCACACCCTGCATTGTAATGAGTTAGATGATCTAGCGTCATCATCGGGATGACCCGCTGACCATTCCTTCATCTGTTTCACATCTGACTGCAACACCTCCAGGTGTTAAAATCCTACGTGGAGTGATGGAGTGGGTTAGGGCATTAATACGTGTCACAGAACTCTGAGAGATCCATGTATCCATGAGTCTGCAGGGGTAAACAGAACAGGACTCTGGACGGAGGCCAGCGGGGTGAGTGATCCTCTCACACCTCACTGTTGCTCTGCTCCCTCCACACAGACTTCACTTTATTACAGCTCTGACAGAACTAGAACCAGAACACAAACTCATCAACTGGACGTTTTAACTGAAGGTTTCCAGCATTTTCTTGTTAAAACTTGGATTTCTGTTCTTTCAGGTTCTGGTTCCTCCTTTTTGAATTCAGGTGTTTTTCCACCTTCTGACTGTGTTTGGGTGAAGTCAGGTCCAATGGCTCTCAAAGCTCTAAATCCACAGTTTAAAGATTCCCTCAGTGGGAGCATGTTTTTGGACCCTGGTTTCCAAGAGGAGCAGAATCCCCCGCCTCCACTCCGCAGCTACCTTTGCTTGACTATATTCACCTGCTTCTGTCCTGCGTTCCCGGTCAACCTCGTGGCCCTGGTCTTCTCTATCATGGTAAGAAGAATTTTAAAAGCATAACTCATTATGATACGAGGGTAGACCTGCTGCTGTGTGATTAAAGACATCATCTGTGGGAGCAGACGTGCTGGATCTACCCTGAGTTTTTTTTTTTTTTTTTTTTATTACAGCAGAATTAACAGGGGAATCCCCAGTGTATAGTTTGACCTTGTGTGTAACAGGGTTTTCTTACTCTCAGTCTAGAAACAGTTATTATAATGGTGACTATGATGGATCCAGGCGACTGGGCCAGAACGCTCTGTACATTGCCGTCGCCTCTGTTATCATCGGCCTACTCATCATCGCCCTCTCCTGCATCGTTCATTTCACCACAGTAAGTTTTGTGCAATGAATTGACTTGTTGAGAACTAGGTCAGGCCAGAATATTCATCTTAGTTTGAGAACAGGGTCTTTCTACTACAGAGCAGCTACAGAGAGCGGTATAAACTTCAACATGTATTTAAAAGCTATCGTGAGTCATATTGTTTTTACAATATGTTACTGTTACTGTTTTTACTGACAGTAAATTAAACATATATTCCATGTGATGAGGCTGCTGTGGGTCTCATCAGACATGTGGAGGTCCTTGGCTTAACGTATTTCTCTTTCCAGATGGATTTTTAGCGCAGTGTAAAGACGTGTTGACGCAGGTCTGCTGGGGGGATCTCACCATCTGCCAATGACAGGACTCATTTTTTATGTTTACGTCATCGTGTAAATCACTTCCTCTCATGTTTCCTGATGAGGAGTACGCCATGTCAGTAATAAATGCTGATTTAAACCTAAAAGGCAGCTCTATCATCATCTTGAATAGTCACAGTCAAAAAATGTTGTCGTAAGAAATATTTTCTAATGGTATTTTGTTATGTATGATCAATTAATATATTTTAATGGTGGGATCTGTTGTAGCTAACAATGACTTGAGAATTTTAGTCACTTTGTATTAAATCAAAGTTCACATTTCTGGAAACCTGAAGTTTTTAAAAAACACAAACTTCTCTTTGCTTAATTTTTCTGATTCCACACAAATTGTTTGATTATGATAGATATGATAATAATTCTTGTTGTATTGTTGACGTTATTCCTCTGAGTAAAGCCACACTGCTTCTGGCTTGTCACTCACATCACAGCTTGGCTCCAGCCTGTGGCTATACGACATCATAAACATATACAAACCCATATCACCCCTGGTTGAGATCATTACACCTGCTGGATCTTCACCACAGAAAGTTGAATGTCTTAATTCTATGTCTGCAAGTCTTATTTCTCTTTTTTTTATTTCTTCAGTCTTATTTCTAATGTTTTCAGGGTCTTATCGTCTTCTGTCTTTCATGTTTTAATTTATCGAATGTCTTATTAGTCACGTCAACATCTTATTCAGCATGTACTGAATGTTTATTTATACTTTTTAATCCCTTTCCTTTTTAGATTTGTAAAGTACTTGGAACCGCCTTGTGTCCATTTGAATAAACTTCCTTTGTATATTTTAATTCAGGATTTAATAAACTTTGTTGTGAGGTAGAATTCGTTTGAAGTGTTTTACTGTATTCCTTCAGCTACAACCTGCCCTGCTGGGAAATTTTCTTGTAGTCTGATATTGTCACAGTATATCCCAAACTAAATATAGCAGATTTCCCATCTGCATTGCATGTTTGCCCAGTTTGTCACATGGTCTGGTAAATGTGACCCTGTTGCGAGGCGACTGAAACGCGCAGACAGTGTCACAGAAGGTCTCATCATATTATTTATATTTTATATTCTGTTGTTGTTATTCGACGACAGCGCAGAGCCTTTTTCTCTCTCCATGTTAAAACAAGGTGCTTCATGGACCCATGGGTGAACAATGACACACATCCAACAAAAATGGCCTCATGTTTGAGTTGCACTGCTGTCAAATCAATTTCCAGCCCACAGGTGGAACGCAGAGCGGCGCCTCTGATGCAAGCGGCCTTCTGCCAAGTTTCAGCAGTTCTGTTAATGCACGTAGACAAATGACTGTAGAGCTGTAATCTTGTAAGATTATCGAGCTTTACTTGAAAGAGAAATGATGCGTGTTTGTAGTTCCACCTCTTTGATGTCGCACCAAAGAGAAACTTGAGAGAGACAGACGGCAAATAAAACGAGTGCAGGGTGTAGGTGGCTTGAGAGCAACTCTGTAAGATCATCAGCGGATCGTAGACTTTGTGACAGGGAAGTGATTACCACGCCGCGTGAAGAAACGCCCACACAAACAAAATGAACGGGGTTAATTCACGTGTTTCATGCTACATTAAAGGCAGATTTGGACGTGCTGCTCGCTGAGGTGTGTTCGCCCAGCGCTCCATGACTCACATGAAGTGCTCACAAATAGGACACTCGAACCAGCTGCTTCCATTAGCAGCAGAGAGAGGGTCCGCGGATCTCATGGCACATTCCTGCCAGCGCGCAGCAGTTTGATCCAGTCGGAATAAATGAAAGAGGAGCACTGTGCGAACGATGCAGAGCCGACAGGGAAACGTAAACAAGCATTTACATAAATGTCCTAAAGGTTTCACTTTGATGTTACAGCTAGATCGATAAATATCTTATTTGTTTAATTAAAGCTTTGTTGTTTGACCTTGTTAGCCTGTAGAGGACAATAGACCAACCGGTAGATGCAACATATCCTTATACTTTATTATGAACTTGAACAGCTCAAGTATGGAGCGAGATGCTGCTAAATACTCCACTTGCTAACGTTGTCGTTGTCTGACACGGGATAATTCAGCCCTCCTGCTGCTTGTTTGTGATGCTGCAGAGGGTCAGCGAGTGCACTTGGCTAGTCATTTGAGAAAACTGTTGTTTTCGCTTTTCATTCCGTTCCCATGACAAATCTACACTGGTGTAACTTTTAATGAACTTGGCTCGGCGCTCACGAAGGGTTTCTACAGTTGCTTAAAATTTAATTGGATTGTTGTCAACACACCTCTAATTATGTTGCTTGATGTAAAACAAACGTATTCAAAATTTGCATAAATATTCTTCCTGTTGTTTCGTAATAGTTTTGAATTATGAGTGTGTTTTGCTGCATCATGCAAATTAGAAAAATAGGAATGATTTGTCATTTCTTCTTTGGGTTATGGGCAGGGAGAAAATGGGAAAACACTGGTTTTAAACAGGCAGCAGCAGTTGCATCAATTTCCTCGGAAGCAGTCATGAATGAGAACCAAAGCTGATCAAGGATCGTTGGTTGTATACAACAGGGACTTATTGCTGATACTATCCTGAGAACTTTCTGTTTTTCAGATTCAGCACTTCATTCTACACACTGAGCCTTTAATATAACTGATAGCTTGGGATATTTCTAATTACAAAAATAAATGATCTCGGCTGCACTCCCACAATCCCAGAGGAGATTGTTGATTTTTTTCGGATGTTCTGTCAGTGCAGGTCTGCACTGGCATTAGTTATATTATATTTCTGGCCAGTGGAGGGGCCTCAAGCTGGGTGACTAAAGAACTCATCTTGGACAAGATTTTATATCATTGGTATCCCAGTGTACCAATAATCGTATCACTGACATTTTCTTTTCAAATTCTTTGGGTTACTCCCTGTCAACCGCTAACTGGAAGAAGCCTTGTAGTTTTCACCAGCCTGAACATTCGTCATCCTGCCCTCTAAATGAGTTGGAGCATTTTGAACACATGATCCCGTCTCATGGAGACGCATCATAAATCTGAGAACACAACATTGTCTCTTAGCGGAGCAGAGTGCAGGAACAACACTTTCCTTTAATGCTGCTCGTGCTTTTCAGTCTTGGAGATGTCTCTGTGCAGGAATCACATTTCATTTAAGAGCACCCTGCCACGGCGAAGGGTGCGCAGCTCACTTAGATCTGAAACCTTATCTCAGACCATTTCAAGAGTATTGATCTGAGGAGCTCAGAGTTTAGGCCTGTTTCCGACCTCATTTGATGTCTGCTGCCACTGCTGCACTCTGAACCGGGGGGGAGGCTGTAGATCTTTCACCCCACAGCACAGGAAGACTTAAACAGGAACTAACTTGAGACACATGCTCATACACACAGCAGTTGGTACTAAAACATTCTTGAATCTGAGGTCACACGTGTTAGCCTGCTTCTCTGTTTCGTAAATGAGTTCTAATCGTTCAATGTTTTCCATTTAGTGAAATAAAGCCAGTTCCCTCAGAGCACTGGGAACTGCCTGCCTGCCTGGCTGTTTGGCAAATGGAGCCCCAGATGCTTCAGATGTCCATTAATATCATTGCTGACTAATTGGGCTGTCCCATGTCCCTCCTGAATGACAGGGAGGGGCTACGTCATTTCTAGTTAGTTATTTCTGTCAGTTATTTTCTTTTTTTTTTTTAGATTTGTTTCAATAAGGTCGAGTCATTAGCTTCTTAGCAGTATGTGTCAGAAACATTATGCTGACATGTTTTAGCTGTTGTTGACTTTAATAATAGTTTACAATGGTTTCCCCCTCATGTGGCAGAATGGGCTGATCGGCATGCTCTCTTTGTTTCAGTGTGTCAGGACTGCTGTGGAAGCTCCCATTTATAACCAACTTTAGCACTGATATTTCGGAGTATTTTTTTGGAAATGGAATTTTCTTTCCAGCTTCATGTCATTCTTTGCTTAACTTGCTCCGTCCCTGACACTGAGGACTGTTTCAAGCTGCAGCTTTGCCTCTCACAGCAAAAAATAGCAATTTCCCTTCATTTCATTTCACATGATCACATGAAATGATAAGGAGGTTATTGAAACCAGCATGAACAGAATGACAGAGGGGCCTGGGATCATAGACGACACAAGAGGGCACGTAACATATCACGAAAATGTGAACAATCATTAGACCGATGCAGTTAATGAAATGGAAATATTCCAGTTTTTGGAAATAACTTCCTTTGTTTGTGGAAAATATTATTGCCCTGACTGAGCTTCATTTGGGTTCCTGCCACAATCCCTGCTCCGCCTGCCTCCCTCCCTCCCTCCCTCCGTCCGTCCCTGCCCCTGTATGGAACAGCTGAAATACTTTGTTTGGCCACTCTGCGCAGCGATGCGAGGCCGGAGTCACTCTTTTGTCTGACAGGCGGCTCTGCTTGTTCCCCACAACCCCCCCACCGCTCGTCTGTCTCTGCAGCAGGAGCCCTGTGTAATTACATCCAAGCCCTTCGCTTGATATCACTGCTGACATCCAGCAGCACAGCCCCACCTCTCTCTCTCTCGCTCTCTCTCTCTCTCTCTCTTTCTCTCTCTCTCTCTCCCACTCTCTGTCTGCTCTCTCACTAACAGTGTGCAGTCCTGGCTGGCTTTCAGCTGTGTGTGTAGTGCAGAGCCGAGAGAGAGGGAGAAGACGAGAGGCAGACGGAGACAGATGAGGTTAAGAGCACGGTAGAGAGGAGAGGAGAGAAAGAGAGGCGTATGAAGAATAGAAGATGGGATGTTTACTAAGAAGATAAACTCTGTGAGGTAAGTGTGATATCGTTCTGGTACTTTGCTTTGGCTTGTCACGGCTCGTACAATTCCCAAGTCCTCTCTTTGCCTTTACTCCTGCCGAATGTTCCACATTGTCTGGGCCCAACTTCCTCTCAAACGTGACATAATTAGGCCGTGAGTTGATGTTTACAGGAGAGCGCTCTGCTTGTGATTGCTGCATCCTCAGACTCTCCCGGGAAGTTTTTTCCACGATTACAAAGCCTCCTACGAGAGAAAGAACGGGGGCTCGTCTCCACCTGAGGATAGAAGGCTGCAGCAAGATCAAATGCTCTGTGACTTTATCACATCCACCTGTCACACGCTTTCCCCCATCTCACCTATAAAATCAATTTGCTGTGGGACGGGGGATTGATAACAGGTAATTACAGATGTATGGCGCGATAGCGCTGTCACCCATATCTGGATGGAGAGGGTTTCGGGAAAAAAATCCTTTTTCTAAAAGTAGTTTGAACTGATTGGTGTTTTTGTGACTAGGGAGGGAGAGAAAGAGGGATTTATGTCAGACTACCAGAGATTCAGTTCAGTCAAGTGAACAGTTCACTCGTGGTTCTGGCCTTCTGCTTCCCAAGGTTTTTCGAAATTATTTAAATCTATGTATGGTTTTTGACAAGGCAAAGTATAACTTCTGAAAAGAGAACAGGGTGTCTGTCCCTGAGCGTTAAGGATACTTCTCTTTGTAAATTATTGTCAATTACTCCCAACAACATATGATTAGTCAAAACGTCACGCTCCTACTCTTCAAGTTCCCACTATCTCTCGAATTCATGTGATTCCTTGTTAAAAGCCCAGTGCAAACAGAGGACAGATCATTCTGAATCACATTAATGCCATTGTAATAGTGTAAACAAAATGGAAATGACAGGTTTGTAAGAGCTTGGTGTCAAATCTATTGCATCGAGACAACGTCATCATTCAATAAGCATCCAGTAGGTCTGCAGAGGAGCCGAGGACACGTCACAGCAAGAGACGATTTCCAGTTTCAAGAAAAGATGTTTGTCCCTTCACTTTCTATCCAAATATGGAAAATCATCACTTCTTTTGGATGCTGCTGGATCTTGATGAGACTTGATAATCACTGTTTTATCACTATTGACCATTCACACTATAAGTGCTATTCCAATGTAAAATTATGGATATGCTAATGGGGAAGTAATGGGAGTGAATTTTCAATGTGGTTCTTGCTATTGTGTGTCTGTATTAGCATATGGCCGGTGTGTGGAGCAGATGGTAATTTGAAGGGTTATGAAGAGAGATGATGGTGAATCAAAGCACACAGTGAACGGCACAGACATACTTTTGTGTGTGGCTGAATGCACGCCAGTTATTAGTAGGTTGTGTTGAGAATGGCCAGATCGATACCGTTATCATCAGTGTACTGTTTACCGACGTAGAAATAGAGCAGACGCCAGATCAGCATCTTAATGCTGAAGCGCAGTGTTAGCAGTGTCTCTCTGAGTGGAGTTCATGTGTTCTCCTTGAGCACTCTGACTTCCTCCCACTGTCCTGTACCACATCCTGGGTAATTGGAGACTCTAAATCGCCCGCAGGTGTGAAAGTCTGGAATGGTTTGTCTCCATATCTTAGCTCTGTAATAGACTGGGGAGGGTGGAGCACACACAGACGCACCGCCCCCCTCCATCTCCACAGGATGAGCTGTAGAGATGGACGATGGCTGTGTTTGAAAAAAGCTCTGCTTGACAGTTGTGACATAATTGTGCTTTGAAAAAGCACTTTATCCCAATTATAAATGACATATGAAGCATACATCTGCTGGAAGAAGGGGTCCTCTGCAGACTACAACAGATTCTACAATGAATGGGTGGATCATCTTTATCGGGTGCGGCCAACCATCATGCCTGATGGAATATGGTCAAACTATATTGACAGGATCAGAGTGAATGTGACAGAATTCCGTGAATTCCATGTAAAGGAAGCTCCAGTTCTCCTCCACTGAGTCTCTCTCTACACTGACCCATCTCAGCTGCTGCCTGGCAATAATCTGGTGTGTCAATCAAACAGACCCCTGCCACAGTCCACGGCTTCTTAAGCTAAAAATGTTCAAAAGACCACTAGACCATGATGAGAAGGACAGAATGTGGGTCTAGTACTTCATGGGAGAAATGAGCATTTATCATCTTTTAAATCTTATGGTTCATAAAACTAGCAAAGCTTTTGGGTCATTATTGTATAAAACAATTTTTAAATCAATGTTCCATTCTGCCCCTCAGGATTCAGGTCAGTGGTATTTTGCACACTGTCTGACCTTCATTTATTCATGATCGACCACTTGTCCATTACCTGGACAAGTCACCACTTCATCGCAGAGCTGACATACAGACCAATTATCCTGACATGCATGTCTTTGGGCTGTGGGAGGAAACCAGAGGAAACCAGAGGAAACCCACGCAAGCACAGGGAGAACATGCAAACTCCACACAGAAAGGCCCCCAGGACCTTCTTACAGCGAGGCAGCAGTGCTAACCACTGCACCACCGTGCTGCCCTGAAACCAGTTGATTACATTAGCTGGACCCAGTCTGCATGTAGGCGAGAATTCTACCTCTGTAAACCACGAGCCAACCAACAGCAGGCTTTCTATCCCACCAAAAACTCCACCTGAGGACAAGGATCACCTGCAGCCGTCACTGGCTGAGATGAAATCACGCACAAGGTCACCAAATGTGCTCTGAGTTTTTTTGTTGATGCTATATTCTGAATAAAACTGCCCTCTCCCTGCATTAATACGTGCCTAATGTTTGAGGACTAACGTGACCTGTGTTTCTCGTTTGAGCACTGAAAGGTGTTCATCAGAGCCCACCGGCTCAGAGGCTGCCATGTGAAAAGGATAACAACTCTCACTAGCTGCACATTTTCTACCTTTACTGACTTACACCACCTCTGCATCATTAAAAATGCTGTTTGTGTTTAACAGTTGCTGATTGTTCTATCTGCTCCTCTCTAACAGACCCTGGCAGGAATCTACCGGCGCTGTGAGCAGTGTGTTTTTATAACGCGCACCGCTGTGAAATCAACACCGCCAGAAGGTGCTGCGAGGCTCATCTGTATGGCGGAGTGACGGTGTGTCACCTTAAAGAAGCGGAGAAGAAAAACAGAGCCTTGAGGAGTAAACACTCGCCTGTGCAGTGACAGGGACGGGCAGACTTTCCTGAAATATTCAGCAGAAGCAAATGTGCATCGCACCAAGATACACTCTCAGGGTAGATAGTGCATGATATCCATATAAGGACGCGTGGAATGATGATACAATGGATTCATGCCTCTTCTCATAAATGAGGATGAAGCTGATGCGTCTCTCATTCCCCTGAACTGAACCAAGGACATCATGGAACCAACTTGAAATTGAATATCTATACTGACCAACAGTGGACACGGCGGGGCAGCCATCATCATGGAATCTGAAGAAAGCACTCCGGGCCTGTCCACAGCTGCGCTGGTGGCCATTGCCTGCAACACGTTTGTTGCCATCCTCCTCCTCCTCCTTTGTCTAATCCTCTACCGAGCCTGCAGGGTCCCCTCCAGCCCGGAGAGGCTGCCCGTGCTGGCTCCACGTGAACGAGAAACCCAGCAGACGAATGAGCACAAGCACCTGTTGACCTCCTGACTACAGAGGCATGAGTCAAATGTAGCAACGGGCGACGGCCTGCGTACGCTCCTCCGCAGGAGAGGGGCGCAGGACTGACTGCAAGCAATAATCCGGTGTTGTCCTTCCAAGTTTTTTTTAAAGTCACCTGTCAGTCTGATGGCAGACAGGACTGCGCCTCACAAGGAAAGCATGCAGTAAACCGCAGTGGTATGAAGATGCTGCTTTTCACAAAGGCCCATGTGAATGTTTTTACCAGAGACGAGCCTGAAACAGCCACAGGGACAGAAGCAGATTACACAGAGAAAGGAATGATGTGTTGTTGGCTTCTAAATATATCTTCCCATTGCATACTCTCTCCTGAAAAAAAAAAGAAAAAAAGAAAACAGTTGATTGCTGAGAACAGGGACTTGATCCTGTGTGTCACTGTCACTCATAAATACCCCTGATCTGTGAAGCATGCCGTCACGCCGAGGATGTTACATAAGGCTTGGAGAGGCTTAGTGGAGATTTGTGTCCTCTTCAGTGTGGCCCTTACACTGACATCTGCTCGTGGCCGTCCATGATGGCCCACTTACTCTGCACTGAATTGCAAGCAACTAATATTCAGTCCAGGACAGTAGCTGCTCGTGTTGCATCACTTAGCACAATTGATCAGGATGTTAAATCTTAGGCTGAATCGCTGGCACGGCAATGTCACACACCAAAAACAAATGTAATGAAATTTAAATATATTTGCATATCTTAGTTGGTTCAGAGAAACTGAGAAGGGTGGTCTGAAAGCTGTGCACGTACCGAACCACTCTACACTGGGACTTTTTTGCAAACCTATGACATAAGAATAACATCAAAAGATCCAGTGACTGCATCAAGATTCTCCGCATACCGCCTGTAAATAAACCCCAAAATAGGACATCAGAAAAAATAGAATATGATAGAAAAATCCTTTTCTCTAGAAAATCCTTTCTCCGCTGACAGCAGACCTGGGGCCTGTATGAGGCAGGGTTTTTTTTAACAAGTTACTTTTAATGTTATGATGGCAGTCCAATTCTCACTGAGCTAGATCGCCACGGTAAATTGTGCTTCGCACTTCTGAGGATCAGATCAGATCCTGTCACCAGCCCAGCTGCTGACCAGTCAGTTGACTGGAAAACAAGATCTACAGGATTTTACATTACGTTAAGCTGCAAGCTTTTATCCAGAGCGACTCACAATAAGGATTCTGGGTTTCCAGTACATGTGAGCTTCTGATAGGCAGATGGATTTTATCACATTAAATAAATACATCGCTGCAAATATTAGAGCTTCGCTTTCAAAATGCAAAGACTTTTGATTCCTGAGCCCTGAGACTCGGTCTCATCACTGAAGCTTGTGAGGACTCTGAGACAAAAATGGAAATAAAGACCCAGCCCTTTGATTTATTTTAATTGGACACATAATCCAAACACTGCTGCTTGTGATTGGAAAGAAAGATTTCTCTCCTATCAGCATCACATGTTCATAATAGCTTGAGCAAGAATTCTCACTTATTGAGAAACTCAACAAACTATCCTTAATCACATCATACGCTTTTTGATTCCAGCTGAGAAATCAGAGTTGACTCTTTTGACTCTCTGAATATTACTTTGTTTCCGCTGATCAGGGTTCCTCTCCACAAATAACTCACAAAAAATGGTTCTGATGATGTCGATGATGCTGCTTTGAGTCGTCATTGCTGACCTCCCCTGCAGAGATCAGGTAATCAATCTCTCTTGGGAAAAGGCAGGACGCTGGACAAAAGGACAAAGATGTTCTCTGTGGCAGAGACACAAAGACAGAGCTGGGACACTGTGGCAGAATTTGATTCCAGTTGAGCCTCATAGCTCAGGGTGATGTTTCACTGAAGGACAAGATCATAAATACGGAGGGGGAGGAGAAAAAAAAAAAAAGAAAGCCAAATAAAGACAGACGTCGCCATGACTCGGAGCAAAGATTCTCCAGTATATGGGATATTAAAAGGCTCCTCACTCATCCTTGGACGACTGCCCAGGACAGCATGCGCCAACCAAGATAAGTCGTCTGGAAATGGTCCACAAACACTCAATCTATTACACAAATGTATCTCCCACAACACTTGGAGACCCCCGCCTCACTTTTTCAGCTTAATCAACTTGTACAATATGCACTGAATGGAGAAATAAATCAGCCAAGCCAGTGGGATTCCAGTGTGTCCTATTTAACATGTGTCAACCACTGCAGTGACAATAAATGAATTATTAATAGTGTAATGAATATTTATGGACAGCTTAAGGAAGATCATAAACAAATGGGTTTCTTGACATGTCAGCATTTTTAACTGTTGCACACACCAAGGAACACACATGGGAGGAGTAGGAATTAGAGTTGTGTGTGTTGGCTTGAGACGAATTAAACTGGGCTCTGCTCTTGTTCCCGCAGCAGACTGAGCAGCTTCTCCAGTTTGGCCTCTTCCACTTCTGGACCTTCAGGCAGCTCCTGACCCTTCTTAGCCTGCAGACGCACAGGGAATTATTCAACCATGTAGAACAGATTCCCCTTTATATTAGAAAAGCCAAGATCGCCTTCCTGCATATAGTAAAGCGTAAAGTAAGTTCATTACTACTCCATTATTATACATTATTAGAATCCCCTTATGATACACATTTTTAAATCAATCTGTACAAATTCCTTATATTCACAAATATCAGATCAAAGATTTATTTGCTAAAATAAAAAAAAGTTGTCCTTAGGTTAAAAAAACAAGGAGTTAAGGAATTAAAACTTTAGCCATGTCCAGCTTCAGCTCTGTTGCCCAGCAACAGCAATGAGGGTGGGACATGCTGGTGACATTGATCGCAGAAGTCCTCTGTAGACCAGAATGTCTCATCTAAGTTCGACCTCTGCGGTCTTCACAGCCCTCAAAGGAGAGGGCCACTGATTTCTATGGTCAGTGCACTTCACTTCCTATCCTGCCAGTGTTGAACAGCAAGTCACGTGAAATGAATGTGCACTAACAAAAATATTACACTGAAGATGTTAGTAAATAATGGATCATTACTGGGCTATGGAGGTGGTAGAGCTAATAGTCACAGTTAAACAACTGAGGATGACCACTTGGAGATGGCGATGTTTGTTTAGGTGAAGCTATTTTGCAGTTTGAAGCGGCTGTAGTGAGAGAGATGATCCTGGCAGACAGCAGCACTCCCTAAACATATGAGCTTCAAATCTCAGTGCAACACAATATCCCTATAATGATGAATGGCTTAATAAAAATGAAGCTTCCTCCACAGTGGAGGGAGAAAAGGCTGACGGAGCCCAAACAAGCACTTAATAACCTGTGCTCTGTTTGTCCTGTTTCCCCTCCAGCTGGTTTGTTTGTAACACAACATCACAGACATCTCTCTCATTTACCAGCACTGCACTAAAACACATGCTTGTGTAATAGCAACATGGGGGTTGCACTAATAGACGGAGCATCCTAAAATGTTGCATAACGCTGCTTTTACAATGCAAGTGTTGATTTGGATAAATTAGCCACTTGTGATCAACCAAAGATGATGAATGTTGTGTTTGCCAAAAATGCACTGTGCATACTTGTGTGTACACCACACACAGATTGGCAGTGTGTCTCCTGTTCCTCCCACTATCCAGTATCCTGAATAAGCCCGCTGTCATTTTATCGGGAGCCGGGTGCGTGGCAGCGATGCAGTTGAGTGGAGGTGAAGGAAACACTCAAAAATATATCTTAGCTGCTTAAAATGAGACATTGTCTAACATACTATAATTAAACTATAATGTGATTAATGCACATCTGTGTCAAAATAATGCTACCAGTTATTTAAAGCTCAGAGATATAACACTACAAGTCCTGTGAGCAGCAGACAACTCAGTCCCACACAGTGTAGAATAACAGTCCCACAACATTACCTCATTACTGTGTAGCCCACAGGCTTACAAATGGGAAATACCTACTAAATATAGCACAAAGCACAACCCCCGCATGATAGAAGATATTTTGCCCGTGTATCCACTGCAGTAAGAATCTTAACAACTAATTAAAATCCCTTTGAGGAGTACAAGAGAAGTGAATTGTTTTAGCAACATGGGCCGGCTCAACAAAAGCCTTTTAAGCGGGCGAGTACAACACACTGCATTGTTAAAGTTCGGATTGCTTGGCCACTGTGCCACTTCTCTGATATATCTGGGTGCATCAAGGTGTTAGAAATCCCCCTGTGCTAGAGTTCGTGGGCTGCTGTGCCAATTCCACACCGCACATTATTTTTATTTACTGTGGGTGTTTGTAATGCACATTTTCCACCCTGGGTTCTAAAACGCAATGAGATCTTTGAGTGCTGCTGAGCTGTGCAATAATTTCCCAATAGGACACTTAAAGCTTAGTCGGAGGTCACTAATGACGGAGCGCACTGTCTGTATGTGTTGGAGAATATACTTATGCACTCATAAATTGCGTTTATGAGCTGAGAGTGGTGGGCGAGCTGTTTCTGCACCCAGCTGCAAACATGCAATACATAATCTACAAGAACATGTAGAGAAAATAAAGACATGTCCTGCGGTCAGCAGAACTTCTTGTAATGTACACGCGGCATCTTGAGCAACACAGTGGGAAACCAGAGAGGCAGCGGTGGCCTTAAATGGGTCCTGATTAAAGTGTTGTGACTCAGTGTGCCTTTTAGTTTCCTCCTATGTTTAGTAGAGCTGCCATGATTACTCCACTGCTCATTAATCATGGTCATCAGTGGGAACGCAGCCATCAGTGACTCACCAATGAAGGGTCCAGAGGCTTTCTTGTTATTCAGCAAAATTAGGTCTAAGTCAATACTTTGCAGCGACAGAATCATCTGCTTCGCTTTCACTGATGTGTCAGACGTGAATAATGCAAAAAAAAAAAAAAACACGCATTCAGATTGTTAACAGATGAGATGGTATATTCTGTGAAAGAACATTATAGATGAACATGTGCACTCGCACACACACACACAGTAAGTGTTGGAAGTTTGGTAGTTAATTTGTAATGTGGACAAGCTTCATTAGTATGTGCCAGTAAGACCCTATTATAGAGATTAAGAAGCAATTGTGATACAGCTGCATTTAGGAAAAAAGGTTTATCTAAAGTCACTCTGACAGGCCTAATGTGGGTGTAGCTCTGGAGTAAATTGCTTTAAATGTTTAAAATTCTAGACACTGAGCGAGACTCTTACCTTGGGTTTCTTACGAAGGTTAGGGGAGAGCTTGAAACTGGTGACGTGGCCTCGGTCGTCGCCCACTGTGATGATGGGATGGATGGGGTTAAATTCCAGGTGCGTCAGCTTGGTCTTCTTGGCCACGACTGTCTGCCGACAGATCACCTCGTACTTGTTGATACTGAGGTCAAAAACGTGAACCTAAAAAACAATGATGTTCAAATTTGTTGACAGCTCAGCACCATGGTTCAACCACAAAGTAAGATAAGCCAGGACTAATAGCACCACAGAATGAGTAAACCTACAAAGAACATGACAAACTAGAGCAGGGAAATATTTTACTATGCCGAAAGTGTAGAAGTTAGTAACATCTGAAGTCGAAGCTATAACTCAATACTCATTGCCTTGGCAATGTCGGGCTTACGGGTGACATTTCACACCGTCTCAAAATATGACACACATATACAACAGTTGCATAAACTTCAGCCAAGCACATCCTTAAAATTGGAATCATATTTCAGTTTGGAGATGGGCCCCTTGAAAAACCCTGCACTGATTACAGTGACCTTGGTTGACTCCAGTTTAATATCCTTGTCCTCCCAGCTGCTTGTAAAAATGTGTACACACTGATGAGCTTTTGATGAGGTTTTTAAATAGCTTCTGAAACCTGCGTTTGATCCAGTTTCAGAAAAGTCACACTACTCATGAGACTTGTTGGGCTTTCTAGGTAAGACCCTTTCATTTGAGTTACTCATTTCAATTTTTGCCAGAAGATGTTGCCAGTTGTTTAGAATAAACTCAATTATCTTTTCTTTGTTGCCCAGTGTCTGGTTGTGATGTACCTCATGGTGTGTTCGTATATATTGGCACTGGGAGGGAAGACAGCCCTGCGCGCAGGACAGGAAACGTGTCAGACACAGCACTGTGGGCTTTAACAGCCTGGCACGGGCTGGTGCAGAAACAGTCAAAGACAGTTTGCAGCAACAGAAAGAAAACACGCAGAGACCAGCAACGTGGCAAGGGTTAAGTCAGCTGGGTCTGAAACTATATTGAAAGGATAATAATGAAGTGGGTGGCAAGTGGTGGATGTTGCAGCTGGTGGGATTCTACTGTCAGGTAAGTGTCAATGTGTGGTGGTTATAATCACAAGCTACGGACACAGCATCCAGAGCCTCCTATAGCTCTGCAACAGGGTCTGAGACTGGTTGAATAGTCAGAGAATACCTGGAGCCATGAAAATGTCATTAGCAATGTGTTCTTCAGGATTCAATTTAACTGCCATAAACACAGCAGGGTACAAGAGTCTATATACCGATCTCATACCACGTCTTTAAGGTATAGGAGTATCATCCAGATAAGGCTGGAATCCCTCCTACACTGCTCCAAAACAGCAGTTGTGCTGTAATGACACTGGTACGTGCTGTTTTTAGAATGGCAAATAATTGATTTCCAGTTGTGTGGGGTTAGCCAGAGCTCGTAAAAATGTCCTCAATTTGCTGTATTCACAACTTGAGTTTAAAGCTGTTACAAGACAGCAATGCAATATTTCTAGGATTGTATATTTTTGTTCTTTCTAAGTAATGGCTCCAACCGAGACAATAAAAGTAGTTCAACTACAAGAATCATTCTTGGTAAAGGAAAATGTCATTGATCATCTATATTTAATATACATTGAAACATACCATACCAAGCAATTTCCTCAAGAATAAATGCAAAGTATTAATAATAATAAATCTGAAGAAAATTATTCAGTTATTATTCTGAAGATTTTAAAAAGACACTTACTTTGCCATCTGTTGTGACAGCAGCAAATACAGTGGAGGAATATGGAGCCCAGGAAACATCTCCAACAGGTGCATTCAAGTCAAAGGCGAAAATCGGAGTTCTGGAAAAATCACACAAACAGAGATGAGATTAGAGAAAAATATTATAATTCTTTAGGAGACAAAACAGCACACTTTATTTATAGAGTCTATGCCTTATTTCTTTCCTCCACTAGTTTCTAGTGGTGGAAAATCACCAATGCACTGTTGCCCATGTTAATCAGTTCCAGAGTCGAGACTGCTGTTGCACCAGAATCTGGTGGTGATCAAACAGAATGCCCCCCAACCCCACGCTGTTTCCTCATGTTATTAACTGGTGAAGCACCACTGAAGTCAAGATGAAGCAAAAATACATTTCAAAGAACTGGAACCAGACACACGCAGTCCATGTCTTCAAAAAGAGTGAGGTGACGTTTCCTTTTCAGAGGGTAAAGAGAAACAGGCTTGGATACATGCATGGACATAATGTTTTTGTACATTGGGTGTTTCACTGACCAAGAAAGGACCTAATTACACAACCGCCACCAGAGAACACCCTCTTCCATCAAGTGCTTCATCTTCAACAAGTTGTTACTGGAAATGAGATCGAGAAACCAAAACTCAGGTAATAAACCTATAGTAAGAACTGGACTGTGCAGCCATACTGGGAGCAAGTCCCTAATAAGTCCAACATGGGTGCAGAATCATGACACAGAGCTCAGGATTTCATGTTTATGTGTTGACGTATATTGACAAAATCAAAATAAAGTAATAGTGTTTTTATTAGTAATGTTCAAATCTGTTTTCTATTCCATTTACTACATTCATTCACAGAACTGTTTCCACGCAGCTCCATTACATTCTTTATGTAGAGTGCTTTTACCCTGATACTTACAATTTTTTTTCTCTCACCACCACCCACCACACCATTGCTTAAGCATTTTTATGCAAAACGCACTCAGAATCTAATGAACCGCAGTAAACAAACTACTATGTACAATTCACCATAATCCTTCCTGCTATTAACCCAGTCTGTGTGAGACGTGCCTTGGATAGAAGAACCCTCCCTCCATGCCGGTGTCTCTGTGATGAATAACATGCACTCAGGTAGGTGAAGAATGCCTCTTAAATAAAACACAAAAGCCTTGTAAATCTGGCTAGAGAGGGTTTCTTTAATGGCAGAGTGACACTGCACTAGTCGGATTCATAAATTGTGTTCCAGTTTATCACTGGGCCAAAGTACTGATTTGTGGCACTGACCTTTCGGTTTGACAAATAGACTTCCTGCAACTCCCTTTTACAATCACAAGCCCTTCAGTTTATTCAGGGCTGGCTGACGTCATATGACAGGAAATATGAGCCTCATCTGTCAAATAGAAGAAGCACTTGTCTGTGCGAGCTTTGAAACTTCTAAACGGTGCGGTGCAGGGTTTGTGAAAAGTTGCTTGATCCAGTCCGCCCCCCCGATCCTTCTGAAAATAATAAAGCTTGTGGGGGTGTTATGGATCATTCTTGAAAACCCTGTTTCTCATAATGGGCGGAAGATTACTGTCATTATTCAGTCGAGCTGCCTGCGCTGACAAGAAGTGGGAGGTACTATAGGTTCGTCAAATAAGGCAGGCGAATGAGGATGGGTCCATGCTGAGTACTAGAATGCAATCAGGTCTAATATACTGTAATATTATGGAGGGATTACAGGAATAATAAAACCTGATAATGCCGTTACTGAAACACAGAGCATACACATGTAAATAAAATGTTACTACCAGAAGTCAATTACACATGTGTCAGATTATTTTACTCTAACAGTCCATTACAATAAAATAACTAACTAAATACTAGTCGATTGAAAAATACTAGCATACAGTTTGCATTTATTTCAGTTTTAAATGACACATCATTTTGACTCTCACTTTCTGCCCACGGAGTATACTGCCATAAGTCAAGTCAAACTAATCTGCTTATTTTAACCCAACACAGAGGAGGTTCAAAGAGAGACTGTGAAACTTAACATTTCAAGCTTTTCCTTGGAGACATCACCCTCCTCTTCAAACATGCTCCAGCCAAATACACAAGCTCTAAAAAGCTCATCATCAGCCAACCCTGGCAGCCGTGCTTAATGTAATGCAACATCCTTACACCAGCAGTGTCAGAGAGGGAACTCGAGCTGTTCATGCAGTGATGGAAGAGATCAAAATACTGTTATTTTGGGAAAGCTCCACAGAAATGCAGAAGTAAAGTAGCAAAGTCACCTACTTGATGGTATGGTCCCAGATCTTGACGGTCCAGTCTGAACTGCACGTGATGAAAACTTTCGGGTGGAAGTAGTTCCACTTGACAGCGTCCACTGCCATGCTGTGGGCATCGTAGATCTCCAGGAACTGGCTAGAGTAAGTCTTGGAGCACTGGGAAAAGGGACAGAGTCTTGATTTGGATGAAAGTGGATAATAATATCACATTTCTCATCTGTGTTGCGTCACAGGGTGCATTCTGGCACCGGAGTAAAATAATGTCCCAGGTCATTGATCTCAATGACTCTGATCAGGACACGGTGCTAAAACATTCCTAATAACTTTGAGTGTTACAGAGGGACAGAGGGACACTGGGTATGCCAGTGACACACCTTTTTGGAGTTTTAAAAACATGGATCCTACACTTCCAACAAGGTTTTCATTAACACTCCACCATGGGCTCTCTGTTCCACTTTTTGTTTTTACTCCCAAGCCTGAGTTAAGAACACACAAGAGACTTGACATTTCCCTTTAGAGCCTCAGACAGCATTAGGAAAATGTTTTTCCAAGGTTTATTAGCACTCACTCAATAATTCCAAAAACAGCGGATGGACAATTTCACCTTTGAAGCTACTAGCTGGGTGAGAAAACACAGTGAATATCCAAGTTTAGCTATAGCAAAGTTTTAGTCCAAAGAGAGAAATGCAATTACATCTGGTTCAAGGTTGAATTATCCTATAAATGTCATGTTTATTGAGCACGGACAGAATGTTTGCCTAAACAGCAGAGATAAATCTACTGGATAATCTGGTATAAAAACAAGTTTCCTGCCTCGAGGGGACAGCTGTTGCATTTCCAAGCACTGACAGATTGATGGTTGACCTGCAGCTCGGTGAGAGATTCTTAATCTGTCCTCTCCTGAGGACTCTGTGCAATTGAGCCTTGATGTGACAGAACATATCTCATCACACACTTGGTACGTGTCTGGCGACGTGTCTGAGATGAGAGCTGTGTAGGTGAGTTGTTTATATGGGAGTGTGACCAATGCATGATGCGCCTGTTACGAAGTAAACATCATGCTGTCAGAGATGATTACAGTAAGGTACTGTAACTAAGATGTGTATGACAGCTAAAGACAGTTTCATTACAAACTGGTGTCTTGTTTGTGTGCCATGTTGTATTATATCAAACAAGGTTGTTTACCTTTTCCATCGTATTCAAATTAAGTACACAATCACCTCTTTAAAGCTTTATGGTTTGAATTGTTTTTGGATGACACTAAAGCTCCTGGAGCAGGATGGTGGCACAGTGGTAAGCATCACAGCCTTATTGATTCACGATTTGGTTCAGGTCTTCCTGTGTGGGGTCTAGCTGTATTTGCATGGGTTATACCAAGGGTCCTCTGCCTTTCCACAGTCCCAAGTCAAGATTGGGGTTGGGTTAATTAGAGACTCTTAGGTGGTTGTGAATGGTTGTTTGTCTCTATGTCAGCCCTGTAGTGCGCTAGCCTGAGTATTTCAGGCTGCTCTGTCAATGCCGGCTCCAGCTCGCCTGGCAGTGTAGATAAGGGCGTATTAAGCTGTCATGCTCGCACATTAAATCCAAATATTGTCTTTGTTTTTTTCATGTGTGGGTTTTTATTGATAATAATGAAACAATCAAAAACAATGAAACCTTATAATTTACTGTCACAATATCATTACCTGCCCATGCAGGTGATTTAATTGATGAATTTGTGTGTGCTTAGAATGAACGTTAACACACTACTGAACAATTTTCCATTCCTGACCTTTTGATCAATCCCCATCAAGCGCAAGGTTAAATTAAATATAGATCGGTCGATTTGAGTGACGTGTACATTAGTCAAACTCTTGTTTCGTTTAAACTCTTGTTGTTATTACAAAGTTAGAGTGAGGGCATGGGAACTGCCAACAAATGACACTTTTTACGACTCTTTCTGCCTCCAGTAACAAGAACATGAAGATAAGCTGGGAGGCCAGTCAAAAACTACCAGCTGTCTGATGTAGACAGAGAACCTTTGTTTAAGAAGACTCATTAAGAGCTTAATGTCCACCCTGAGGGAGTTCCAACAGATCACATAGACACACACAAGTGCACAAATCTCTCTCTACCTCAGTATTAATGGACACTTTATGGCTTGTGTACCCTCTGGAGTGTAAACTCAGCAAGTTATCTATGAGTCCACCTCAAACAAAATGAGCTTACAGATACTGGGGAACACTGCGAGGGCCAAAGATGAACTTGATGAAATTTAAGTGCACTACATTTGCATCAGTATTTTACGTCATCCAAAAAAATGAACTGAAACTTTGAAATTAACTGTTGTAAATAATGAAGATTGGTGTGACTTAGACTATAAGTTATAGCATATTTATTAAGTTTTTTTTTTACTGCCTTTATGTCATACGCATCACCACCACAAAAACTCTGTATCATGGAGTGATTTCACCACCAGTCCTGCTCAGTTCTCACAGACATGTGACACCCTGAGTGAGTCACTTCAACAACATCGATGTAATTATAGATGTGACCTGTCACCCTGCCAAAACCACCCGAGTGGAATCATTGATACATACCTTGTGTATTTTCCCTCCCTCGGTGCCAACTAGGAAGAGAGAATCGATCTGTTTGTGGAAGTCAAACGCTGTGCCACAAGCTGCGGACAAGAGGCATCAAAGCACTTAAATTACACCACAATGACAAACCAGAATTATATAAGTCTGTTCTAATAATCAGGTAATACTGTGCATAACCTGTTGTATTAACAATCAATCGTAAAAGGGTGATGTTCCATTAGTATATTTATGTACAAAAGAACATGTTGAGTGAGTGCAGCCTTACTGAAGATGGGCAGCTGTGCATCTTCGGGCCCTTCAGGTACAGCACCATTCAGTGACAGTCTGATAATGTCTGTGTAGATCAGCTCATTCTGCATATGAGAAAACACACAAACAAAAATCTTGCACACCTATGTCCACTTTTGGGGGACCCCTCCTTGTGCGAGTATATTTCCTGCTTCAGTTCTCCCCTATTGTTGTGCATTAGCAATAAATTATTCTTCACAAACCTTAACAAGTGTCCACGACACAACTCGGCCATCAGATGACACAGAATAGAAATTGTGGTTGTTGTCAATGTCATCCTTCTGCCAGCGGACCTTAATGAAACACAACAGAGCAATCTGCATGTCGTATCCTTCATTCTCCAGTGCAGACAAACATTAGGTCGTCCCCTCACTTCTGCCCTCTCCTCTACTCTCACCTGCCAGACAGGGTCCGTGTGCTTGCCAGTCATAGCTGTGCTCTTGTGCACAGGCTCCAGTCCCTTGTTTTTCAGGTTGTAGACGGCAACACAGCCGTCATAGAAGCCCACTGCCACCAGATTGGTACGCTGCTTGTGAATATCGACGCACAGGACGCCTGACTTGGTGGGGTAGATGAACTCTGGATGTGATGAGTTCTTCAACGAGTAGAAGACAACCATGCCACATCCCTGCTTGCTGAAGTTGTCTGAACAGGATTAACACAGGAAAAAAAGAGTATGATCAAGTCAATGTTCAATAAATGGAATCAAAACACAGATAGTGAAATACCTGATTAGATTAAACTAAAATCAAAATCATCTTTCCAGCTCACCATCCTGTGTACTTACAAGATCCCATACCCACAGCAAACAGGTCCTGAAATTTGTTGTTCCTATCAAGGGTAGATGAGATAAATCTGTCATAAAATAATGTGAATAGGACCAATGTCCCCAGAATGATAGTAAATTTCATAGTGGGCAAGCATACCAGCAGAGGGCAGTGACAGACAGGGTTTTAGCTTTATCATATTGGAACTTCCACAAAGGGAGGAGGGTGCCCTCCTGGTCCCTGAACTCATCAGAGGCATCTTCAAAGTACTTGAAATCTGAGAGGACCAGAGGAGAAGAGAGCAGAGGAAATTACGTTAATATCGTATGATTTTAGTTCTGTGTGATGTGATTGGTTTAAGAACAGACCTTGTGCTATGTCATCAAATGTATTTTGATGAATCATTCTTTCAAAGATCTTGGATGCTTTTCCTATTTTGGAGATGTCATCACTCTGTAAGGGACACATGCAGAGACATGGTGAATTTTTCACACATTATCACTTAATTTTCATGGATTAACATAGGAATATGATTATGAATGTAGAGCATAATCACAAGTCTGGGTATGAAACTGTGAAGACATAGCTAGGATTTTTCAATAATCATTTCTTATGCTGCAGTAAAGATGGTGGAAAAAATAAGATACAGTTTAAATTCAGGCAGGAAAGTTGAACAGCAATCAACGTACCTGAGTCTCCATCAATGTCACCCTCTTCTTGCTTCTGTCATTATCTGTCTTCAGCAGAGTGGCTTTCTGCTTCTCTTTATTTTTTTCTTGTTTTTGCAGCTCCTCCACATGTGCGTCATAGATCTCCCACTGAAAACAGATGTCTAGTTATTACTAAAGTCTTCCAGAGTGAAAACAACCCCTGAATATCTTTTTTTCAAGTATCAGGGAATCCAGCACCTGATTAGCAGTGGCAGAGAAGTTGCTGCGTGGAGGAGGTTCAGTCTGGGTGCTTCTTTCCTGCATAAACATAAAAATGACTCCACTGAAACTCGAGTGGCACCAGGCTATGAATATATTATCATACATTAATATGATTTTTGTTCATGCACGTTCATTTTTCCCTTTTTAAAAGGTCAGATATCTTAACCATTATGCAGATGGATGGCTGAAGTTCTCCTTCCTACCCTTAGTGGGTTATTCGCTGTCTGGGTGGCCCTCTCAGTGAAATTGATCCGATTGGCAAGTTTTGGCTTCTGGTCTATTTTGGAGGCAACGCTGTCAGGTCTTTCTTCTTCTCCAACTTCCTCCACTTCCCCTCCATCCTCTACAGGTGTAGACTAGGAAAAAACAACAAAGGGGGGCTTTGTTACTCATTCCACAGGATTGACCTTCTGATCTTCTGTTCATGCCTTCATTGATATGTAATACTATATTCAAAATATGTACCGGAGTTTCGGTTTTCTCCTCATCACATTCTGCTTCTGTTTCCACTGTTACAGCCTCTGAAACGTTTGAGAGAACAAACATCACTTTTTAAGTGCAAATTGACTCAGGAAGGTTCTTCCCTTTACTAGCTCATGCTAAAAGTGACATCTTGTGGCACCAAGTATGGATTACACTCGAGGAAAAGAAAATCTAACAAAGGTATTACTGCAGTAAAGTATACAATCATGTTTTAGTGGCCACCTCCTGGGAGACCTCCTCTGGCCCTCAGTCTTCTGGCCTCATCAGAGTCTTGATGTATAAGGCTGCCCTCCAACACAAAGTGAACGGCCAATTGATCCACAACAACCGGCTTGTAGCAGTGTTCCTGAGAAACCCAAAAATCACGGATGAGAGGATTAGCAAGCAGAGGAACCTGTTAGGGTTCTATGGCTACAGATGGGAGAGAGGATATAATGCATCATCATTTTAAAATGAATAACTTCCAGGGAGTTTCTTGGATGAACAACCTATATAGGTTATGAGACAATGCCATGTGTTGTAGTGATGCTTACATTGACTGCCATGATGTGATGTGAAGTCAAGCTTGGATCATGTAATCTCTTTACCTTAAAGCTGTAGCGTACAATATTCTGGGGTGCATGTGGGTTGTTGGCAGTCAGGATCCTTGTGATTTCCTCTTTTAACTCCTAATGAGACAACAGGTTACACATATCATTTTAATATGACAAGGACAATGACCAAAAACAATATGATATAACAGATTATAATCATATAATAAGAGATGTAATCAAATGCAGCCATGTCAAAAAGCAGAAAATCTAGCACGCAGCCCACGTGGCTGTGTTAAAGAAAGCTGGCGTTCTCTTCTCTTACAGCCTCAGTGAGCTCCAGTTGATCTGCAGGTTTAATAAGTCCTTTCCCATGAGTCTCATCCCAGCCAACACCCTTATCCGCACGTTCCTCCTCATCCTAAAACGCACACACACCGAGAGAGAGAGAGAGAGAGAAGGAGAGAGAGAGAGAGAGAGAGAGAGAGAGAGATTTATGTCTTCTTGGAGAGAGAGAGAGAGAGAGAGAGAGAGAGAGAGAGAGAGAGAGAGAGAGAGAGAGAGAGAGAGAGAGAGAGAGAGAGAGAGAGAGAGAGAGAGAGAGATTTATGTCTTCTTGGTCAAATGGAAAAAGAACATGATGTTGTAACAGCCCACGTGTTTCCCATATATCTCCCTGCTGTGTTCAAATATCATAACTCATAATCTCATAATAGTTTTCACAATGTGGAAATGCACAAACCCACCCTTTTCTTAAATGCTTTGGCTGGCTTCACTCCAGGTACCTTCTGAACGATCGAGCCCTGTGTAAACACAAACAACTTTAAGTGACAACTGTATACTCAACATTAAGTTCACATTTATACAAACATCATCACAGACAAGTGCTTAATACAGAGAATAACCCACTACAGTTAAATTAACAGATGCATGAATATTAGGTGTAATAACAAAACAGTTCTTCCAAACATTATGTCAGTGATTTATAACAGAACTGGGCCGCTGCCTCTTCTCTTCGCGTCACCACTCTGCTTAGCTAGTTAGCGTTAGCTCAACTTAACGAAGGTGGTACTCACTTTCCTCACCGAGGCTGCGACCTTGTTGTTCTGCACAGACATCGCGGCAACAATAATGTTAATGTTCTGACCAACAGTGGCTTGTTGTAAGTCTATTTTTTTTCCACAGAAAGCGCTAAAATATAAAGTTTAAATAGTTGAGCTCGCTGTGTAGCAGCCGCCAGCTGCTGTGTGTCGGTTGCCAAGACAACCAACATACAGCTTCTTCTTCTACTATTAAAGTCAAGACAGTTCCTGGTTTTATTCCCATAAATATCAGTTTTCCATAGATTGGGAGTTATGTTCCATTATTGATTATATACCATCAAGGTGATAAAATAATGCTGCTTCCTTGTTATTTTGAAGTTATTTGGAGTGCTGCATTGCGACTGAGCACGCAGCCATTTATTATATGGGTTATTAAGCAATAATAACTGGGGGGGGGGGGGTTCCAGTTACAATAATATCAAACAACTACCGGATTAAATGATTAATTTCAGTTTCACAACATTCATTTTTGCTCCGCTACGCATTTGGATAAAGCCTCGCCTGTGACTGGTCGACCCCTCATGAATAATCCACAGACCCGGAAGTAGGGCGGCGCTGCTGTTTTTCTGCTGTCGAGTCACCTCTGTGTGGTCAGGATGGAGGAAAACGAGCTGCTACCATGCTGAGAAACCACGGATAACCCGACGGCCCGAGCATCGCACACCGGGGACACCCACAGGACGCGAGTCGCCGTCTTTTGACCCACGAACCTCCTGCGTCGTTTCAAGTACACGTCGCCAAAATGATGGAGGAAATCGACAGGTTCCAAGTGCCTCCAGTCAACGGGGAGACACAGCCGCTGGTGAGAGACCAAAGCCGCAAAATTACACATTCCAAGCAGACCATTCTGTGCTGCTCTATGCTAGCAGAGATCGGTGCTGTTTCTGTGTGTTGGATCGCGACAGCCGTGTGACATAATCTGCGTGTGAGAGCTAGCGGATCTGTGTAGGACAAGCTCGGTCTGTGGGATGGGTGTACAATGATTATGTACAGATGACAGGGTGGCGGCGGAGACACCCCTCCTTATAGAATCAACACACAAACAAACCTTATAATATTCAATCAGTGACACGGACATTCGTGTAATACACCTGGCGTTACGCGTGCTCTTAAAATACATTTAAAAATACACGACAGTGTCTGCGCCGGTCAGCGTCAACGCGTGACAGAGGCCACTGTTTTTATTTCGTCATGGGTGACGTGTGGTTTGGGGTGTGTGAGCACAGATGATAGCGTGAATAGGAGACTCATTGTGTCCTAACCATACTGCAGAGTGCAGCCCTGATGATGATGATGATGATGATGATGATGCTGATGCTGAGGCCCAGTCAGAGGAAAGTCTGTAGCATTTATCACGAGGCAACTGTCTGACTTGCTCCTTTAATGAGAATCCATGGATTTGATTTCAACGTAATGGGATTTTCTCCGTGTTTGATTGCGATTAAACAACGAAGCCAACCCTGCACACGTTCTGAATTGCTGTGGCTGCCAATGATTACCCATATTCCTCATGTTTAGAATTGAGCTTTTATTCCAGCAGTATTCAACCAACACACTGGCCTCATTCTCCACACCTTGAACAAAGCACTCACAAGCAGCTGCCGTTCTTTGAATGTTTGCCTTAAGGGGGTTTGGCTAATCCAGAATGACCCCTGAGGCAAAAACTCCCAGAACACACTTTCTCCCCTACAGACAGTTTCCCAATTGCTCTCTGTCCCTCTCCATGAAGACTTGATATGCTCACATCCAGTGAGATTCTGAGGAATTGTATCCACCAACTGAGAGTTTTTTCACCTCATAACTGTAATAGCTTGTGTGAGGCAAACAGCACTGCAGGCCTCTTCTGCTTCTTATCTCCTGCACGTCCAGCATCTGAAACAGCCCGTCACTTGTACGTCTGCATCATCTGATTGTGTCTGCCCCACAGTTGCTGTGTCTCACGCAGCTGTGCATTTTAATGCTAATAACTTCATTGTAATTCCTAAACCACAATATACTGGTCACCTGCAGGCTCCTTGTTGAGTCAGTGTCACACTAATTAAGTAGCATTGTGATTTTAGTGGTAGCATCTTTGACCAATGTTTCATGCTTCTGAATGTTACATAATAATTCCAATACCATTACATTTGACTTCTATAGCACCTTTAAAGCTTAAGCATAGATGAAACCACCCTTATGGAATCTAACAGCACATATTAACACTATTACACATATATTACATGTCTGAATGGCAGTTAGCCTTTAAACACATCAGGGTTCCAGTGTGGCCCAGTCATCATTCATATGGCCAGCATGCTACAGTGTTAATGGTCACCTGATGTGTCAGTCTTCGCTGCTATTGGCCAGTGGGCAGCCATGATGTACACTATAATCCCACCAGTGGCTCTGTGTCTGTTGCAGAGTCAGCAACCTTGTGGCTCTTCATCATCAGAAGCAGTAAAGCAGCTGTTAACAAGAGGACAAGCTGATGAAAGTGATGCATGGATGGTTATACGTGTGTGTGTTCCTGAGAGTGTGTGTGAGGGGCCATGACCTTGTGGGTGCAGGTATATATATTAATACT
Source organism: Pseudorhombus dupliciocellatus (assembly GCA_016785235.1). NCBI lineage: Eukaryota > Metazoa > Chordata > Actinopteri > Pleuronectiformes > Paralichthyidae > Pseudorhombus > Pseudorhombus dupliciocellatus. The sequence continues at coordinate 1,103,688 of JAFBJW010009050.1, read as the reverse complement.
TACTGAAGGTCAAGGCAACGGGTCATGTTTTACTTTTATTACATAAAAATATTGCTCTCAGTGTCATTGATCAAGTGGATTTATAACTAGCAGCACATGCTCTCTCAGGGCCTGTGGGCCCTAATATAAAGTATGTTTTAAGTGACCTTGTTGACTTTGTTCATTGCTGTTACTTGACCCAATATGACGACCTAACATCAGCCAATAAGGACTTAGAGCATTTATTAAGGCAATACTTAAGACTTAAGAGAGATGGTTCGATACCACTTATCGTTTCCTAACACTGATGACAATGCTCAACGTTTGTGTATAAGCCTTTGCCAGTATTTATCAGTGACCACATACAGCACAAATGCAGTTTTGGTGCATGAAGGAAAAGGAGAGTTTTGTTGAAACTAATTGACTACTTGAACTGGAATATGGATTTTCGTACTTGCCGATGCCAAACCAGACATTTTTGTGATGGCTTTTCCAATACTGGTATTGTAACATCTCTACTAACGTAATGTCAGCTTCTAAACTTCAAGAGGATTTTAAACTTGCTTATTGAAGTCTGCCTTTTTGTCAGTGATTTTTTTTCAAGAAACAATCGGGGAATTCTGTGAAGAAAACGGCTTTACCACAGTATCTGTTCAATTATTCACTGCAAGCTTTTTTGGAGAAAAGAAAAATCAAAGGGATATATCTGACAGACGATATGACCCTCTCTCATTACAGGATCTATCTGTGGTAGAAAGGGAAGCTTGTGGGTAAGACTTGTGATGTGAGGGAAGGGCTTGTTGCAGACCAGAAAGAGCTCATGTTTGTGGCCGTTACAGTGGGAATACTTGGTCTGCGTGCTGTGCTCTCACAGCCCCTGCTAGTACAGTCTTCACTGTTGCAGCTATCATTAATTATTCCGCTCAAGTGAACAACGCTTCATCACCAGATGAGGCTGTTGTATGGATTGAAGGTATATTTGGCTGCAGCAGACTGCATTAATAATAAAACCTCACAGTTTGCTCTCTTACCTCCCCAAAGGAGATTTTCATTGCTATGAGCAGGGTTATGCTCGAAGTACTGAACTGATTTTATTGACACATGGTGGAAGGGTGGGACATGCACCATCCAAGAACTTATTAACTTTTGAAGATCTGGACTCAATCACTTCTTCTTATGCCACGTGACAGGGTATGTTTTTGACCTTTTTACAGGTTTCTTAGAAATTGAATTTATTGATTTTGATGGAAAAAAATCTGACAGGTTCAGAGGACTGACATTTGTGAGTGTGTGGAAATTGGTTTGAATCCAAATAAAAATCCTGATCCAGCGGATTGCTCGTTTTAGAAGGGGACAGTCGAGCCTTGTGTTTCTACTAGAGTCTAGAAAATGAAATTTACTTTATGTTCCCCTCTCACAATCATTTTTTCAGGAAGTACAAATTTGCCTCTGGTGTCCAACACATCAGATTATATTTTCATCATATGATTAAAAGATATACTTTATCTCAATATAGAGCAGTAGACTAAGCCCATATCATTTTTCTTCCTTGATTACAAAAGTGTGTTTAGCTCCAGTTATTTGCTTGCCACATGGGTAGCTATTCCCATTTAGTGACTACAGATTTATTGAAAGCCGAATTCCTGCTCGCCCTCGCTCTTGTGGCTAGTGGAGTCCCTGAGCTCAACAAGGGACGGCCTGTTGGATCGACATAATGTGGAGGTCTGTCAGCAAAACAAGCTCAGCAGCGCCCAGCTCTCCTCTCTCAGTCTGGGGAAACCGTGGCTCCAACAGCGACTCCCTCTGTTCTCCCATGCCTCCTCCCTATGCCATCACTGCTCGCACATAAAAGAGGCAGGGCCAGCGACATACGCACAACACTCAGGCCTATTGATGCTGCAAAGTAGGCAGCTATAGTGGCCCGTAGTCTGAGGGAATCTTGCCAGGGTATAGGACCAAAGAAGGTTCTAAAAATAACCCCACAGATTTTCATGGTGATGCGGCCCTGCAGCCTTGTGATAAATTGAAGGGCTGTGTTCAGTACAGAGTTGATTGTGCCCTCAGGGCTGCATTCAATTTCACACCCCCAAATGAAGTATGGCACAAGTTAATTGGAAGTGTGTTCGTAAAAAAACAACTTTGGTTTGAGTTCAGTCCCTGTCATCTCCAGAATTAGCAAACTGTGCAGCACTGACAAGGCCACGACTGTGACAGTCTTTGAAGACGAAGGTCAAGTCAAGTAAGACTCGCACCTACACCCACAGCTCCATTAATACTAAAAGACCTGATGCAGAAAGAAGTATTCCAGAGCTCGGAGGCAGCAGCAGAGAAAGGCTTGTCTCCTTTACTTTTTAGTCACATTAGTTAGGTAGTTGTTAGTGTTGTTGTATTTTTTAAATCATGCTAACTCAGTGCTAACATGCTTGGGGCTTTTGTGTTTCTCTGCCTAGGACCCAGCAGCATCCTCCACCTCAGAGATGATCCCTGACACCAAGGGAGAGACTGTGGCCATGAACTACAAACCGTCACCACTGCAAGTCCAAATAGGTATCACCAACCATACATAAGAAATATGTAACGGTCTAATAGTGAGCAGTTCAGTTCAAGAATCAACTCAACTCAAATAGAAAACATTTATTACACCACTGAAATTAGTTAATGCAATATTTCTGCACTGCACCAATGCATGGTCCAAATAAGCTCAACCTGGGTGTTGAGACCTGTAAGATTTTCCACTAGGGTCATTAATTTATTTCATTAAAGGGATCAGAACATTTGTTATATGTTTTTTTTCCCTGAAATCTCCAATAGAATATGGTTGCTGATGTTCTCCTCCTTTGATATGAAACGTCAGTGATTTTAACCTGTATTTGTCCATGTCCAATATTTGAAAAAAAAAAAAAATTGAAATCATATCTCACAATGTTGAACAAGTGATGATAAAATCTGGCATCCACCAAATCTGCATGACACACTGATATTCAAGAAACAAAATCATCCAAATCTGTCGTTCATGCTCATTAAGCTGAGGTCCAGTGATTGATTTACTGATGACATCACATCCTGTGGTTGCCCAGAGAAACAGAGGGACCTCGCCAGGAAGGGATCAGTGAAGAATGGCACGGTGGGAAGTCCTGTCAATCAGCAACCCAAGAAGAATGCCAGGACAAGGTAACAGCTTCCACTGCCTGTTTGTTTCCCCGTTCCATGTCGACCAACTCAACTACAACAGCATCAATCACCACCTTAAGCACTGAGTGTCAGCATTCAGTGCAACCTACCACTGCCAGCTGACTGAAATGCTAAAGACACGGTCTGCACTCTTTGCCACTGAAAGGCTTTATGTTGTGGCAAACCCCATCAGACTTCCTAATGTTAAAACCAAGCACAAACATTTTAATCTTTTTAAAGAAGAGAAACTGTAATGGGTTTTTTTTCGCAGGGGGTGAGAATGCTGATAAAAGAGTCAAAGCTCTGAGCTTAAACCCACAACAACCCACTGTATTGACAACTGACTCATCTGTCTAATCCCACTCCACTGTGGATCAGGGGAAATACAAGAAAGGCTACCAACAGCTCGGAGGCTGGCAGATAATCTTGGAATGTCTACAGGCCGACTGCTACAGATTAGCCCCAATTTCTGGGGTGTCGTGACCTTCAACAGAGACCAGCGTGGTGCTTAAAAAAAGTATCCTGTTTTGGATAAAGCTATTGCCCTATTACACCTCTGTTACACCAAAAATTAAAAATCTGGCTACTGCAGAAACATTTGACTTGGGGTTGATTGTATCCAATCCCGTTGCAGACATAAACCGGATGTGAGCGGATATTTGACCAGAGGAAAGAAGCCTAAAACTTTAAAAACTTGGGTGTTTCTGTGTGAAAGTACGAAGAAGAGAAAATGAGTAATCATTTCTCTTCTGTGCTCTTTTTCAGGTTGGTGGTGCCAAACAAAGGTTACTCCTCCCTAGATCAGAGCCCGGATGAGAAACCCCTGGTAGCACTGGACACTGACAGGTACATGGTTTTGTAATATCAATTTCCTCTAACAGTATTGGCAGATTTCTTCTTTCCTTTCCACCCGATGTCAGAGAAGGAAGAAATAGTAGAAAAGTGCGTTTATTGACTCTGTCATGATGGCACATTAATCCATAGAGCAATTTAAAGAGACTTCATGACAGAAGGGAGTCTAAAAGAAAAAAAAAAGGGGGGGTAAAGCCTCTCCTGGGACTCAGGATTAGCGGATAGCGGGGTGAGTGTTATGACAGGGAAAAGCGGCTCAGAGGAAGTGCTCGCCTCGACGCCGTACCAGCGGGTCTGCCTTTCCCACAGATGAGTCCCACCCTTTGTGTCCTCGGAGCGCAGTGACATGGGGGAAACTGTCTCATGTGGAATGAGCGCACTGGAAGCCGACCAAGCTTACATCAAGTGTTGCATCATGCAGTGTGCCACCACTGACGAGCTATGAGGCGCACAGCAACAACAGGAAACCCAGTTGTGAATTGTCCGCATTTTAGATGCCTGTGCACACCCCTCGCACAGTTTCTCTCTGTTCTGTTTTGTGCACAGCATGGAAAAACCCTGTCAACTGTGTTATGTTGTTACTGCTCCTCAGATAAAATTGCACTTACAGAAAGCCATGTGTGATGTGCCTCTGCCGCATGTCCGCTCATTACGAGACACGGACATTTCCATAGAAATTCAAGGCACTGCAGCAGATTGTCTCCATGGGTTGTAATGCAATATCAATACCTCGAAAATGTCATCTCTCTGTGTTTTGTAATTGGCCCATCTACCAATTAAAACACAGGCTGTGACAGCTGGCTAGTATCTGTTGCTTAAAGGGAAACAACCTCAACCCATTTGTGATTTGTTTTGTAGCACTACTGTCTCTCTCAGTTTATGGAAGCATATGGGGCAATATCTACTGTGTCTGCGGAGATGATTTATTAAGTCAGGAAACTCATTCTCGCAATATCATCAGAGTTACCTTGTGGCTAAGAGGGCTGCACATGTAAAACTGAAAACCTACGAAAATAAAGACATGACTTACGGATGACAAAGCCATAATATTTTGAGAGAGATCAGGTGGTGCTGAATGAAGATGAACACCCTCGTCTCCCGTGTCTAACCCACGACGCCTCATGTCTTTCAGTGATGATGACTTTGACATGTCCAGATACTCCTCATCAGGATACTCCTCAGCCGAGGTGAGATGTCTGAGGGACCAGGTATATATACACGCATTATATTGATAGTCAATACAGCTTCACCCCACCAGTGTCACCACCCAATCACCCAGTCCCATGTTCACACTAGGTATTTGTGCACCCATTTAAGAAAAAAAATACATGTACAGGCTCTGGCCAGCATTCACACAGCAGTTTGATCTATCCCCATTTCTCATTCACACAGGATGATCCCCCCTCATGTCTTCCACTCGGAGTATCTTATGTTTGGTCTTTTCTCTCTTGCCTCCTCCATTGTCACCTAAGACCTGTTTATTTCCTGTGTGGCTACATTCTGTTTCTGCCAATACATAAGTCCTTTGGGTCACCCCAACCAAAAGAGTTTAAATAGGCATTCCAAGGTCATTCCTAGCTTTAGGAATGGGTCCAGAAGCTCTGCTGACATGTTCTGTCTCTGGCCTCTGCAGCAGATCAACCAGGACCTGAACATCCAGCTCCTAAAGGATGGCTACCGGCTCGACGAGATCCCGGACGACGAGGACCTGGATCTGATCCCCCCCAAAGCGGTGAACCCCACCTGCATGTGCTGTCAGGCTGCTCCCTCTACAGCCTGCCAAATCCAGTAGCACCATTTTGCCCCCCTCTCCCACCCCACAGAAAATAAGAATCTCCTGCCTGTCACCTGCACCGAGGCCAACTACTGAGCAGAGTGGCTGCAAGGAGGAAACACATCAGCTTGCAATGGCACAAAGGGAAAAAAGGAGGGTTTATAAATGCTAAAAGGAGAAAAGGATATACAGTAGGCGAAGTCTTGAGAAAATGTACAGTATCCGTGCACCTTCCTCCTATGGTTGGATCTGTGCATTTCACTCCTCCGTAGTTGCGGGGCCTCGACTGATGGCAGAAACTCTATAACGACGACGTGTCACTTTTGCTTCTCCTTTGTTCGACGTCCATGCCATGCTTGTGGATTTTTTCTTTCATGAGGACGATGAAGGATTGTGCAACATCGCAGAGGAAGAGGGACAAAAATAGAACGGGATGTCAGAAACTCTACCAAATGCATGTAATGGTGACGAGGTGTCATCATCGGTAGTGCAGCCACCCACGGAAAGAATTTTTTTTTCTGCTTGTGCGTCATTGATGGTGAGATGAATGGTCGGGAATGGATCTGATGTTGAGGCCATTGTTTTTTGTTTTTTTTTCCCGCATCATTTCTTTCTGCCAGGCTGTTTTTGTCTGCCCGTGTATGTGTCAGACATGAAAGATGAAATGTGTTTGTCTGGTTAGGTCCAGGAAAGTAGTGCTGAACCATGAAGTTACAAACACAATCCCAACATCCATCCATTAACCGTAATGCTTACTAGTTGAAACTTGGGGCCTGGTCACACATTCACAGTTACAAAGTGAACATCATGAGTCAACAAGGTTGAACTTCACAAGAGGCCACGCTGTGATTTTCCTCGTCACAGGAAGTGCATGCTTTATTTGCCCCCTCAATTACAAATTGGAGCAGGAAGCAAAGGTTCCTCTGAAACATTTGTGTGTGTGTGTGTGTGTGTGACCGGGCCTTTAGGGCGAAGGTTAGCCAGAGAAGCCAAACAAGCATTTGCTGAAAACTACCAGTCGCCGGTTCCCCGCATGTCTTTGGACTATGGTAAGAAGCCGGTGAAGACGCAGGCTTCAAACCGGAGGTTCAAACCCCTGTTGGTTCAACCACGCTGCTGAAATACTAATGCCAGATTTATTTTTTAAATGTCTGAATGTTAAACTGCTTAACTGTTCCCTGTTCAGTTAAAGAAGCTGAAAACAAATAGTTTTGCATGTTGCCTGTTAACACTAATGTCTAATGAGCAGCCTGTGCAGATGATTCCTCTGGTTTTATTGCCCCCCCCCCCCTCAAACGCACACACGTCCATGTGTTATTGAGACATTTTGTGAGGTGCACTTGGTAATATTTAGGTTTACCTACTGTAGTATCAGTAGATGTAGTGATTTAAAGAGCGTGGCACATGACACCCCGACACGAGAGGGAGAGAAGCAGTTGCCACACCAGTGAATGTGGTTCTAAAATAGTTATCATTAAGGGAATCGGTTAATGGATAAAAGACTTGAGATAATGTGCAGATACACTGAGAATTGTTGAATTTTTGATCAAACATGAGAATGCATACAAAGGGAATTCAAAGGGATTGCCTCGATGGAATGGATTTTTTTTTCTGATATACAAAAGGAGTTTTGAAATGCTTTCCTTTGTTTTATGTTCTGTTTTTAAATGTGTTTGATTTCTTTGTTTGTATATTCACGCGTAGTCCTCCCAGAGGTCGAAAACAACACTTGTCTTGACTCGGGGTCAAGACTCGTATATGTAGCACCTGACACAGCTGTGTATTGTCAATGCTTTATGCCAATGGATATTCTCCATAATGTTGAAACGGAAGTAGTCCTTGCTGTATAGAAGAACTGAATGCATACCCTTTGATTTGTTTACATCATTCTGGAGTCATATCAGGAGCTTTCAGATCACTCAGCTGTAGATTGCAAATCTTCTCAGTCGAAGTGGGTTTCCTAAAAACATTCACATATCTTTCTTATTTTGGTGACTTTTATCTAGCCATTGGGAACGACGGCCTTTTCTTATAAGTTGATCATAGCACTAGTTAAGGCAGATCACTATTAATTGAGCCATAGTCCAGTATGAAAGCTGACCGCAGCAGATCTTAATGGAAACCCGCATCAGCTGGCGGCGAGTGGCAAAGCTGAAATTGTACTCTCTATTTAAGATGCTTTAGCTAGACCCACTTGACAGCCTGCCTCTTCCCCAAGCCCTACTTTTCATTCTGAATCTTACAAAATCACAGAACCTTTTTGCCCTGAGGTGCCAACCTCTGCACCACCTGCCATCGGAATTCAAATCAAATTAATGATGCTGTCAGCGCCCCTGACCAGGCTGCCGCTTAAGTCATGTGCACACGCAACACCAGTCCCTCATGGTCAAGTGCAGCATGTTCTGTTTTCAATTTTACATGGGATATTACAGTCTCTGCATCTACAATGCAGTCTCATTTTTAGGAACATGTTTTCGTATGAATTGGTGTTTTTGGGAAACCTCATTTCATTTATAACTGAGGCTTTTCTCCATGTCTCCATATATTTCACAATTCAGTGACTGAAGGTTCATTTTGTGATGGACGACTCTGTGTAGAAAAGGCAGCAATCGCTGATAGTGACGCATCATTTGATTTACAGTCGTACACAGATTTTTTTTTTTGCATACAAGGTGCCATATGTGTAGATAACAATGTTATAGGAGCGGTGCAGTAGTTCAGGTGATCTGTCACCCACGCCTCCATCTGAGGTGTGTGTCAGAGCGGTGGCTGTGCACGCAGCAGCGCAACAATAACAGCGATGAGGTCCTGACTGTGACTGACTATGGTGCTTCATTCCTTTGAATCATGAACATCATCCACTCACAGGGGCTCTGTGCACTCTACTCCTGCCTAGTGTCGTGACCCTTTGGGGCGTAGCTTCACTAATCTCCTGACATTTGGACACTAATGTAATGCATTGTAACAAGCTATTTATTTGCAGTTGCGTGTGTTTTAATTTATTTTTCCACGTGTGGGAAATAATCCATATTACAAACAGATGCTTTTTATTTGTCAGATGTTTTATTATGATGATTGTGTACTGGTTCCATTTAGGTTTTAACAGTGTTAAAGTTCTGTGTATAGTGCAACATATGACAAATAATAAATATTAGATATCAGAATTGTGATGTTTCTTCATGCTTCTGTAAATTCGTGCTACATTTCTGTGCTTGAGACCAAGCTGTTTTCCACCAATAAGAAGAGTGATGAGGAGGTGAGCCTCTATATTCAGATTCAAGTGCACCAAACCAAACACATCTTCATTCTGCTTCTGACGGTTGTCCCTGCAGGGGATTAAACAGATAGCTACTGTGTGAAACAGTTTTCCTGCCACCCACACAGACCCTCCGCTGGTTTATGTGTTATTACTGCTGAAGAGAAGTGAATGAGTGTAACATTGCAGGAGAGGAAAGAAAGGATCCATACACTTAGACAATGTGAATAGTGAGTGAGTGTGAGGGCTGGGGGGGGGGGGGTGGGTATTGGTGATTAGCTCAGACTTGATCCCTCAGGAGCAGATGGTGGCTTATCTGGATGCCCTGAAAAGCCCAGTAGCTGCAAGAGTGTGAGGCCACGCTGCGAGGACAGGAACCGAAGTTGAGGACCCTGTTGTAGAGAGGCTCATGAGACAGGAGTACAGGGAGACAGGTGAGTAACAATTCAATACCAAACATGCTGCTGCTTGTTGGTAGATGAGCTCAGGTTTCAAAGATGGAGAATCTCAGTGTGAGAGTCACCCATTGGGAGGTCAAGCTGGTAATGATAAGGGTTTATATCAAGTGCTTGAGAGGATGAAATACATCAGCTCTTCATATTCCATTAAGTTTTAGATGGATTGGTTGTCATCATCTTGTGCCAAACCTGGTCTTTATGCTTGTTGTATGTAATATAGGCCGTGCTCCTGTATATTCTGGACTTGTTTGAGACCTAACGTTGACACCCCCCCCCTCCCTTTCAGTCTGAGACTGACATCATGCCGCTGAAGGAGCCGGGCATAGCTGCGTTGGTGCTGCTGCTCTGTGTCCAGCGCCTCCAGGGCTCTGCTCTTCCTGCTGTGTCCTCCTATGAGTTCACTGCTTACAGGATGCAACAGTACAACTTGTCCCAGCAGAAGCATGGTAGGTTGAGAGAGTCACCTCCAGTGGGAGGGAGAGTTATTACGTTCATCCAACTAAACACATTATAGGTAGAAATATGTTCAGATGCGTTTGTGCTGTTCATCATCAATGTCACTGTGACTTGAGTTGACTGGATTGCTTTATATGATAGGAGTAAATAATAACGAAATCATTTAATCTGAAAACAGTGTCAAGATTTCTGCTATAGTTAATGTAATGATCCATTTATAATAATAAAATCATAAAATGTAAATATATTAAATTACATTGGTAAAATCTAAATTTAAAGTGTGTTTTGGCCTGTTTTTTTCTCTCTTCCCACACTGAGGTTGCCGTGGAGCCATTGTGGTAGCAGAGGCACGTGCAGCTGAAGAGCCGGTGCTGACCCGCCGGTGTGTCGTCATGAAGGTGTCGGACTTGACCACAGAAAAATATCTGGAGGCCCAGCGACAGAATGCTGCTGCCGTACTGATCCTGCTGCCCAGGAATATGTCCAGTATCCCCCATGACACTGTTCAGGTAGCAAGCTTTTCCAAAAATAGTTTTTTTTAAGTCGCAGAACAACATATTAAGCATCTTTTTAACAAACAGTATCTCAGAAACTGGCTCATATATGTGTGTTCTCTAAAGAATTAGGTAAAAGCCTGCTGAGGCGGTTTTTATGGAACATCAAACAATTGCTATGGAAATTAAAGAGCGGGCACTTCTTTCCTTTTTTCTGTCAGTCCTTCATGGTGAGTGAGAGTGAGACATTGCTGAAGGAGACACTCATGCCCGTGTATGTGGTGCCTGAGGATGAGCAGCTGCTATATATGTACGAGGAGGTCAAGCAGGCTGCAGCCACCCGAACCTCATCTATAGTGGTCCGAGGTAAGAGGAGCCAGACAATGAGTCAGAAACAGTCCAGAGCACTAAGAGGAAGAATTTGTAGAATGGATACAAGGGATGGAAATAGAAGAAAAAGCAACAATCGTGTCTATTTGATTGAAAACTACATGTTTTGAATGGTTTCAGTCCTCCGAAGTATGATCACAGCTACAGCCTTCCAGATCCTGGTTAGCAACAACGCCCCCATCAAGCCCATAACCGACACGTCCATATCCACACTGGAGGTCAGTGAGGGACCTGATGAACCCAGTGTGTGTGATCTGTCTTCAGATGGCCACTGTGTAACTGGTACTGTGTATTTCAGGGAGTGCTTCCAGGAAGTGGGGAAGATGCACCAACCATTGTCATCACTGCCCACTATGATTCCTATGGACTGGCCCCAGTGAGTTTCCAAGTTAAATCATTGAAAATATGAGCACTGACACGATGATGAACTATTCATGTTTGTGTCTGCGTGTGACGCAGTGGCTGTCTCATGGAGCAGACTCTAATGGCAGCGGGGTCACCATCCTGCTGGAGCTGGCACGCCTCTTCCACTTGCTGTACAGCAGCTCAAGCACCAGACCCCAGTGAGTCCTCATTTTAACAAAACCAAATATATTTATTTTGGTCAAGGTAGTGCTGCAGTGTGCAATTACTCAAGTCCCATACAAATTCAATGTACTTGTAGTTTGCTTGAGGATTTCCATTTTATGTGACTTGAGTATTTTTATTGCTACAACTACTCAAGTATATGATCTGATAAGTATTACTAGAATATTTTATGAAAAAGATGATCCAGTGAATATACATACTGCTGAATACTGATCCAAACTCTCTGAAAAAGTAGCTCCAATCATGTTATTAGGAAAAGTATTTAAACAGCCAATGAACAACAGATTAAAAACAACTATTGATCAGTGAAGGCCTTTCTCATTTTTTTGTGTTTTAGATATAATCTAATGTTCTCTCTGACTGGAGGTGGAAAATACAACTTTCTGGGCACAAAGAGGTGGATCGAAGAGAATCTGGACCACGCAGGTGAGTTTTCTACCTTCAGACCCAGTGACCACGTCAGCTGAGACAATACAAACTTAAACATGAACTGTCCCCTTATTTATTCCAATAACGTCCTCCCCCAGAGTCCAGCCTGCTTCATGACAATGTGGCGTTTGTCATGTGCTTGGACACACTGGCCAACGCTGATGAACTGTACATGCACGTGTCCCGGCCTCCTAAGCCTGACACCCCCATGCACTCATTCATGCAACTCCTGGAGGAGGTAGCACATTTTACTGCAAGAAAACGCTCATGAACGTCTCTTCAGTCCAAATGACCTGATGCCCTGAGGTTTCTGGTCTCTCCTGCAGGTAGTCACCTCCAGGTTCCCCTGGGTGAAGGTGGGTTTGGTCCATAAGAAGATCAACCTAGTGGAGTCCACAGTGGCCTGGGAACATGAGCGCTACAGTCTGCGCCGGATCCCCGGATTCACTCTGTCTCACCTGGACGACCCCAAATCTGAGCAACGGGGCTCAGTCCTCGACACAATGTAGGAGCTCTGGTTCTAAACTCTCCGAGTTGATCATTTAGAGAAAAGGATTTAAAGAGAAATGTTCTAGATGGGCTGGGACCTGAACATGGCAATATTATTTCTCACAGGTCACTGGTGGATTTCAGGAAAATGAAGCGCAACGGAATCATCATAGCAGAAGCACTGGCCCAGTACATGTACAACCTCTCTGACAAAGTAAATACACTTCATCCAACTGAACGTCCCCTAAGCTAACGCCACAATTAAAGCAGTACAAAAATGGGGACAAACGAGTGTTCTGTCCCACTTTGAAAAACATATTTTATACAGCATGTGTAATGCTTGTTGGTTATCTCCTTCCAGGGTTCACCTAAAGACATGCAGGTCTTCAAAGGCCAGCTGGTAAGAAACATGCTCGTTTGAGTCATTGTGGGCAGGGAACTGCTGCCCTCTGCTGTTTCTACTGAGGCATGGCACAGTGTTTGTGTCTTCAAAGGCTCATGTCATTTGATTCAAACTGACGATTGACAACTTCCAATAAAACTCCCACAATGTAAAGAGGCTTTAAAATCGTGTAACTCTTGTCTCAACCCGACATGAGACTAATTTCAGGCATAATCACAAATGTAATTCCAGATTGAGCATTTTATGGTTGACCAGAATCAGGAGCATTAGAGCACAGTGGAATATGGTAGCTATTGTTTGAATTTTATTGCACACTAAATGCTCATTGCATGGCTGTGTATCCATGTCTACATCCTGGACACAGGACTTTCATGATGGTCGTATGTCCAGTCTGATGTCCATCCTGACCTCGGTCCCCCGGGCAACCCAGCTATTGGATAAGGAGCCAGGTCACATCCTGCTGGTCAACTCACTGGAGCATGAATTTAAACGCTACCTGCAGCAGGTCCACAGGCACAACTTTCGACAGGACAAAAGGTGAACATACAGTACATGGTATATTCCCAACAGTCGATCAATGCTCAGTCATTCGTTCACTACATGTAATACTCTTCAAACAGGGACCCTGATATCACCTTTTTTGATCAGATGGAACAACCCATAGTGATGTACAGGTGAATATCACTGTCAGAGTTATTTTTTGTGCATGAAGTTGTTCATACACAATGACTCTTTTTTTCTCCTCCCAGAGTGAAACCCGCAGCATTTGACCTCTTCCTTGGTGGCTGCATCGCTGCTTATCTGGGGATTGTTTACTTTGCAATAGAGGTTTGTCAGAGTTCTCCTTCTGCAGTGCCTACTCATATTATATGAGTCCATTCTTCCTCCCAAGCAGCAAATTAGCTTATTTGTTGTCACATGTTGTCTTCTTACACGGTCTGTGTGCTCGCTCTCTTGCAGAATTTTGGATATCTCTACACAAAACTGAAAGCAGCAATGAAATCAAAGTGCCAGTGAATCAGAACTGCACATGTTGGAGGTCTGATCATAGAAACTAAACTTTAAAACAGGAAGGATGATGTCAGCGTTTCCATGCGGCTGTGGTGTCATAAATCCCACTTCCATGTTAGTGGGGCTGAACAAAAGTCAAATAAATTTTCATTTAACGCAAATATTGTGTCTGTCATTGTAACTGTGGTTCTAAGTTAACAGGTGGAGGTGCTCTCCCAGCTGCCTCCACAGGGACATCAGAGTTTGCTCATATATGAAACAAACCACGGCCTGGGTGTGATTTGAGCACAAGGACGTTGCTGCCACATGAGAACAATGATTCCTCGTGTCCCCCCGCTCTGCATGCGTTCGCGTGGATTTGACTGGTCTCAACACTGCTGTCAAACAAGGCCGATCACCGATCACTGATAACTCAGCGAGCGCACTGCACGGAGACACAAAGGCACCCTTCAGTCCTTTTTGAATTATTGATGCTCATGCAACATGCTGACTGTGAACAGAGATGACCCTGGGTGTCGGGAGATTCTGCGAGATTCTGCAAAATCCCCCTCACCCCTTCCCCTGCCTCCCTCCCTCTGGGTTGTTCTTGGTCCTGTTTCAACAACAAGGTGGTTAAAGAGCCAGAAGCTGAGCCACACAATGTTTGAGATAAGTAATGAGAAGTTTGTGAGGGACCCTGAGAGGGAACTAGGTCATGGACAGTGACCCCAGGTATGTGTGTCTCTGCAGGGGGCCTGGGGCTTAGCAGGATTAGCGGCTCAGGTAGCACAATGAGTTGCTCTGGTTCAGCAAGGATGCTTTCAACCTGGGTCTGTTTCCAACACAGTACGTTCATCAGAGAACCAAATAGTTTGGCAAACAGTTCTCTGTTATTATTGATTTGTTGGGTGAGTTGGATCCATGCAGGGTTCATCGCAACTGATGCACGATGAGGACAAACGCTATGATTTGGAATGCGAGGCATCATCTAAGAAAAGCCCAAATGGCAGCAATATGGGTGGAAGAGGCACAGCCCCACGGCAATTTAAAATAGAACAAGAACCCACACATGTGGAAGAGGTGGTCGCAGTGGTCAATTATTAGAATGAGAGTTAAATAGATTTGAGGGAGGAGCCACAAGGTGAGCAGGGGAGGAGGAGAAGGTCGCTCGTGACTCCCAGGCAGATTAAGGGGACAGGCAGGGAACAATAACAGTTGGTGATCATGGCTCCACAGCTCTACATCACTGTGTACAAAGAGCAGTTCACACCTCCCAGCGGATCGACCAGAGCACAGCTGCGTCCCACCTCTGCCCACCGTAGGAACAACCCCCAGCCTCGGCCGGTAAGATGCTCAGCCTTCAGTGCCGCACGTGCACTGTGGGGGAGGGGTTTAAAGGATATATTCTTAGACAGAAAATAAGTCTTAGGAACCAATTCGATCAGAGAAGTGGCAATCCACTTCCACTTAGTTATTATTAAATAATGAAGCAACTTTTAGATTGAAAGGACTAATGGGATTTCTTGTAATTGGCACTCCATTGCTCTTCATTTGTGACCATAAATTTAAGTGCCTCAGAAAAATTGGCAGCTGGTTGTTTTACATTTGCCTGTGCTTGGTGAAAGCTGCATCCCATCTATTATTCAGTACTTCCTTTCCTCCATGACTATTTATTTATCAAGGAGTAAACAGAGCTCAGTAGAGTGTAGGGTCACATTAATCTGTGGAAACAAATAGCTAAAAAAGATGATGTACAAATCTTGTATTTTCTATGACACGCACATAATTTCACATTTAATTTAATGCATTATGAGATATTATGCAGTGATATTCAGTGAGAAACAACAGATCAGGGGAGTCTTGGGGGCACTTTTTTTTTTACATTCTTTTAAGGACTTTGTACTGACAGAGAAATTTCTGTCTTTGGAGTCATAATGGTTTGTTTCAAAATAAACAAATGGTAAAATCAGATTTCACAGGGATTAACTGAGATGTCTGCTAATAATCACAGTCTGGGTAAATTGCCAAGTGAGACACCCATACAAGGAACTTTGTTTTTATTGTTCAACCCATAAAGTTCTTTCTGTGCTTTGCCTCTCCAGGACTTTTTGTTTCCCCGCGGCCTGCAGCCTGGCTACAAGGCCACCACCGCCCCTCAAACACACTCCTGGCCTCCTGTGGACGCCTCCCGTCCTCTCTTCCCTCCCGTCAGACACTTGGCATTTCACAGTCCACTCACAACTCGCCCTGACAACAGTCTGAAAACTGCAGAGGCAGAGAAACCGCAACACATGCCTCCTGTCAGGCAGGCCGCAGAGCAAACTCCGCCCTCTGCTGGCCGACTGGGGAAACTGCAGCTGGCCGAGCCTCCTGCTGGCACTGGCCCTTCTCTCCACAGCGCTTTGAAGAATCCACAGAGGTAAAGCCATTCATCAGTGAACAACACGAGAGAGGAACTGACTCTGAAAGCTGCCTGCTCCATTTGTATGAGAATGGGATGAGTTAAAACTTGATTGTAAAAAGAACTGGGTGATTCTACATTAATTATCTAACACTGTTCCCTGACAGGCAACATGAAGAAGCTTTGCTTCGGACCAGACCCCAAAGCAACCATCCCTCCGCAGCTCAGCGCCACTTTTCTCGTCCTCAGTATCACAGGTCACACTCCAAAAGCTCTCTGGATTACAGGTGACACGAAGTGTAATTTACCTGACATGAATAAGCCTCTGCTCTGTCATTGAAATGATAACCACTGAGGTCTAATTCGTGCCGCTCTGATTTCCAGCAGCAGCGGGTGCTACAGCTGCTTCCACGTGGTGAAGCCCTACCAAGCCGGATACTACACTATACACCCAGAGTTTGTGTCTGAGTGGCTTGCTTAGGACTATTAGACAACAGAAGAAGGAGTGGGGGGCCCTGGGGTGGCCCTGGGGCGTCCAGAGGTTTCCCACAGCAGAAAGAGGGATCATTAACTTCACTATTGTTTAATTCTTTACTAATTAACCCAGTGAGACATGTTGTAAGAATGAATAATGTAACTCTAGGCTCCCCTCTCACTGCTATTATCTCCCTGTGTGCAATCTGAACGCACTAAATCAGCGCATGGCATAAAGAGGCTTGTGGTGGTTCGCAGTGATCGAGCTGTGTGGCCCTAATGTGCATCTTTGTATAACATTAAAATGTATTCCACTGTTAGTGAGATTACTTTCTCTGTGTTCATTTCTTCACTGGATGTAAGGAGGGTGAAACCAGAAAGAGACCTTCAAACAATACATTATTCCTCAGGGGTTTCTCAGCATCAGCAAATTAACTGCTCACACAAAAATACATATAGCTGCCTGGTCGCAGAGTATGCAGGTCCAAATCCCTGCTCTTTGTTGATCACTTTTGGAATTTGTAAACGGAAACTTTTGCAGCGCTACATCTAAGTTAACATTTATTATTTAGATTCAATGTTGATATGGTCTTCAATACATTTTTACAGTAAGTCAATGTGACAGATTTACAAATGAATCTGTAAATCTGGTAAAAGGGGCGTGCCTATAAAACAATGCAAATAATCATCACAATACAACAAAAGGGCCCTAATGTGCATCTTTGTATAACATTAAAATGTATTCCACTGTTAGTGAGATTACTTTCTCTGTGTTCATTTCTTCACTGGATGTAAGGAGGGTGAAACCAGAAAGAGACCTTCAAACAATACATTATTCCTCAGGGGTTTCTCAGCATCAGCAAATTAACTGCTCACACAAAAATACATATAGCTGCCTGGTCGCAGAGTATGCAGGTCCAAATCCCTGCTCTTTGTTGATCACTTTTGGAATTTGTAAACGGAAACTTTTGCAGCGCTACATCTAAGTTTACATTTATTATTTAGATTCAATGTTGATATGGTCTTCAATACATTTTTACAGTAAGTCAATGTGTTTACCAGATTTACAAATGAATCTGTAAATCTGGTAAAAGGGGCGTGCCTATAGGCATAATGGGCAGAACATAGAATTGATCTACTGCAAAAATTACAACTAAGGGGTAGCTACAGAAAAAAAAAAAAATTACCAATATCGAGTGAGAAATGTAAACATGGTTAGGGACAGATGGTGTGTCTGCTCAGTACTACATTTCCCATGGTGCAGTGCGCGCAGATGACATGAACATGCCTTGATTCCTCTCTCGGTTTTTTTTTTTTTTTTTCTGGGAGCTGAGGCAAACAAGTTGCGAGGAGCCGCTGCCGCCGCTGCTGCTGCTGCTGCTTGGTAGGAAAATCCCTGTTTCTCAATAACCCGCAGGGAGCCAGCACGGGGGGGCTGCAGACCTGCGTCAGTGACGTGCTGTTCTTCCGTGGATTACGAGGTGTTTTGCCTCTCTTAACTTTTAGTCGCGCCTCCCTCCAGGCTGTCCATACGTGACACTGGTGGGAGCCGCCTGTGTGGAGCAGGGCGACCCTCGTCGCTGTGCACTGATCGCGTTATTAACGTGTCTTCGTGTTTGCATTGTTTATTTTGCAGTTTATTTTTAGTCGACACATGAGATGTGCAAAGTATCGAGTTCCACTCTGGGCCGGTCCACGTCTGAAGTGGAACCATCCAAAGTGAGGATCGTCCCGTGTTGCGTTCAGAGTTCTTTAACTTACATTGCTTCACATTTTATTTTCCAAAGGCATGATCAGTATTTCGCAACTACTTGCCCCCCCCCCACGTCCCACACACACGCGCGCGCGCACGGACATTGACACGTGCGCACGAGTTGTTGAGCCCCTCCTCTGCAGCTTTATCAGCAGTGCTGTTTGTTCTCCCCCTCCGTGTCACACAAGATAGGGAATCGGCTGAAAAGGCAACTTTGAGAGCTGCCTGATCACACCACAAACAAAGAAGTGTTTGGTGTGGACAATAAAATCTGCCTCCTCATCCTCTTTCAACGAGGTAAACAAAACACGTCAGCTAAAAAGTATAGGAAATGAAAATGCTGTTTGAAGGAAAACGCTCCATATTAATATGTTATTATCGATCAAATCTGTGGAAACCTGATAAAATGTGATTAATGGCTCAGTTGAATGGAATTAAACAGCAACATTTTAATATTTTTTTTTAAATTGAGGGTGAATGAATATGAATTCAGCAGGTTTTTATACAGATCAGTTTTATGTCTCATTAGAAAAGGGCAGAGTAGTCACTTGTTGACCAGTGGAGCCAGTGGATATAATGTAAAGGCCATAATGAGAGGATTTACCAGATGTTAGTGCATTCATGTCAAGGGTCTGAATATATAATAATCCATATTGAGCTCCATTAACAAAAACATGAATTAAATAAGCAGAGGAACAACTGAAAAGCAGACCTGATATTCAGTGAATCCTGTCCTGGTCAGTTTCTTAGCTAGCAGCTACTATGTCAGTGGATCTCCAAGGGACCAACAGCTATCTGTTAATTAATGATGGGCTTATGTTATCCCTCCTGTTGTTGGGGGAAATCTATACAAAGGGTGGTTGAACACAGAATTAGTCAATTAGACTGCTAATTAATAGCGAGCATTTTTTATTATCGACCCCCGCCTCTAGAGTAGAACACGAGGGTCAATTCCAGTTAGGACGAGGACAGAAGAGGACAGAAGTCCCCTCGGTTGGCTGTGCTCTCTGATTTAATCTATTCTGATTAGCTAAAGCAACAATAAGAAACATCAACAAGTTAATTACCCCTTAGTATTTCTCCTGTGTCATTATCTTTCCTGTTGCCTTCTTATCTTAATCCCTACTGTTTCAAACGGCTGTTTTGCTTGAGTGATGCAGGTACCAGTGTTGGTTATACTAGCACAGAACTTAGAGTTTAGTATGCTCTCCTTTCCTTGTCCTCACTGGCAGAACTTTAAGGCCAAAATCCCCTTTTCTGCTTCCTCACTTCCTTACATACAAATGAGATTTCTTTCAATTGAACTCATAAGTTAGAATTAATGCCGGGGACTCCGATTCTATCTTGTTATTGACAACTGGCAGTAGATTTGTTTTGTTAAATCTCAAACACTTCTTCAGAGTCGACATTTTGACGGTTTAATACCTCTAAGTGCTGTGAAATCACTGGCAGTGCAGCAATGAGGGGCTTGTAAGACAGTGCTAGAAATGTCGTGAAGGCTTTGAACTGTCAAGTGAACAACTGAAGAAGATGGACTGGGAATCAGGTTGATATATTGAGTGTGTGTGGATCAAGTCGGGGCTGTTTGCTTGAATGTGTCTGATAGTTGAGTCAATATATTCTGTCTACTCACATCAGCTAAGCAATATCGGATGAATGTACTGCACAAAGGCCACAGCAGCATTTTGTGGTAACCTTTTCACTGATAACGCATTTTCCCACATTTGTTTCCCGTAATAAAAACTGTAAAACTTTTCTAAATCCTTTTTTCTCTCTCTAAGGACAGCCAGGAGAACAAACAGAACAGCGGGGCCAGAGTGCAACACATGAGGCTCCCTGGAAAACATTTACATGATCTGTGGAAAATTAACTCTTGGATTTGCCCGTTGAGCAGCACGAGTCATGTACCAAGTGGTGCCAGGAGGAGCCGGGGGCACAATTACAGATGTTATCCCCAAGCAGAAACACACCAAGGACACTCGACCCTTAGTCGGAGCTGGCGTAATCGGCCTGGTGCTGGTAATTGCTGCAGTGACTGCGTGGTGTTATTACATCGCCTCTCTACGCAAAGCTGAGCTGCTAAAGACCCAGCTACTGGATCTGAATAAAGATGGCTACATTATCCGCAACCTGGGAGGCTCCATTGTTTTCAGAATGGATTTCAGGTTGGTTTATTTGAATGATGTTTCACAATTGATGTGTGTGTGTATAGGTACATATTTCAGAAATGTCAGAACACATATTTACGTGTTGTTGTAGAAATACTTATTTTAGCTTATGTCAACATGCGGTACTATGAGAATTTAATCATTTTCAAACCTTGGCAGGTCAGGGACTCTGGATTTGGATTCCTGCTCTAAAGAAGGGCAGATACTGAGCTGTGGACGCACCACTGATAGAAAACTGAATTTCTTCATTGAGACTGTACAACCTAAGGACACGGTACAGTGCTACCGTGTACGTTGGGAGGAACTGGTTCCTGACATTCCTGTTGAGCATGCCATGACATACAAGTTTGCACATTGGTATGGTGGTGCTGTGTCAGCCATTCAGCACTGGCCCATTTCAATATCTGGACAACAATCTCCCAAACCCTTTGTCACTAGCGACATCTACTCAAACCGCAATGAATTTGGTGGTATTTTGGAGAGTTATTGGCTATCATCCAATGCTACAGCCATCAAGATCAATAACTCTGTGCCCTTCCACCTGGGATGGAATGACACAGAAAAGACCATGTACTTCCAGGCCCGATACAATGACAGTCCCTTTATGCCAAACCCAGGGGAGGCTCCATGTGCTGAACTTAGCTACAGAGTGTGCGTCGGCTTGGACGTGACATCCATACACAAGTACATGGTCCGCAGGTACTTCAACAAGCCAAACAAAGTGCCAGCCAAAGTCATGTTTCGCCATCCAATATGGTCGACTTGGGCACTACACAAGACCAAGATCGACCAAGAGAAACTCTTGAAATATGCTGCAGACATCCGCAAGCATAACTTCAATTGTAGCCACTTAGAACTAGACGACCGCTACTCGAGCCGCTACGGGGAATTTGAGTTTGACACAACAAAGTTCCCCAATGCCTCATTCATGTTTCAGAAGCTGAAATCCGATGGGTTTCTGGTGTCACTCTGGATCCACCCTTTTGTGAACTATGACTCAGAAAACTTCCACACTTGTGTAGAGAGGGGCCTGTTTGTCAGGGAACCAATGGGACATCTACCGGCTTTGGTACGCTGGTGGAATGGCATTGGTGGCATTGTGGATTTCACAAATCCAGAGGCCCGTGATTGGTTTTCCTCACATCTACGCTCATTACGCTCCAAGTATGGGGTGTCATCTTTTAAATTTGATGCAGGGGAGACCAGCTACTTACCATGGAAATTTAGCACAAGAACGCCCATTCGAGACCCAAGTTTCTTCACGAGACGTTACACAGAAATGGCTATTCCCTACAATGACAGAGCTGAGCTGCGTAGTGGTTACCAGTCCCAGAACATTTCCTGCTTCTTCAGACCAATTGATCGAGACTCTGTGTGGGGCTATGAGTTGGGTCTGAAGTCTCTTATCCCCACAGTGCTGACCATAAGCATTCTTGGCTATCAGTTCATTCTACCGGACATGATTGGAGGCAATGCCTATCTAAACCGCACGGAAGGAAGTCGTGCACTACCTGATCGGGAACTTTATATCCGCTGGCTGGAGCTATCAGCCTTCATGCCCTCCATGCAGTTTTCGATTCCACCTTGGGAATATGACAATGAGGTGGTTGAAATTGCACGGAAATACACGGCTCTTCATGAAAGTATTGTGGCACCACGGGTCCTTGAGCTGGCTAGTGAGGTGCTGGACACTGGAGACCCAATCATACGGCCCCTGTGGTGGATCGCCACAGGTGATGAGACAGCCTATAAAATCGACTCCCAGTTCTTGATTGGGGATGACCTCATGGTAGCCCCAGTTTTAGAGCCTGGAAAGCAGGAGCGTGACATCTACCTCCCTGCTGGCCGTTGGAGAAGCTACAAGGGGGAGAGATTTGATATCAAGGAGCCACTGCACCTCACAGACTATCCAGTAGACCTGGATGAAATTGCTTACTTTGTTTGGGTGTAGCAAAAAGGGAATGAAAAGCTTAAGACACATGATATTATCAATGCCAGAGTTTGCATGTGAGACAAGCGTCGAAAAGTTAGCTTTGATACTTGAGACATTTGATGTTAGTTTGTTTTTTGTGGTTTAAGCTTTTATGAAAACGTGTTTTTAATTGTTAGGGCTATTTTATGTCAAGTAATGAATGCATAAACTTATCTTGCATTTTTTTGTGGTTTATATGAAATAAGTGTCCTTCAAAGTGAGAATTTAACTTTTTTTCTAAAGCAGCGTGCTGTTAGTCATTATCTATATATGATTCTTAACTCTGATTTTCATTGGTACAAGATTTAATCTTTAATGATTTTTTTAATATTTTAAAGTTTCGTGCTTTGAAGGTCTTTTATATCATGTATATCAAAACATCAGGGAATATGCTAACAGGGATTTGATAAGGAAAAAAAAAAGTTGCAAGTTGCTTGTGAATGTCACGGTGTTTAGTAGATAACAAGTCAGTTCATAACTGCCGGTGTTCCTGAACACTCATCTAAAACTGTCCATCGACTGTGCCTCTCGCTTGTGTCCTCAACACACTCACGAATGTTTTAGAGAAAACTGAAATAGAGAGAGAGAACAAGTTGTTTGATAGACGATATGGTTGATATATTTCATTATTGTCATAAAGCAGTTAGACTACATTACACCTGTATATGTAAAGAGTTCCGGTTTGACTGATATCCCGCTTTGCCTTTGACAATGAAACATTTTTACTCTTTTGAAGGGAAACATTCTTCTTTTCAGGATGTTTGGTTTTATGTTTAAGATTTCAGCATGAACGCGTGAGATAATTAATCACAGCAAATTGCATGTGCTTGTGTGTATCACAGTGGCATGTAATGCTACTTAGTCCAGAAGAAAAGGCCTTTAATTAGGCTCTAAATATTTTATGCTCTTCCTCAGGTTCCAACAGTTTTCTCAGGCTGGAGTGTTTTTAATGTTCAGAGTTAACAAGCAGACATGTTGATACTGATACTGATATCGTCTAATACTTTGATATGTCTACAACTTACAATATAATGAGCATCACTTAGCTTTTAGAAATTCTTGAACATAAAACCTCAATACTAATAATGGTTTGTTTCCTTTATATCCAGACTTGTTTTACAGTGTGGAAGTCCATATACATCATGAATTAAGCCTCATTTAATTAATCACGTTAAGTGGCATGGTGTGTTTTGTTAATGTGAATATTTTGTCATTGAAGTGACTCAAGTGCCATGCGTTAATTATAATTGCCACATAAAAATGTGATGTGTTTGTGTGATGCTATGCATTTATTATTTTTTTATTGTCACATATAAGTCTTAATTTCTTGAAAGTTTCAATATATGACAAATGAAGGAATAACTTCATCGATATCTTGGCATCTGATTTGTTGATGTTATTCCTGATGACATTTCAAACTGTCATGAAAACATTATTGTGTGTTTGTGAATTAAGGAAAAGGAAACGTCCACAGTCCCATGGTGCAATTCTTACATTTGTCAATATTTGCTTGTAATTGTGTTTTCAGACCCATGTTAACTTTGTACTGTTGATGTACACATGTTGACCTCGGTTGAATTTGTTTGCGCCTTTTGCTGTTGTGTCATTCTAACAGCACCACCTATTTATAGCAGTTCCCACTCAGCATCTGGGCCAGGCCAATCTCTGAGGCTATATCTGTCTCAGACTGTTGCTTTATGACAAGAAGCTCTTTTGGACAGAATGTTTCTTTGCTGGTGGCTCCTGTGACCCAGCGTGTCCTGTTAGCTTCAGGTTATTGAGGCTAAAGGGACATTTGCATATGACTAAAGGGAAAAAAAACATTTCACAGAGTGCATATTTTCTGTCCGATGTGATATAATTGTATTAAAAGGAATTTTGCATTGAATGTGTCCAATTGTAGTCATTTTAAGACAGTGATTCTCAACAATGGAATAATACCAGCGGGTCTGTAACACGTTTCCAGATATATCTATATATGGGTATTCTGTGATCATATGGTAAACACATATACTAATATCATTTCACTTTAAACACAACAAAGCTGAAGTGCAGAAATGCATGAGGTGGTCACTGTTTTTTTTCTTTTGTTGAGACAATGAAAATGAAATTGAGAACAGAAAGGACATTTGCCACATTTTTGGTGGCATGACCACCATTACCAGATGAGTGTCTGTGATCAATATGTGTTCAACTTTTTCATTTTACACGGACCCCCTAATGAAAAAGAAGAACATTTCTGGGCATGTAATTCAGGTCAGTAAACTGATCGTGCAATCAGTTAGCCAATCACAACCTGTGACCTCTTATGAGTCTGCGTTACATGAAAACTAATGTGCCCATCAATGCCATATTGAAAGGGGCACCCTCCTGGGGCTGCTCTAACTTTGTGACGCCTGGCTCATCATGGGGCAATAATGACAAGCTGATGAAACAATTGTGCAGGTGATTCGGAGGCTGTGTTTGGATCAATAAATCATCTGCCGGTTCATAACGCGAGACTAGAGAGCGACTGATGTAAAAGGTGTGTGGCCAGACACCAAGAAAAAGCGAGACAGCAGCAACAACAGCAGCTGATCATCTGCAATGATGCTTATTAAAATCACAGCATTCAATGTGATTGCTGTCTCTCTCTCTGGGTTCAAACAGCCCGGATGGACCATTTCTCACAGCTACAGACAATCTGTCATATGTTTGGGGAATTTATTCCATTTCACAGCAGCGGGATGCGCTTCAGAGCTACTTCACTTCATTGGCCAATGCCTCGTCTTTCTTCAGAATTGATCTGGACTGGCAGCCTGTGCGGGGAGGACATGCATTCATTGATTAGCTGTCTCTATGCTGCCGGAATCAATAGTATTTGTTGGTTTGCTTTCTGCAATCATATTGTTTGCATTTGCCTATCTTTTTATAGACTGGACAAATAATTTATGTAGGTGCTTCAGGGGGACGTGGGAGCTTTCTAGGAAGAGAATTGTCAAGTGAAAATTACGAAGAAAAAGTCTCTTATATTGTAATAACAGTGGCTAAATTTACTGTTTCAATGCATTAGTGTTATTGCTAAACGCAGTTAGAGTGAAAATGATTGAACACCATTTTGATGCGTTTGAAGTAAAGGTTAGATCATCTAAAGGAAATTCCCCAAAGGGGCATGAGTCGTCAGATGACATTAAAAATTACCCCAGATATTGACAAAGAAATAATGAGACACACCGAATCTCTGTTTGAGCCGAATGGGGCTACAGACAGCCAGTAGGGTGCAGTGTAGCTTCATTGATGGATTCCTCCTCTGACATATCACTGGACCACAGTCCAGATGTGTCACACACACACACACACACACACACACACACACACACACACTCGAAGCAGGACAAAAACTGGCAGAGGCCCTCCCCCTCTTCCTTCCCCACCTGTGAGCCCACCTGTGTGTCCATCTGCAGAGAGGAGACGCCAGTTGTTCTGGTTAGGAGCCAGTGTGTCTCAAGTACCTTCTCATATCCTCCTTCCACAACCTGTCTGCCGTCTGTCCTTCCCACTCAGGCACACACAGTATATTATACAGAGGGAGAGGTGGTGCAATGAAAACCAGCCATAATAACACTGCTGAATCTAAACAAAAATACAAATTATAGATACATCCAGAGTCCTTCTCATCTCAATTATATAGCAAGCATTTTATATTGATCAAAAAGGAACAGATACCAATTTGGGTTAATAGCTTGATAACTGCCACAAATAGGCTAAATGGAGAAAGTTTAATGGAATCGTGCACAAGCATGATAACTGGTTTCCCGAAATAATCACAGATAAACATAAAAATACATCATTGATGAGTCGTTGACTTCGCCAACAGGAGACAAACAATGATGAACAAGCTTCAGTTTTGTTACTAAAAAACAGCTTCTCAGCCGTTTCCAGCTAACCCTGGAATGAACATTTATTGTAAGATGACCCCAGGGGAAATAAAACCCTCTGGTAGTCTCTCATGTGAAGTGAGAATCTTTGTCCTTAACCCAAGATTTTCACTCCGTAACTAGAATGACCTCGCATCTGGTAGTGCCGCGGCTCGTCTGACAGGAATATGTCTGTCCTCGCTAGGTAACAAATGAACCCAACGCCCCAGAGACTGGTCTCACATCTGTTTATCTTTTTCACCTGTCTGCTCGCTGCACTGCATCAGGCTGACACTCCTCTGCAGCCTTTGTGGATTTCAGAGTGTGCCTCTGGCATTACAGGACCGAGCTGCTGTTGGCTGGTAGCAGCATTTGTTAACTTTGAAACTGGGCATGATAGTGTAGTACAGCGTGTACGTTCACTTATGTATTTTAAACTTGAAAAAGGGATTTTTTTTATTTTTATTTTTTTTCTCTAAATAAAATAAATTGTTGTTTGATTAAATGCTAAGTAGCAATATCTTCAAGCCATTTTTAATAATGCATTTATTCCAAAATAGTCTCCATGCCAACTGTGAAGCAATTTTGAGGTTTACATGATTTATCAAATAAAACTGATGACAACACTTTGAGTTAAAGGAATCTGTGTTTCGGACTTTTACCATTTTATGGGAGGTAAAAAATAACAGTTAAATATGTAAAAATATTTCAATAAAAATGGTTTAATTTGGATCACTCCGTTTATGCAAAACACGAGTCAACAAAGTGAATGAAAATGGCGCAAGACATTAAGAAATAAATAGAAAAATGAAGGGCTGAGGTGAGGAGAACAGGCAGGGCTCTTCCTCTATGGCTCGGTGGGGCTAAGGGGTTGAACGAAATGTCAGGCACCAAGAAGCCGATGCATAATTGAAACATTGCGTCGCTGCTACGGCAGTGCACCGGCTTGTTTGATTGATACCATTTTAGAACACTCCTGTCCCCCAGTGCTCATGGGGTTTACCTGGGAAGAAATCAGGGGAGGGGGAAAGGTGCTTAGGTGGCTCATCTGGGTTTTAGAGGAAAATTGGTGCCATCCATCAAACACTGCATTTAACAAACGCTAAGGCAGGTCCAGCCAACAAAGGATTCGTATATAAGGCAGCGAACCGGGAAACATGCAAGGTGCAGGGACTGCGTAGGGTCTATCAATCAGCCAGTCAGCTCCTTTATTTAACAAGCGAGGGCCACGGACCCCGAGGGCCACACTCCATATTCTGGCTGGTTGGGCTTGCAGTCTTCCCCTGTAAAAGGGAGAAAAAAGGGGAAGAAAAGGACGACGGGAGGAAGGAAAGAGGGGGCAAGAAGGGATTGGGGTTGGGGAGTGATGGAGGTGCAGGAGGGTTTGGCCCGTGTCCCCTGGCGTGCCGGTGCGCTTCATCTTCTCAGTGCAAGGGCCTGGAACTGCTGCTTGATGGGATTTTCAGCCCTGTGGCCTCTGCTGTCCCAGCATCCATCTGGAGGGCTGCCGTGTGCACAGCGGAGCGCCAGCCACTCAGCGACACAGCCATAAAGAACAACCCGTAGGCCAGCCAATGCCACTGATCTGAGGCTCGCAGCTCTGTTCAGTGGACAGGCCAACACTCAGTGGCACACATTCCTGTCAGGGACACAGGCTGATCCCTAAGCTACTGTGTGCTCAGTGGAACAGAAGACACGCTCTGTGAGGCAGCCCACATCCAACCACTGACTTCTTCAAAGCTTCCAAAATTGGAATGGAACAAGGACCTCACTATTCAGCATCCTTAATGGTGTGGAGAGGACTATCTCCGCGTCCCTCCCTGTTCTGTCCATGTGCCACTGCAGCAGAATATATGTACTTATCCTTGTCTCGCTTAGTGTGACTTTTGCATTTTACAGACTGTGTTCGGTATCTGACTGAGGAAAACAGCAGAGGTTGTAACAGCACCTTGTAGACACGGTGCGGTCGCCCAGATTCCTGATTTGAATAAGCCCCTTGGATGGCCGGACCAAAATAAAACCTTGCCTCAAAACAATGTTTCTCTTGCATGTTCAATAAGACCTTGAGTCAATTTCTACAGCAAAGTTCAATTTGATTCCACAACACACATCATCCAGAACAATAATATCAGCCATATATAATTGAAAATCAAGACCAAATATGCAAAGACAATCATTACTGCCTCTCATTATCGGATCCAATTTATTTTTGCCCTGGGGGACAGGGTAGCAAATAATGGATTGGTGATGTGGAGGGCTGAGATACTCGGCTGTTGGCTTTGAACAAGCACAAGATCCGGCTTCATGATGCAACGGATACGACTGCGGAAAGTTTGGATTGAAAATCTTTTTGTTTCTCCTCAGGGCTAGGTGGCATCGTTAGCATTTTCCCTTTTCCCCTCCCTCCTCACCACTGTAAATTCAGCAGGTGTAGTGTGGTGGGTACGGTGGGCAGACGGCAGACTGTATAAATAAACAGAGTCTGTCTGAGGGCAGCACTGTGGCCCCCACCTGCCCACCATCAATCAATATTACAGCGGCCACTGGCAGCCCAATCGTCCTTTTATAGGCCTGTGAAATGATCAAACATCTGCTCACAACCATGCTTCATATATAGATGGATCATATGTATGATACTGAATTCTGCATATCAACCTGCACAACAGGATGTACCAATGACAGCACAGTGTCCTCATGCAGAGGTGGGTACAGTAAGGGGGAAACTCTTGGAGGGGCTGCAAGTGAGAATGTTGATGTCAGCATGAGAGCCTCAGACCTTCTCAGTATGTCTGGGCCCTAACGATAGGGGAAACAGAAAATGTGGAAAAGCAAAAGATCAACAAGTTAAGACAAGTATCTCTACATGAAAAAGGGTTTTAAGGGTTTTTTTGAAAATGGCTTCTGGGGCAGATCTAATCAATAATCCAATCAACAGTCAGAAAGCTAATCAATGGTCAATACAGCCAAGACAGCCCGATGTCATCTTATTCTCAAAAAAAAAACCCAAAAAACCCCAAAACCATAGTTTTTGTGTGCTCACAAAACTTAATGAGTCAGTATCGGCTATTTACTTGTGTCCAGTTTAAAAGTCTGCCATGTTGTTGGAGGCTCAGTGAACATGATAAAAGTTGAGGCCGGTAACTAGTTTGGCAGCTGGAGTAGACAAAGGTTGCGGGGGCCTGGTCCATGGAGAGGGGGAATGAATCCAAGTGGTCCAAGGTTAATGGTGGCTTGGAACAAAATGGATTCAGTGCCAGGGGCGTGCTGACAGGTGATTTGACATGAGTGAAGGTGGGCCATCAATCTCCCGTTGGCCCCTCTGACCCCGCCTCCGTCCGGCCACAGCAGCTAGGGGGCGCCAGGTGTCACGGCTGCCATGACCCGTGCGGGTCCGCCGATAGCCCACCTGCTGTCTGCCTGAAGCTCCCCCTACGGCTAGAAGAAGCTCCCACCGCTTCACGCTTGGTTGGCATAATGAAACTGTGATTGGAAGATAGTGAACTGTGACAGGCAAGTAGTAGACTCAAAAAGACTCCTCGCCAAATTCAAACCCCCTCACTCCAGGTTTCCCTTTTACAGCCCGCTCCTCTCTTGAAGCGATCTGACAATTTAATGGTACAAAAATGATCATCTGTCTGGCTATTGTCTCGTGAGCAGCAGAATGAGGGGATTCTGTAACTCATGGGGAGACATAACAGGTATGGGGGAGGCAAACTCTGTACTTTGTGTAAGATTATATGTATATGTGTGTGTGTGTGTGTGTGTGTGAATGTTCTCGATCCCCGTTTCACTCCCCACTCCCCAGGGAGGCCTGGCTTCAGGTTTAAACCTGACATAAATTCCCTGTCACAAATCCCACGGGGTGGCCAGGCTTGTAGGCACAAAAGCAAATATTTCCGTTCCCGATCATGGCCAATCCCTTTTAACATCCCCACCCACCGACCGTGCCTCCTCCTCCTGAACCTACGCCGGCACTGCGAGCCAGCTATTTGTCACAAAGTAATTATAGAATTATCGATTGGCAAGCAATTAACACCTTTCTTCCCTTTTTTTTCCCCTCCTCCACCCACCCCCTCACCCCACCCAATCCACCCCCTTCACCCCATCCTTTAATTTGAACTTGGAGAGAGGAAAAGAATAAGGAGGGAGGAAAAAAACAACCCGTGGGAGTAACACATTTAATCCTGCTGGCATTTGCTAGTTCTCCTCAAATTAATAGGGCGACGGGGACAAAACGGCTTTTCTCTTACACCCCCCCCAACCCCCTGTTTCCACCACTATTTCTCTTCTTGTCTGGCCCGCTGATCTACCTTTAACAGACAGGGAGCGGCTTAGAGCACATCCACACACTCTATTCTGGCCGGAACAGGGCATTAAACCTCATTTCAGGAGGAACACCTTACTTATAACAACCCCATCGTATGATAGCAGCACCTGAGCTATCAGAGGCAGAAATACCTGACCAGCACAGACTATTCTTTTTGTTTCTATTTGGCAGCCTTTATTTTTTTTAGCTCTTCTTAAAGCTGCCACTCGCAGTGGCAGTGCCAGTCGTACAGCCCAGATGGATGGTGCAGGGGAACGGGGCGAGAACCTTCGGGTGGCAGGTGTCTGAGTCACGATTGATGTCACGGAACATCACCTCAGTAACATATGGATATAGACAGGAGAGGTGATTCCCCTCCTGGCTGCATGTTTTTATAACACATCCTCTCTTCCTTTCTTTTTTTTTTTATTACTCACTGCCCCTCTGACGTTCCCATTCTCCTTCACGTGCCTACTAAAAAGGTTTTACAGTTTATATATGTATTAAGATGTACTCTCGCATCAGAAATGGAGGATGAAATGTATTCTTAAACTATGGATCTGACCAAAAGTAGGTCAGAGCTCTACTTTTGGTTTGTTCCCACACATTAAAAGAACCAATAAATATTAATAAGTCTGTATCAGGATGATAGACTAAATTTCTAGTTTGGTGGTTCTGCACTGGAAAAGAATGAGTTACAGGATTTAATTTTCCTCTGCTATCTCGAGCGTGTGTGTGTGTGTGTGTGTGTGTGTGTGTGTGAGAGAGGGCGGTGCTACTTCTTAACTTCAATTTGAGTCATCACAGCAGCTTTGGTTGTGCACTGATATTTTTCTTGTGTGAAGGAGCTAGGGAGATAAAGATAGAGCTGCGTGTTGTCACGATCACATAAATTATGACAAATTGAGCACATTTTCTTACTCACATGTCAAATTACTGTCTCAGTTTAGTCTGATAGGAGATTAAATAAACATCCACAATCAAAGATGTTTTTCTCAGTTTACATTTGTGAGGACACAGTGGATGCTATTAGCAGAGAAACAAAAAGGTACTTTTGAAAACAATATTGATTGTATGTATACTGGTACACTCAAAAAGAAAAATCTAAAATAAATAAATTATTCAATTCAATGCATGTCCCCACATTTCTGCGTCAAAATTCCCCCGAACCTAATTTGAGCTGCATTCATTTGACAGCAATTTAGGAACAATTTGAACCCATTGCGGGACCTTTCTCTTTCATGCTGTAGTGTTGATCAATAATTCCCCTCAGGATGTGACTCAAACACACATACAGCAATATTCCTTCCTGAAAAACACTGTGATATTGACCTGTTTTTCCTGCCCTGCAGCACCGTCTTATTTTCTCAAAGAAGGGCTAACCCAGGAGACGGACATTGTTGTGGCCCTCTGCTCTCTGGCAGGTTTTCTGGCTTTCATGGCTCGAACACCATTGCTCTCTTTCACCGTTCCTTCAAAGCCTTCCTACATTGTGCAACACAAATATTTGACAATCTATTTGTGGGTGTTTTATCTGAGCTGGTTTGTTCACCTGCATTTGGAAAATGTATTTTGGAACATAAGGATTTCATACAAAAAGTCCATCTGAAGTATTTCAATTGTCTTTGTGCGAACAGCTTATCAGAAACCGTAGTTCTGTTTTATGACATTTACCGGTCATGTTACACACAATGTTTAACCAGTTTCCCAAAACTCCATATTGTCATGTTCAAGTGGCAAAGCCCTCGAGTGGCTCAAGGAACTATGACATTTTGAAGACATAGTGTTGAGGGGCCTAATGGCTCACTTGGTAACTAATATGGTTCAGTTCTGACCCTGCTTGGATATGTGTCTTCCCTATTGTCTCTCCTCATTTCACACTTGCACTGTCCCACTGAGTAAAAATCGAAATGCATACAAAGAGCTGCCATTTCGGAGCTGCCAAATGTTCTTCTCTCTTCAGCCATATGTTGACTCTGGCTCCTGCCCCGTTAAAGTGGACAGGAAGTTTATAGCTGGTGTGAGTGTCCAGGTAGTGATGAATAGATCAATACCAAAAGTATTGATCCTGTAATACCTACATTATTTAGAAAAACATTGATTTTCAAAAGATAAATGTGATGAACAGAAACAGGCTGTCTAATTTTTGTTTTGTACAAAAATACTAGTCCCATTTTCTGATTCCATTTACTGCCAAATTGGGACCGAGCGCGCCATCAAGATACAGTCTGAGGGATCTGAGGCTGTAGTGTGTCTTATTCCTACCCATACCCACAATGCCTTGTTTTACGAATATGCCATCCACCGCAAGTTAATACGGTTCTCAGCCCTCAGTGGTAGTTGCAGTACCAAAATATGTTTAAATATTAATCAAGAAAAAGAGAAGCAGGACAAAGAAGCCTCAAGGATTCAAACACAATTCACCAAGAAAACATCTCACGAGGGCGTCACGTACATTTAGAACCTCTGTGCTTCGTTCACACTAAACAACAGTGAGGTCACGTATGAAGTGCCGAGGTCATCTTAGAGCTGTTAGACAGGCTGTTGTTTCTGCTTGGCAGTGCAAGTTTTGAGTTTACGCTCAGTTGATCAAGTGGATGGTGGGAATCAATCAGAAGGTATACTGGTCTGTGTGGGTGGAAGACTCCCCTGACAACACTTGTTTTTTCTGTGACATGCCTTCCTTTGTTATCGTCTTCTGAGTTGATGGGGTTGACATATCTGAACCAGTAGCTTGGAGCTTCAGCCCTGATCCATTCCAAATATAAAATAGGTAAGGTGGAGGACACTGGTGAAACCACAGCTCAGCTGCTGTTTCAGTTTATCTATCTCTGAAACAGATCTCAGCTTGCATGGAACATAAATACTCTGGTGTTGTGTGATTTCAGCTGATTTCAGACATTTTCCTTAAATTTCCCAAAGCTGCTGTATGTGAGAATATAAATGTCAGAGTCATTTGCTCTGGACATTTTCTGTTATTTCTCCTGCCACCTCTGATGAAAAATGTGCGAGTTAGTCACTTTGACGATACAGCAGCAAAATGTCCGGGTGTGCTGATGACATTTCCAACAAGTGAAGATGCAAAATGGATGAAAAGGAAGTTCATCAGACGGCGAGGCCTCAGACAAAGACGTGAACTTCAGAATACAGGAAGATGCAAGAGATTGGAATGATAGGCTGGTGTTGATGTGCTGTGAACAGCCTCAGGAGTTTTGATACAACTGGCTCACTTGGTTTGTTAAGCTCTCCGTGAATGTTGCTGAGTGCGTTCATTGCCTTGAGATCAATTCTGTATTTGTGCCACTGTTACAGTAATGTTCTGCTGCCAAGGGTTAAGGATGATATATTCCAACATGGATCGGTGATACTGAGAATCTCCGAGTACAACGACGTGATGCAGTTTATCAGAAAACCCCTTGTATAAACCCTGCATGGAGTGTAGGCAGCACTTCAGCTTCATCTTGTATTTTGTACTTGTGGTTTTAGCGTCTGCTAAAGTTACAAAGTTTCACTTTCACTTCCCCTGTGCGACAGCTCCCATCAAAAACAGTTTAGTTGTAATTAGCTGAATAGTGATGCTTAAGCATCAGTACTGATCTTCCGGTCATTGAATGGGGTGTGGTACTCATTTGTTGATTTGTCAAATGTCATGAACAAAGGGAGGCCGCGGTATCAGCCTATTGACCAGAACGCTTGGTTAGAACATCGTTCATCCTCTTTATTTCCCCGTAATGGCTTAATTAGTTAGTGTTGTGAGAGTTTGTTAAATGAGAATAAGACGAGGCTGGTGGAGCAACAGATCGGCCTTCAGGGGGCGGCGTGAGAATCGCTGGATGGGGGATAGTGTTATGTGAATGTTCGATGGGGGGGGGGCAGGAGCTGGCGCAGAGAGCGGAGGACTTCGGTGTTATGTGAATGTTCGATGGGGGGGGGGCAGGAGCTGGCGCAGAGAGCGGAGGACTTCGGCGCTGGTCTCGTTCCCAGTCGGGCCAGGACCTGTGAGCACGAGGTGGCCACCCCTCATCAGCCCCAGTAGTCACCCCTACACTCGCCTTCCAGGCGCTTATTTTCCACATGATTAGCTTGCCACCTGTCCTCAGGCTGGCCCTTGGCCTCGGGGCCACGTCCGCGTCATGGCACTATTTAGCACTGGCAAGATTTTTACTGAGACATACATAAGCGCAGAAGCCACGTCCAGAAATAATGAATGCATTCCCATTGCGGCTTCTGTGTTTTAAGGAAGAAGGATGCAGAAAGTTATTGTTGAAAACAACAACAGATTTTTGGTCCAAGCTTTACCTCGTTTTTACATGTTATCTCTCCTAATTATATGATGTTAGACTCGTAATTATATCCTCCAGCTTGCAAGCACACACCCATCCCTTCCAACAGTTAGACGGCTTATCCTTCTGAGGGTCCCGGGGGAACAAATCCCAGCTGACAAGATAACAAACCAAAAAAACAAAATCAAAAATGCAGCAGATGATCTCAGTCACAGTCACCTCCCTTCAGTTTTAGATGACAGTCATGCCAGTGTAGTTCTTTGGTAAATCAGCGGAAGGCACTGTTTACTGCAGAATACTTGGTCTATAGCTCCATAGCTGCTGGACTGAACAGTCCCAGCCGTTTGTACTCAGACGACAAAAGGATTGACTGGTTTTATTTCAAAAATAATTTGCCCGTTTTTAATAATAACTGACACCCAATGACAAACCTATTTGTATCATTAATGATTAGAATTCAATCAGTTATTCCGACCATGGAATAAGTCCTGTTTTTAATCCAATCTTGAATGGTTGAAACCTGTCTCACTCCTGAGTCGTGTACAGTTGCTCCAGATCACATGAAGCCAGTGTTGCAGGTGCAAACTGTCAGAGGCAGATTTGTGCTCCTCTCCCCTGAATTCATTTCCACCTGTTTGAACCTGTTGAGTGATGCACGGTGGCACGGTGCAACACAAGTGTTATCCCTTGGTAATTCAGCCCGCTGGTAATACATTTATGCTCCATCAGTGCAAGAGATTGGCCCTGACCCATGTTGGCCCTGCCTCTGATGTTGGTGGCTTTCGACAGCGGGGACAAAGAGAGGGTTACTAAAGAGATGGAGGTCACGGTGTGAAAGGAGAAAAGCTTTTTTTTCTCTTAAACATCATGACAAGCCAGTGTATTAACAAATCGTGGATCATTTTCAGGCCGACACGGTCACATGTAATGATGTTTCATTTCCACAGTTTGGGTTAAGAGGGGGGTCTTCATGAATATTTGAGCAGGTTATTTGCACTATAAAACAGTGGCACCTTTCAAATTGTTCATAGTCTAAAATTTGACGGATAAAGGGGTATTTGAAAGGAGAGTGGCAAACTCAATTATGTTCAGTGTCAACTTGATACAGCCGCTTGTGGCGGCAGAATTTAAAGAAGTTTTGGTTCCGAAGGCTTTAAGGTCGAAGCACCAGGGTGGCGGTTTTCACGCGCTTTTCCAACGAGTGTGTCTACACTTTGAGAAATGACACAAATCCTCCCATCAGAGTATTCAACACAGATCCAGGCTTAAATGAGTACAGGTGGGAGTGCAGCAGGGAGAGAGAGAGGGAGAGAGAGAGAGAGAGAGAGAGAGAAGAGCGAGCAGAGGGGGAGGGAGGGCGTCAGACAGAGTAAAGTTTTTCAAGTCTTTGTCCCTCCTCAATTTGCATGCCTAATGAAGCTGAGCAGGAGTTAATAGCGGGTGTAATGACTTCTGACTGGCTGGGCTGTGGGCTGCTGGGACGGAGCTGCGACTGGCTAACTGTGGAGCAAGGTGGACCGAGGCAGGAGCAGGGAAACACTGTGTGGGTGACAGAGCAGAGGAAGCTGGGGCCGCCTCTCTCCACAACTCTCTGGAACTTTTCTCAAGAAATCACAATTTTTTTTAAAAATATCAGCCTCGTGTTGAGATGGTTGATGTTGAGGATGTGTTTCACACAAGAAGGTTTTCTAGACAAAGAAAAATGCTGGCGTGTTTTATGGCTGGGATGTAAAATTGTCTAATAGGCGAAAAAAAACCACTCAAGGTTTTTATTTTCTCTTTCCCCATCTATAGTACTTTAATTATTGTATTTCTGCCATCATGCCATGTAAAATTCAATCTACTACTTATTCTCCTATTGTTTACCTTAAATTCTTCTTAACTTCTAAATCAGTTTTATTATGCGACAGAAAGCTATTATTATTAGAAAGTCAGATGTTTAGGACTGACCCCTATCTATATCTGGCTTTGGTATACAAAGCCACTTAAAATTAATGAGCAAATACTTACAAATACTTTTGTGTCACTGAATATTACACACACACACACACACCTCAATACTGTGTCTGACTTTTCATAAGACACACAACAAACATTTTCACAGCTGCCTCAACCATTTTTTTCTTCTTTTTGCATCTTCTGGCTGATGTGTTTTCATGCTTTTTTTGGCGCATCTCACAGAGAATTCAGTTTGGCACCCTCACACATATTGGTCACAGCGGTGCCAACACTTCTGCTGGCCGTAGGACGAGCACACACACACACACACACACACGCTCCTGATGGCCACAGATGTAGCGGTGACCAGCCCCATCTCCACCAGGTGTTGCTTTATAGCTGTGTCACTTTGAGCCTGACTCCATCTGCCACAGTCAGCAGGTGGAGGAAAAAAAAGAAAATCCAAAAACAAACTGCTTTTCACAGCACGTGCACGCACACACACACACACGCACATTGGTATACTCTGTAAAATACTTGATAAACTGCATTTAGAGATTAAGTATAATTTCTTCATCACATTACTTGTGCTTGCACGTGGGAGCAGAGAAAAGCAAATCAATCAGATTTTTTTCCAAACATGGATGCAGCAGAAGTTTTGGAGTTGTTTCTCAATTGTCTTTCCCTCCATTAACAAGCGACTCTACTATATCCACGTGCCACATTGATTGAGCTCTATTGCAAGAAAACAACCCTGATTCACAGATTTCGTTAAAAAGGCAACGTTTCTCATAGACCATTATCAGTATAGGCATTAGTATATTGTTGCCGGTTTCATAGTCATAATTGCATAATCATAATTAATCAATTTTGTTGACTTGCAGAGCCGCGCTGGGGATTTGAGTCACAGGCGTTCTAGCTGTATAGCATTGTTTAGGCTCAGCGATCCGTCATCGCGCCAACAGGTAATGTGATCGCAGAGGAAACAGGCAGCGCAATTAGATTTGTGTTGAACAGTGGGGCGTGTTTTTCTCCGCCGCACGCTTGAATTTTTAATCACAGCCGTTCTATTTTAGAAAACAGCTGCCTTGACACAACGTTCCAGGGAGTAAAAGGTCGACCCCTAAAAAGTGATCAAGAGACGGCGATGCTCATCACTGGCTCATGCATATTTATACTTTATTTAATTATATGTAATGAGAGGGTGTATTTGATCTGCACAGTGCTCTTAATCAAGAGCTCGGGAGGATTTTTCTAGTCGAGAGAAGACAGACATCCTCCAAACGCTAGTGGTAATTTCATTTGATATTTGAGATGTAGACTTTGGGCTTATGAGGGAATAACTCCTCAGATTTCTCACAGGGAACCTAACACGGGTATCTTTCAGATTGCTCCAAATATTTCCCACTTTATGAGAGCAACTCTCTTCTTGTGTGTATTTTATTTACAACTATTACAGGACCCATTGTAAACGTGTGTGTATGTAAGTGTTTAGTCAGCACGATGATGGTTCTCATGATATACAAGCCACAGACAGACAGGGATATCTGTTATCATTATATATAGATGTTCGTCGTATCACATCTTGGAATAAGACAAGGACTTTTTTTTCTGGCAGCAGGAGCTCACTTCAGTCAGCGTGCAGGTTCCTGGTGCCCTGTGGAGTCTTTGTACCCAGGTTTGTTTGTATCTTGTGCTCAAGGATGTGCATACACTTAAACTTCATTCTA
This sequence comes from Pseudorhombus dupliciocellatus, assembly GCA_016785235.1. NCBI lineage: Eukaryota > Metazoa > Chordata > Actinopteri > Pleuronectiformes > Paralichthyidae > Pseudorhombus > Pseudorhombus dupliciocellatus. The sequence goes on along the minus strand of JAFBJW010009050.1, from coordinate 1,065,038 downwards.
CTGACAGTTAGTGGCTGTTACATGCACTGAATGGTGTTTATTGACAAGGCAAGTCCAGAAAGTGTTTTATACCAACTGGCAAATGTAGCTCTCCTTTTAGCTAAAGTGAAATCATGTGGAAAACCTAAAGGGCCATAGAGGTGAACTGGTTTGTGTTGTGTGGCCACCCACCCACAGTGGGTACCCACTTAGCCAGAACTGACTCACTCCCCATTCAACTGTTTTCTTTCAATGTGAAAACGCAGCAGAAAAGACTCCACTCTGACCTCCCTCCTCATGTCTGAGCTGTTCATCCAATCTCTGAGGCCGAGCCCGGCCACCCAGCGGAGGAAACTCATTTCTCCTGCTTGTATCCGCAATCTCATTCTTTTGGCCACTACCTGAAGCTCATGACCATAGGTGAGAGTTGGAACCTAGATTGAGTGGTATATCCCCAGCTTTGCTTTGCTGTCTCAGCTCCCTCTTCATCACAAAAGTCCAGAACAATGCTATTCTGCTGAAGCTGCACTGATCCGCCTGTCAGTCTCTTGCTCTTTCTTCTCATCACTCATGAACAAAAGCCTGAAATACTTTGGAAAAACTCCACCCCAACCTGAAGAGAGAAATCCAGCAGAGGACCAGTGACTCATTCCCGTCAGGCCCGTATCATCTGTATCATCTAGCAGAGGGACGACTCAACCCTGTCAACCCAGGTGGAGTCGACCCAAACCATGTTTGACCTCTTGTCTTGAATATGGACAGTACTCTCATTCTGTTAATACAGGAACTAAATGGCTTGTGTACAGTGGAGTCCATCTTACTGGAGACCCCAAAGACAGGGACAACACAAACAACAACCTTTGCGCATATTCACACCCAAACCATGTCTTTAGAATCTATGTGAGGAAACTGGAAAAAAATCTGTACAGAAATTTCTATTTTAAAAAATTGCTGATGAGTTGACTTGTTCGTTACGGTAGTATTTTAGCAGTTTGGCAAAATCAGTATGAGGGGAATGACTTGTCTTGGTCACGTTCCCATCTAGGGTAGCATCTTTTTTTCCTATTCCTCTTTCCTCCCTGTTTTATCTCCTACCTGCTCCCACTGTTAGAAGTGCTCCTTAATCCGGCCTTGCTCGCAACCTGTCTCTGTCTCCTTCTACCCCTGCATCCGTCCACGTGTCCGTCTGCCAGCCCTACCTCCCGCTCTCGGCCTGTACCCCCCCCGTCCTCCGTCATGAGGAGATGAATGGTGCTCTGTCACTCGCCAGGCTCTTCAGAGGGCCGGTGCTCCGTATGAGGAAAGTGCCAGTCATTAACAGGAGGGGGAGGAGGGAGAGAGGCAGGATGAAAAATGAGTTCATTTACGGGCAAGTCCTGTGAGCCGCGTAACATCAGCAGCAGCAGCAGCAGCCACCCTGCCACCCCCCCTTCACCGTCCCCTCCCTTCTTCCTCCCATCACTTTCTGTAGGTCTCAGTGGGGATGTGCGCGTTTGTGTGTGTGTGTGGTGGGGGGGTCGGGTGAGGAAGAGGGAAGAGGAGGTGGGGAGAAGTTACTCAGCAGATTTTTTTAGGCCCGTTAAAAAAACAGAAATGAACGGTGGCCGCTGCCTGTGAGAAGAGGCAGACACAAGATTAAGGAAGGTAAGTTGGAGTGGGACGAGTCCGAGCACAGAGGAGATGAGGGGAGGCATTAGCAGGTGGGGGATTAAAGCACAAGCTCATTATTTAGACATGATGAAGCGGAATGAATTTTAGAAAAACCTCAGAAAGATAAACAACTCTGTTTACGGCCAAGGGCTGCATGCAATCTAAAATACTGGGACTGTCATAGGTGCAGAGGTTTAGTTTAGTCATGCCTGTATTGTATAAAAAGAATGTTTTGAAAGAACGTTTTTTGCATAGTATGGGCATTTTAGTTGTAGTCGAATAAAAAAAAAAACCCTTTCAATAAACAGATCTAAAGGGATAAAGGATTGAGGGGGCATCCAATGCTGCATCTAGGAAAGTAAGAAAACTGTTTCTAGAAATCAGCGTCTTTTGATACATGTCTAATTTCACGTCTATTTCTCTCAGTGCTCGCTGCACATTGCGCTACAGGCAATAATCAAACTGTTTGAATCAGGGGAGGAAAGTGTCCAGAAAAATGCTGATTATAAGGACATATGAGAAAATGCTGGGCTACCAGCAGGCAGATATATAATTATTTATATATATTCATACATACATGCTGATCCAGATGAGAATTGCACAGATTCTGAAAGAAAAATTATTAATTCCAGTCAGGCATTTTACAAGCAATAATTATCAATTACCAAGTCCAGAGATACCACACCATGTGTCCATGGACACGATTAAGCAACATAAATCAAATAACCTGCAAAATGTATAATGTAATGCATGTAATTAGCTGCAGCGGGCAAGAGACGTATAAACATCAGAAAGTCCAGAGTGGCTGCAGCTGACAAACAGACAAAATACCACATTGCTTTGCAACACAGGAGTTGTCAGTGCTCTTCTCTGCACAGTGACTTACACCCATCAGTCATTTGTTGCACACACCTGTCTGAACATCAGTCTTCTGCTCCACAAGTCCTCCACAATGTGGAGTATGAGGAGAATGTGAGTATGACCTTTATAGAAAAGAAAAGCATCTATAGTACAACCCAACAGGAATGCAAGAGGCATTTCTATCTTTAGGTATTCATTGGAGGAGAATTTTTGAAAAGCAAATGTGCAATGACAAAGCTATCAGTGTTATTCATTCATGTGACCATGGTATGCATATTTTAAACCCAAAGCAAGCTATAACATCTCTGTGGGTTTAATCATGTCCAATTATAGACCAGTTTTCTGTTACTAAAATAGAGCCAGTCCTCTTATCAAACTCATTAGATCCTGACATTTATTTGCATCCACACACTCACTGTTTGGTTTCATCAAGATCCATTGATTACTGTCTGGGAAATCCGCAACCAAGGAATGTTGAAGAATATGCTATCTCACGAGGAAGGAACATTTTCTGGGGGATCCTTCTCCTGATCTCTATCCAAACCAAACCTTAATGGGTTATTCCCAAGGTCCTTCCCCACTACAAAATCCAACCCTATATTCAACACTTTATGGACATAAACTGGGATGTTTTAATGTAAGCCTGCAAATAAACTCAAATATAATCCCTTGGAGGCAGTAACTGCTTAGATGTAGTCATAGTCAAAACATAGCCTGCGGACTTGAAACAAGTTCTGCAATAGTGAGCAAGGATGTCACGGTTACCGCTATAACTTGTGATTCTGTCAGCAGGCGACTGAAGGCAGCATAATGTTAATTTGTTAGTGTGACTCTAACACTGCGAGTCGGGATTTATGTCCGGCAGAAGCAGTCAGTCACCGTCAGCGCTGGATATGAAAGGCAGGTCGTGCCTTCATGGGCTCCTCGTAAACAGGCAACTTTAGAAGTCATAATTATGACGGGACGTGCATCCGAGTGCATGGGGCCCGCGTATACAAGGATGATGAAAGCAGATTCATGGATGGACACTGCAGCAAATAGAGGTTGTTGACAGCAGTGTAGCTGGTAGGACATGTACAGCAGGAAGTCCACATGCTCAGAGACATTCTTCTTTGCTGTGTGATGACGCTTCAGCAACTTCATGCTCAGGCAGTATAACAGCCTGTGGTTTGATCACCAACTCTGCAACCCCGCTTGCATGAAAATTTGAATAGCTGTAAACATGAATGATGCTACTACTGATATAATATTCCTAATATATTCCTCTCATGCTGTGAACACATGGGAACGTAGTAATGCTGGTGAGGGAGAAACTTCTGACATGTAATGGATTAAGATAAGAGGGACAGCAGGGCTTGGAGCTAAATGCTAACACGAAAATGCTGATCTTCAAAACGCTGTGTAGCATGTTCATGATTTTAGTTTTAGCGTATTAGCATCATGCTAACATTTGCTTATCAGCGCAGAAGCACATAAAGGTGATGGGAAACAAACACCAATTTTCATCTGATGACACTTGAGAGAGAATATGTAAATTACCAAATGTGTTACGTCTGTGGAGATTCTCATTCATCCAGGTCATAGTATCAGGTGATCGTTTAGTCAAGGCAACTGGATTTCTTTCTTTATTGAAATTTCAATAAAGAAAGAAATCCAGTTGCCTTGACTAAACGATCACCTGATACCAAATGTGTTCACAATATATATAATAAACATAGAAAGCGCCTGTGTAGAACACTGACTGCACATACAAATGGACGACGTGACAGCGCTCCAAAAATGAAGCCAAGCGGTCTCCATCGCCACCTGGTGGCTGGTTGGAAAATAATAACATTAATATATTAAATCTCACAGACTGAGCCTTTTGGTAGAAATGTGTAACCAAACAAATGAAGATGCCACCAAGTTCGTTAACAGCTGGAGTGACACTGAACTACATCCGACCCTCTGCTCTGAACCACCTGGCAGAAGAGGGCATAAACAGAATTTCTCACCTGGGATCCATTAAGTGCCACATCATTTTTTTCCCCCTAGTCTTTACTTGCACGGGAGTAGTTTACCACAGTGTATTCAAATCAAATTAGTCTGGTCAGAGGGGACGCCACACGACGTGCTAATCGGGGAAATAATTAGAGAAAAACATTCAAAGGAGGCATGTACAATGTTCCACTAGATTTATCTGTGGGAACTTTTTTGAAGGCTGTGTATTTGATCCAGGCCATAGTTCCTCCTCCACAGCTGTTGAACATAAGGGGAACTTTTGCATTATTTAAGCACATCACTTTCACTTCTCTCTGATTTTGATCAGAGCCAAATACATGTTGATAACCCTCGCTGAGAAAATCAGAAGCTAACATTGATCTATATCAAACAAGAGGCCTAAACTAGGTCTCTGCTTGATTACAAGCCCAATAAAGATTTGATTTGCTTTCTGTTCTGCAGACGGTGGAGAAATAGGCAAAAAGAAATAAATGGAGAGAGACTTATTGCACTCAGAGGAATGACGGGTCCTCTCAGCGAAGCCGCTTAGGTGAGAGCACATATCAGGTGCGCTGTGTTTTGTGTGTGGTGGTGTTTCTCTGTAATTTAATTTCATACATCATAAATGCCACTTTGACACCTAGTCAGGCGTGTGGCGACATGAAAGCAGAAGCCGTAAATTAAATCACAGCCATTTCCTCTTTTTCTCTCTGTCCAACTTCCTCCTGATTTACTCTGCTTGGCTGGAGGAGCGAGGTGTTGGGGCGTTGATTAATGTCGCTCTTTGAGCGTCGAGCACAGTCATGCTACTTTGTATTAGTTAGAGCTCTCGTGTATTCCTGGGTAATGTAGTCAGATGGGCCGACACCCGGAGGCAGAGACAGACGCAAACAAAGAAAAAAGAAGATAGAGTCTTGATCCTCGTGCTTCTTCTCTGTGTCAAACCAGCCGCTGTACAAGCCTGAATAATGTACCTCTCTTGAAAATTCTGTTTCATTCTCATATCTTTGCTCACTAAGAAAACTCTTCATCAAATGCAACACAAAGTTTTGAGGCCTGGGACTTGTGGATATTGAGAGAGTGCAATATCTCCTCGCTGCATCACGCCGCTGTGATGCACAAACCGTGGCAATTCAATAGGCGGCTGCGCGACTCTGACGGATTCTGAACACTTCATGTTGCTTGACTAATAGCGCTCAGCGTTTTGACAATGGTCTTAAGTGCGCCGTAGATCTTTGGTTTATCACCCCTGCGTTCAGAACAAATTTTTGTCACTCAAAAGCCAATACTCCTCTTCTGCGGAATGGCCAACCTGTGTTTATGAGTGAATTTCCCCCCAGGGCTCTGCCATTAGGTGCTGTTGATTTCCTCCAGCACTGTTTAATTTCAGGCTCCAATTGGAAGCACACATTAAAAGTTAATGGGTAAGGTGGCTATTGATTTTAAGATAAATAACACACATAACAATACAGGCCAGCTTTTAATTTTCATGTACCTTTTCATTACTTCATACCCCTCTCTCTTTGTTTATAGCCTTTCTCACCGGATCATTTCGCTCTCCTTTGCAAATGTTCTCTTTCTGTCTTTGTCCCGGAACACTGTTTTATAGTTTCTCCCCTCTTTGCTTATTTCGCTGGTGCGTCGGCGGAGATGGATCCGCCGTAAAGAAAACCAGCCCCAGAACGCCGAGAGCACATGTGTGCTGTGGCCAGTGCAGCTGCGTCCTGGCTCGCGCTGCTCGCGCTGCTGGCTGCTCCCAGCCTGCACCCAGTGGTCTGTCATGCAGCGAGACAGCGAGGCAGGGGGAGCGCTAGGATAAATGATTATTTATGATCTGCCACCTCCCATCCACTCAGCTATCCCCAGGCCCCATTCATTACTGCTGCAGGCTGCCACTGTGAGCTGCACATGCACACACACACACACACACACACACACACAAACACACACACACACTTTCAAAAGACACACAAAAATACTGATCGTAACGCCGCCCCCCCCCCACTCCTTTTCCCCCATTTCTGATTCCTCCCACTTAAAAGCAACGCATCTCAGGCACAGTTTGCTAATGTGTCATATTTTGCTGTCGTTTATGACAGAATCGAACCCTGAACTCATCAAACTTTTCTCCCAGCAGCGCGCCGTCAACATCGCCCGACTCGTTGCTTTGAAAATCAGATCTCGACTGCTGACGTTCCCGGCTTGGCATTAAGTGGCACGTAGCTGACGGGTCTCTGTGGTATCGGACTCCTGCTCCATGCATCGTGTTTTTTCATCGTGCCAAACTACCAGCAGCTGGACCTAATAAATCCTGGGGAACCCCAGAGAGCTCAAGGTAGCTTAAATAATTGATCAGACTGAGCTTGCAGCCTGGCAGCCAGCTTGCCTAATATACAAGGAAATCACAATAAGATAGAAAAACACAATATGTCCATGTTTGCTTGTGCGTTTGTGCACAGGTTTGTGTTTGTTCTTTATGAGGCGTTACCAAAAAAAAAAGAAAAAAAGCAATAAAACAGGTGGAGTTTTGTAATAGAAAAATTCAAAGCAGCACGCACACATGGAAGCACATCCAAACACAAGAGAAGTACAGCAAACATCCTCTCTCTCGCTGCCTCACAGAGCCTTATGCCTCTCCATACAGAGGGTTTTCCCTCCCCTCACTCGGCACAAAACGGGTGACTGAATGCGAGGCGGTCCCTGAGAGGAGCCTGGACGTGCCGGTGTATCATCTTGTCTATAAAGAAGAGAGTTAGGGGGTGTTATAAATGGAATATACATCACATACATCTAGAACTTGTTAAGCGAATGTACATATAAGTCCCAGGGCTAAAGTGATATGTTACAGCAAGTCCATTTAGCTGAAAATACATTGTTGCACACTGGACACTGTAAACGTCCACTGGGCATTGGAGACCAGCGCGTGCTGCACCCATAGGAGGAACCCCCCAGCCGTGATAACTCACATTAACTGTTCACAGCTCACCATTTAGTATGGGCCGGGTGGAGGGAGTCTGGGAGCGTGGAGTGTACAGATGATGAATCAATATATCGGGTGATAACATATGAAGGGGAGAAGATGTGTGGAGAATGATGCGCCATTAGGGGGCAATGAGCAGGGTTTTTCCAACAGAGGAGATATTGGGCAGTATTCATCAAGGTCCGGTGATGGATGGGTGTCCTGTGCACACGGCCCCTGACTCACCTACTGCCTCTCCACTGCTCCCCTGAGTAAACCTCCTCAGGTGGTTAACTTTATCAGATATATTCAAATGACTTCCAAACACTAGGGAATGCTTACACATTTCAGTGCTCGGTCTCACCACTACAGAATTTCTACATCCCTAAATTCAATGACGCTGCTCAACTCTAGGGAGGAGCAACCAATGCAGAGGCTGCAATCTGTGGAGCAGACCTGCGCATCTCACGTCATCCCATCTTTAAATAAATATTTACAGAATATTCTTATTTTTCTGATAACCAGTAGCAGCTAATGAAAAAAAATAATTTACTGCTTTTTTCAGTGGGAGAAAACGAATATTGAGCAGAATTAAGTTCCAGTTACTTTCCGTAATAGAAATCTTTTTAAGTGAGTGACTGGTAATGTTTTCAGACAGCATTTCAACCACAATTGAAAGATATAAATATAGAATTCCAACAACCTGTTGTTACACTATGAAGACATTATACAGAGCAAGAGAGTTTCTCAAACATTTCCACTGCAGATAAAAGTCACAATGGAAATGTGCAGTAACAGTAGATTTAAAACAACAGTAATGTGAAGTGCATGTCACAGTTACAGCAGTGTCTATATCTGCTGCGAGCTTTAAAACTGTAATTTATAAAACAACACGATGCGATGATAAAGCTGCTGGGATATTGCGCTTGAGGACATAACACATTTGCTGAGTTACCCTGGTCTCGTGCAGTTAGCAGTAAAGGTGCAGCTGAAATATGTGAGCAACTGTGCAGTGCACAGTTGGCTCGGCTGTGCCCACAGTCACACTGATCCCAAATAGTCAGAGTCAGTATTTGTGTTTGGCAGTGCTCATTTGTCGTGTAGCTCTGGGGAAGCAGGTGCTCTTACGCCTGTTTGTCCATGATATGATGGACCTGGAGCGTCTACCAGAGGGAAGCAGGTCAAACACAAAATGTCCAGGACGGGGCGGCTCCAATATTGACATTTTTCTGTGGCTTTAGTGTTCCCTGGCAAAACAATTAATCAAAAGTCTGACTTTGTTCCATCGGTTCTTGTCTCTCAGCTGTCTTTTGCGCAGGACCTTATTCTTCACCTGACTTTTGTGAAAATTGGACGATGGGACGATAGCTTTGTCTCCACTTGTTATTTCCCTCAGACAGGTTGGAAATGGTCGACGGCAACATTTGCATTTTAAAGTTCACCAAAGACGGACTCTACCAGGAGTGCGCCTCACTAATTTATTCCATGAATAGAAGGAATACAGGGCCTGTAGTAATGAACTGATAAAAGTGTGATGCTAGGTGGTTATAATTACGTGTGCCTGTACTTTGCAGCTGATGGTTTCTCAAAACAAGTGAAAGGCGGCGTAATTGGCAATTTATGAAGTTTCCTCAAACTCATCCTCACTCCCTCGCACCTGTTGCGAGCAGCTGGCAGTGACTGATACAGTAGAGCAATGGGCTGCAAGACAGAAGCCAAAATGTCACCTTTTCTTGTTTATATCCTCCTTCCCCAACAGGACGACCCATCAATAATTACGTGCAAACTCCCTCCGGCTCAAAGTCTTTCTCGCTCTCTGCTTTCCCTCCGTCTCCGCTTTGATTTTCCCTCCTCTGCATGTCAACACAGTCAGGTCCCCTGGCACCGACAGAGCTATCCGCTGTCACATCCTCCCTCCCTCTGCCCTGTCCCATTACAATGACAATAACAGATAAGAATATTTATTATGTTGGCTCACCACTCCCCGTTCCTCCAAACATCTCTCAGGGGAGCGGCTCCTCACTATCACCCTCAAAAGCCTCATTCAGTTAACAGAAAAAAACACATCCACCCCTGGCCTTGATGCTTTCCTTTATCAGTGCAATGAAAGGAGAGCCAGAGCACGAGGGCGTCTCATCTCTGCTGCTTCTTTTCTTCTCCCACAACTCTCCCTCCCCACTTTTAATTTTCATCTCTCTTTTCCTGCTCATTTCAGAAAAAGGGGGAAGGAGAGGAGGGAGGGAGGGTGAGTAAATGAGAGTGGGACGCTGGCTTGTGATAACTGCCATGCAGAATGGACATCTCCCTTGTTTATTGGCTTTTGAAATTCAATCCATTGTCTGGGACGGGAAGTGATAAAGGGAGTGGAAATACAGACGCTCTTATCATGCCAGCTCAGTGAAAGGAACTTTTTTTTCCCTCCTCCAGATGCCTCCGTTTGTTGTAGGGTACGTTTGTTGTGTGTGCATCGCCACAACCGAAGAATGGTTTCTGAAAAATGTATTCATTCAGCTGATTATTTGGACCCGGCTATGCCACTTAGCATTGTGCCGCGCCGTTGTGTGTAGTCATCACATTTAGAGGAGGCGCACAATCGGGAGTGGTCACACTTGTCTCATAGGCTTTTCCCCGGACGTGTCATATTTAAAGGTTGGAAATCATCTTGCTCCCCAAATACCGAGAATGTAGAACAGTCTGAGAGTGTTGTGGCCATTTTGGTGACCGCCCTGAATTTACAGCGCTTTAATAGTCTTGGATTAAATATCTCACTCAGCACGTCATTGAGACCACAATGGGCTCAGTCCATTTTTAGGCAGACTTAGCACATTTATATCAGTGCAGTTTCACATCATGTTTACTGGTTGTTTGTGAGTCATTTGAGTTTCCGTCCGTCAGATCATAAATAAATGTGACCAAGAGTAAAACATTAAAAATTTGTGTGAAAAATGGATGCAGCTTAAATTTTGATTAAACCAGACTTTCTGTAAGTTGTCGTGAGACAATGTCTGGCTATGACATGTGCCTGTTTAGCTTTACTATCTAACAGATACGTTCCAAGATGTAAAAAATAAAATACCATCATGTCTTTCATTCTAAAGATCCATACAGAGGAAATATCTGTTTTTTCTTATTGATTTCCCCACAATTAATAGACTTAATTAACTTTAACTTATTGATACCATTGCAGGGATTCTACAGAATATCAATACAATAATATTGATATTCATTAAATTATACTATATAGTCATTCAGCTTGATCTTCATAAATTATTTTTTTTTTACATATTTACATTTTCTTACACATTTTTAAAATTTCATAGTGCATTATGTATTATTTCAAGATTTCTTCACCATCTTCTACAGAACACGTTGTCATGACGATGAAAACTGGGTCTGTTCCCTCTGCTCTGTGGCTGAAGTGGCTGTTAGACTCTGGTTTCTTCACCTCAAACCCACTGTTGTGTGTTTGCACAGTGTAACGGAGGCAGAAGGACAGATGGGTGGAGTGGACGCTTTGAGAGATGACAGATGCTGTCATGGTCATGAGATAATGCACAGCTTTCCTCACACTCTTATATCATGATTGGTCTCTTTCTTTTGTTTGATTATGAGTGCTGATAAATCCCTCCCTACAACTGGAAAAGGCAAATACAGCTGCACTTTTTGCATGATTACATTTAATTATCTCGTCATACTGCATTCAGACAGAGTTTAATGAAATATTACTGAATATTAAATAGTACAGAAGTACATTTGTACTGCCTGTTCTCAGCAACCACAAAGTCTGTGAGGTTTCACGGTGCAGTTACTGTGAGGCAATTCATCTTTAACCACTCACCTGAGGAGATTAAAGACAGATGAAGTAAACACAGAGGAATATTCATGAATATCTGTTAAGTAGGCTCTCTATGATCTGTGCATTACGTGAGGAAGAACACTCAGTTTGCACTACAGAGTAAAAAAAAAAAAAAAAAAGAAAAACAGCTGATCAGAGAGAAAGCCCCGCTCTGGATTTAAAGAACAACCAAGGGCTTTGCTTCATTACCCAGCATCCTCCTGTGCTTCTTTTAGAAGAAGAACAGTGGAATCATGTTTTCACTTCCCTATGGATTTCGAATGATGAGAAGTTTGTGAATGTTTAGCACTGATCCATTATTGAAGACTGAGTGTTGGTGCGGTGGCTCAGCTTCACGGTCCCAGAAAAGATGAACACCAGCAACGAGCCAGTTTGTGAATAATAAAATCCCTGTATTTTCCTGGCTGATTGTTTACCTCTTATTCTTTAGATTAAAAATAACCCTCGAACCAGGAATGGAAAACTGAACTCTTGTCCTCTCTGTTGCCACAGGGAAGCCAGCTATCTGCTCCACTCTACCTGCTATTCCCTCCATGTCTGCTGTGGGGCTCTGTCGCACAGGAAATCGCGCCGTGGTTATACTCTCCCTCTCCGGTTCACCTTCCCTCCCTTCCACCTTTCCCCCCCTCCCTCTCTCTTTTTTCTCCACTCCCTATTTCCTTTGTCATCCATCCCTCTGATCCTTTCTCGGCCAACGGGGACACTTTCAGCTTCTTTTTCTTCACGCAAGTCCTTGACATGTCACACGTCGCGCTGCTCAAAGATCAGACCGACTGGACATCCCGACTGTGAAATATGATATGTGGTGGCATTGCTGTGAAATATTTTCAAGCTTTAATTCATCTTCAACAGTGTTTTCAGATGCGTTTACAGCTGAAATAAATAATACAGTGACAGCAGCATAGAGCGTGGCTCTTGTCTTACATAAGGATTATAATAATCTTGATTAATTAAAAAAAAACTATGTTGCTGTAACGCTTTACACAACGCATGATAAAATAAAAATGCAAAAGCTGCGTAATGAAGAGTCGAGGAGGTCTTTAACTCTGCGGTTAAGAGGAGACTTGCACCAGAATCCCTTGACACTCTTTTGTGGGCACAAGGTGTAACGTCACGCTTCTATAGAAAATGGTAGCGTTAAGAAGACTTAAGTATTAATTACTCTATTAAGTACATCGGATTCACTGTCTATATCGGGTCAGCCCCTCGCGCTGAAGCAGGCTGTGGAATTAACAGAGGGCTGCATTAATCCCCTCTTATTTTCCACATCAGCACTGGCGCATCTGAAAAACATGATCCATTCAGGCATTAATTACAGAAAGTTCAGCGATGTGTGCGTGCACGTGTGTGCGTGCAGAAGGCCATTTGTTTTCGAGACGACATCAGCGGTGAAACACATTAATCAATTAGTCTTAGGTGATAAACACATGAAGCGCACCGTCACGTTTCACATGGGATTTCCGGCTTTCAAGGTTGCTGGTGTCCACTGACAAGCGCGTAGTTTGTACACACACACACACACACTGGTGTACACACCCAGAGACCTGCACACCAATCTAATTAAATCCATTGTTGTGAATAGATCAGATTCCATTTGAGTGTGGTCAACAGTCTTTCATGGATAAGTAATGAGCTGCTGCTGATGGAGGGAGAGCACTTCAACCCTTTAGGTCCAACGTTACCGCCAGATCACAAGGCGATGTGTACGGTATCACTCATGGCAGGAGTGAATATCACTGTAATGAAGGTGCCGCATACGCTGAGGTGGTGGGAGCCATTAACATTCATTTCCACACTAATAAGTTGTATGGCAAAGAGGAATACGTTTAAGAAGAATTAATGATTGTTTGACTGAATTTTCCTTTGTTACTACATGTAATGATTTTGGTTATTTCAGTTGATTTTCACCAATACATGTGTAGTATTAGTATGTGTTAGTATTATTGGCTCTTAGCACAAATAGCAGCATTTTTTTTATTAAGATGAAATGAAAAAATGTTAAAATGCCAATAAAATGTAGAGTCATTTCTTTGTCAGTGAAATTTAGATTCTGTGATCTTGCGTAACATTTGGTCGATTATTAGACAGTGCTTGTTTTTTTTAAAAAAAAGACTGATACTTCTTGAACGTATGGTCAGGGTCAGATGTGTGGTGACATGTCCAGTTAATTGGGGATTTATACTTGGAGCATGGACAGGATTTATCTTTAAAAGCTGTGACCCCGGTCACTTAGACCTTTGTCACAAGGGGCGTTTTCACAAAGGAACAGGTAAAAATAATAAATCTAATGAATCCGGGTTCAGGGTCCTGGTTCTCCGTCACGCTGTCAGGGTTTACAGGCTCTCTTGTTTATAACAGGGCCATCTCCAATGTTACTGGGAACACCTGCGAACAGTCAAATCAAGCAGCGTGAGCGAACACATCTGTGCGCCTGGACTGGGAGGGAGGAGGGGCTGCAGGGGCCGGGCTGACATTGGAGGAAGAGATCTTCCCAAGAAGTAGAGTGACACGTGACCCCTCTGTGTCACTGTGGCCAGACAGTCTGCACTGTGACTGTGTGTCTGTTTGTCAAAAGTGCAGAAAGATAGGTTTATAGAATGAGGGGGGAAAAGGGGCGAAGTGAGTGTGGCCCATTAGAGGAAGAAAAGCTTTTTAATATTCCTCTTCGTGGCCCTGGGGGTGGGACCTGCCTGGACTGATTTTGCAGAGCTATCAACATCAGAGCAGATGGAAAATAAAAGAATAAAGCACGACCATCTCCTTGTGTCTGGCTGTCTGTTTGTCTGTTAGCAGAGATAAAACAAGAGTGACTTTGGGGTGCGTGCGCGCGTCTATGTGCAGGGCTTCTTCCTTTAACATATTTTCCTCTCTGTGCCTGTCGAAGCAGTGGGGCCACTTTGATCAGAGTGTTATCTGCACTGCTGCGGCCTAATCCGTGTATTTGCTCCGAGTCTTAGCTGGATCACCGCGCTCGAATCAAAGCACTACAGAGTCAGACCAGGAGAGGACAGAGACATGCGGGAACACACACTTTCAAAAGCTCACGTTCCTATACTGTATGCACGCACACACACTGTCCTGTACTTTTCTTTCAAAAAATCCACAGAGGCCCGCGGACCACGTCGTGTGGACTTTGATCACACAAGTTCAATTATCAACAGACAAGTCTGAATGCAACACAGGAAATATCACAGTAATAGAATGAAGGTTGCATTATAATTAAAGAAGAAGAATTATCTAACTTTTCTTTGAGCAGAACAGTGTTCAGCTTTAAATGAATGGCTGAAGGAATCCTTAACACCTCTTAAACTGAGTCTGAACAGGCTGTTAAAGAAGAAGATCATCGACAATGTTATGCATTTACAACCCAATCCCCTGTACCCTACACCATAACACAATCTAAAAACGTGTCACAGCTCACACTCGCCAGCTCAAAGCAATTTCTCCTATGACTGTATATGATGCGTTCCCACTCCCTGCCACTGTCCAGAGCCGTCATGTCGTCCCTAGCTATATAAAGTTTGTTTTTACCCTTTTCTTCCTTAGTAACGCTCAGAAGTGATTAAACCATCTCACACCGCAGACTCTGATTTGGCTGTGAAATAACAAAGGAGTTTAATATCTGGAGCCTGCACGAGAATTTATCTTTATCTTCGAAAAACTGAGTATTCACCATTTGAACATTTGTTGTGCAACCTTGAAATAACTCCACACCAGCGAATTCCCTCCTGTGACTTTTGTTACAGCTGAACACAGACACACGAAAAGAAACAAAACAAAAAAACCAAGGGTACATGTACATATTTTTTTCTAAATGATAAATTAGAGAGCATCGACTAAAACAAACTCATTTAGCAAATAGCCTATAAATGCTGTGGACGTGAGGAAGCTGAGATTATTATATCAAACACTGACTGCAAATCATTTCTGGAATGCCCTCTATTTAGTAGATAATCCCATACCCTTCTGTGTGACCTCCCACAGGAATCAATGTTCACAGGGAGATAGAAAAGCAAACCAGAGAGGGAGAAAGCAGAGCGAGTGAGATAATGAAATAACTTATGGAGATGTGCCTCCCTCTCTGGGAGAGGCAGAGTCAGAGAGGTATGTAGAGACTGTGGTAATTGCTTTGTGCTCATACTACCTTGAGTTCAGGTCGGACCGAGGGCAAGGGATGTTTTATAAGTCCTCCTCCTGTTGTACACAGGTTAGTGAAAATGTAGACAGGATGGAGGCCATTACTTCCACGATGCAACGGTGGAGCTAGAGATTTTCTGCTTCACTTAAATATTCAATTTGTGTCCGAGGCCTCATCTAATTACAAGTGAAATCTTATGTGGTCCACCCCCCCCACTGCCCCGGGCCACAGTGCCATACAACAATGTTCTGTTCACACATGATAGTAATAACATATAGTCTTGCACACTACAGAGTCTTAAAGGCAGGTCCATGGGACCAAAAATGTAATTCCTCAGACTTAAATACACTTTAGTCAATTGCCATGAATAAACTAATCTTGTGAAAACAAAAACAAAAACATTATATTGTCTCTCTTTTTTAAACAAAGACCAAAACTAACAATGTGTTCCTCTTGATATATTCCAGGTCCTTGACGACATGCTTTAGTCAAAATGCTGCTGCTTCCACTTGCTTGTGGTGTTTGTGTGTGATGATGGCATAGTTGCCCCGGTAACCTCTGCCAAAGCAAGAACAACCGCATGGAGTATTTTGGTGGTTGGGTTTATGTCTGTCTCTCTCCTCACTACCATGCAGATACTGTCAGAACATCCTAACTGTGTATTCCCATGAATTTCCCACTTTCCTTTCCATCCCCAGTAGGGAAAATCCCCGGTCACAGTGCGCATCAATAACTTAGTAATGGCTACTGAGTGTGTCAATATGTCGGTGTGTGCTGCAGCGGGTGCAATCAAATTAAAGACTGCGCCTGTTTGCATGTGCTGCCCGTGTCTCCGTTTCTCCAGGAACTCTAGCTTCCTTCCACTGTCTGCAGACATGTTGATTAGGGTTTGGTTGGACTTTAAATGGACCATTACCGTATATGTCCATGTTTCTTTGACACTGGCACTGCTATATCATAGCGACCTGTCCAGGGTGGTATATATCAAGCTGTATATACATTGCTTTGCAGAAGAATAAGAATACATATAATTTCATAATATTTACTTTCACGATTCAATTTTTTGTCTTTTAACGTGAATAAAAAATAGTAGAACTCAAACGTATAGAATGTAGGTTAAACACTGTCATAGTTTAAATTTGAAACAGAATCAAATGTTGGTAGGCAACTTGTTGCAACCAGAGATGACCTCAATTCAAGTCACATGGTCTGGACAGACAAGAACCAAACTTCACGTCACTTCAGGAGGAAAGAACTGTAGACCAAAAACACAGTTACACAATTCATTTGAATCAATACAGAATTTAAATACTCGTAGTGATTCCAGTCAAGTCCCAAGTTCCCGGTAATGATGAAAGCAGTGCTGAGGCAAACTTTGATGCTGAGCTTTCTGATCCTCGTGAGACTTCCGTGTTAATAAATGAGATCTCCTGCAAAGCAATACTGCTTTAACCCTATGTTTTATGTATGAGGCAAAGGAGAATGGCACTAAAAAGGAGGAATCATCTAGGCACACATAAGTGCCAGAATCCAATCTCAGCTCCATTAGTGCAGGACAAATCCTATACAGTGAGAAGGGGTCTCCATATGTTTCCATGAGGGAGCTCAGGAAGCCATTATGGAAATGAAAGGGGACAAATCACACGATACAGATCACTGGGTAAAGCGGGAACAAAATCATGGTGCAGTATACTTTGGACTGGTTGACTCAACAAAAGAAGGCTGGAATGTGCACGGCTCTGTCTGCAGACTTCTAATAAACTCTCACAGGGAGGACGACAGACTGCGAATTCCATTAGTTCACATTTGTGTCAGCTTGTATTTATAAACGATGTTATTTTGTTGTCGTGCAGATCGGAGATTACAACTCCTTCCTTACTTTTTTATATAGTGCCGGCATCTCCCATTTGACACACTAAGGTTTAGCACCGCCGCGTCTTATTTGATCATGTGTCAACACATTATCGCCAACTCTCCATCTTGGCACAGCTCAGAACTCATTCTAAGTGCGCTCCAAGTCACAACTGTTGCGAAAGGTTATGGTGGAAGACAATTTGTCTGTGTTTTCCAATGAGTTAGCATCCCCTCCAAGCGTATGCTCCATCACTGTAGATACAGATCCTTACAAACAATCTCCCAAATGCTAATTGAGGTAATTAACGCCGTGGCATCCAGAGGAAACAGGTGCAGGTGGCAGGCATTATTCATGTCCCCTTGCCCTTGGAGGTAACCCTCTCAATCTACCGAGGTAAACAAGACAGACAAGGGTGCAGTTTTCACTGTTTTCTTTGTTAAGGTGAGCACACAAGAAGCCGCATTTCCCACCGGTGTAGGCGAGTCATTGTTAGCGTGTATGGCGACAACAGATAAGTAATCTCCCCACCTCAATGCCAATATCCTTTGAAATACACACATTTTCCCTCAGGTCTATGTGCAGTAACTTAATTTAACATTTTATGTCGACTTTTCCAGAGTGGAGCGTATTTTCTGTGGTTGCTTCCCCGACGGTATGACGAGCCTTTAAATATGTCAGCCACCAGGCACATGTGGGCCCAGAGGAAACCGAATTACAACATTCAAACAATGACAGGTTGCTTCTTAAAGATTCCAAATATTTTGTTGGGAAAAGTTGTTTCCACGGTCTCCGTCATCCCCAGCCCTTCCTTCCCCTTCCCTCCCCTGTCAAAAACGTCCTTCACTTAGTCACGACTTTTCCTTTTTTCTGTTTAGGAAATGCAAATGCCCTCGTCCAAAATGTCAGCGTTGGGTGGTGATGGCGACGGGGGTCTGACATCATTACAGGGGCCTTGTTTATATCAAACAGTGATTAGATTAATACTCATTAGAGAATATTTGTGTCTGCACCTATTCTGTCGGCCCCCCTCAAGCAGCCAGGCAACAGGAACCATGGCAATTAAAATTGCGAAAGTGTCATCCTTCATCACCCTGCTGATGGCCCCGGAAGAAAACACACATACCGTCTGAGGAGCAGAATAAACTCCCTCATCACAGATGTTTAACATTTTCCGTTAAAATCTAAAAACTTTATTTTTAAAAAGGCACATCATGCCACCTTGTGTTTCCATCTGTTTGGAACTCTGGGCCATAGTCCAGTGGAACTATTTCGGAGATCTTACACCCTGACATTTATTTGGAAAAGTTAGCACCCTATCATCAAAGATGGGCAGCCCAGTGCCACTGGTGACCGTTTGTAAGTGGGATTCTAATCCACGATTAAACTAATCCTCCAAACCAGCACATTGTCTACCACGGAGAGACATCCACAATCCTCTCCTGCTCCTTGGCTGTCTCTCTCACACACACACTGTTGGAACCGCCGGCGGAGACAACCCCCTCTGCCAACGGCCCAAACGGCTTGGGACCATTACGGCTCTCTGACACGGTTTAACCGGCCACCTGCACCGGCGAACCAAACAGCTCGGGGCGACCATGGTCTCGACCATCAGGAACGTCGCAGCCCTCTGCTTCACACCATCTCTCTGTCGCTAGAGTTTGCATGGTGCTCCTGCCGTCCAAGCTTGTTTTCCAATAATCTAGATAATGCAGCTTTAGTAAACTCTGTCTGTGTCTATGCGTACCAAAGGCATCATTTTTACTTTCTAGGGAGCCCAAACTTTGAAGTGAAGTTGGGTGAAGTTACACTGAGCCTGTTTCGGCTCTGTGTTGTCTGTAGTAATAGTGAAATTCATCAAGCATTTCCCTTCCCTGCCAGTCTCTTAATGCAAGGAGTTTTCCTTCCTTGGCATGAAGAGGCCTTTCATTTCCTGCATTCACACCCTTCCCCCAAATCCATGTCGCTCTAATTTCAACTAAGATTTAAAAATTGGAAGCTAATTTAAATTTTGTCACAGTTCCCTTTTTGCTTCTGGGCTGTTTTATTTCTCTTCTTTTTTGTTGTTGTGTTGGATTGTCACAGTAAGGTGCCAAGAAAATAAATGAGATACACAGTTTTAAACACACAATTTTGTTAAGATGAAATCTTTGTGCTGAGCAGAGAGCGAATGCCACGGCAGCCTGCGTGTCAAGTTCACTGTGTACCCTAAAAAAGTGCCTAAATTATGTAAATGGATGCATGCTCTGTATGTGCATTTGATCCTCATTATGTCCTGTTTTCCATCTCCCGAGACACTTGTGAAAAATAATGATCTTGATGACCGCAGCATAATTATGGCTCGGAAAGTCGCCATCGCCTCTGCGACGCCATTGCTAACACTATCATTATAATTGAATATATTCAAGGCACTTTTTGAATCATTTTAGCCTGTGTTTGGTGCTCCATTAGCTATGGGTTAGGATCATTAGGATAAAAAGAGGTCACTTTAACATGCCCGTGTTCTCAGTGTTTGGCCTGAAGGGAGGAACTTCAGAGAATTGTCACTCACTCAAAGACGAAGGGAAACTTTGTGCTCGGTCTGAGGCGACTTTAATTATGCCTGTCGTAAAGCCCCCACTTCCCATCGCTACAGAGGAGATGGAACTCTGATCTCATCTGTCTGGAAAAGGCTTCCTCAGATGTTTGTCGTGAGATGGCTGCTGGCTGCTGCCGCCGTCTGTTGGCGTGCAAATCAGCCGCTCTCTGTCCGTCTCCCGCTCCGTCTGTCAGTCTCCCCCTAATTATCCAAGGTGCTGGCATCTCGGCGTTTCCCTCCGTTTTCCACGTCTCCTCCCCGCTCCCTTCATGCCTTCCCTCCTCTGCGAAACTTCTGAAACATCCAAGCTGGAGGAAACTGGTGAGGTGTTGTAGTGAGAGGGGTTGGCGGAAAAGACGATAGATACCGAAAGTGGTTTATGCTCTGGGGACTTAAGGCTTTCAATGTAAATAAGAGTTCAGAAACTTTTCTTTCAGGCTATGTACGAATGCCCTGAGAGTAAATTGCTTACGATGTTGATGGCAATGAGAGAAATGACTTTTGGCTTTGAACAGAGGTTACTGTGAAGGCATTTTGTTCAAAAGCTTAGTTTATAAGTGCACTGAAGTTTTTATTGTGGTAACACAGTGAAGTGCTGCCATTAGTGTCTCTCGGATCAATATACTCTTAACACAATGCCCATATTCACCTGAGTGCAGGGGGCTTTAAGAGGCGTGTTAGTCAAGTGAAAACCACCAAAACGACACTTGTCACCAAGTACATGTCTTTTTTTTTTAATCTACCATCAAATCCTCCACAAAATTGGCTCGGTCAAAACGCTATCAAGAGAGTGACCTCTAATGAGGCGATTCCAGACCCATGAATAATTAAATGAAAGCTCAACATGAGGAGAACGTTTCCACAAATACATGCTTAGCTTATAGCTATTTTTAATGGGATTCGGGGCTGAGCCGCGGCACGGGTGTTTCATCAAAAGCTTTGTTTCCTCTCACTATATTCGGGGCTGAGAGTCTTAAGGCAGCGGCTCCCTCTTTCCAAGAGTGAATTAGGTTGAAAGTCAAGGAGGCTCAGGTTGTTGTCAATAGTAATTAGAGCTGCCCATTGGCCCTGGGTTAGGACCTGTCCCACTCTGCTGTCAGGCTCAGTACGGAGTGGACGCATGTGTCCACATTCCTCTACAGCTCAAAATTGCCACAGCTCCTGGTCGAATGTCGTCTGTAACCTCACTCATGGTCAAACAATCTATTTATAAACTGCTTTATAAATACCTTATTTCTTGCTCTGTGCTGCCTGCATGCAGAGCTGTCTGCTGTTACACATCATTTAAGAGGTGCCCGTCTGTTCTTAAAAGGATGTAAAAACAACAAAATGACTCAAGAGCACATTAGCGTTGTCATGCTCGCGGCCTGGCTCTGGGGACAGCAGCGGTGGTCACTGTGGCAAAATAGCTCAACAACTCCAGAGTGCGTTGCCTTGATTATTTGTGCAGACAGTTCCACTCCCCAAGGACTATTAGGAGAGGGCAGTGATGATTTTGTGAAGAGAAAATTCAACAACTATGGGAGTGATTGCTACAGTGGCCCTGAACTTGTGATAACTTCAGTTCCTGATAAAGTAAGAGACGGGGAAGTTTAGAGGGCAAATGTGAACTGGACTTGTCTTATCAGACATGCAGACTCTCGGCAGTGATAGGGGTTTTGGTACCAGCTCTGAGGTGGGTCTACTGGGCATAATATGACCTTCCTCCTGCTCCAGCTGATATAATTGGCTTTGGGTTGGAGGATGAACTGGCAAACAGTTTTCTTCAAGCTCTTTTTTCCCCCCTTCCCATGTCCTTTCCCTTCTCTTTTCTCCTCCACTTCTTCCCTCTGAATTGCCGCCAAGCTCTGTTTGGCTCAGTAATTAGGAGCCAGGGCGTGCTTTCACGACTCCATTATGAAAACAGCAAACGGTCCAGCGGTTTATTGATAAAGCATTACACCCTGCCGCAATACTGTATGGAGATGTACATGGGAGCGCACGGCCTTTTCAGGTGGACCGCGGCACAGGCTCCCCTGTCGCCAGATGAAATAGCATAATACTATAAACGGCCCAATCACACACCTCATATAATGCAGGGCTGAAATGTTGGAATACAGCGCGGTCACTGTTCTAGTGAAACTAATGCACAAAAAAACAATGGCAACAACAACACGAGCTGCGGCACGCTCTGTTAAATAGAGAAAATGACCACGCGGGGTTGGGGGGGGGGGGAGCCAATAATCTGCAGGAGACAGTTGAGGAGGTAATTTTGCGCCGCGATATGTGAGACAGCTATTTAAATGTGTTGTTGGCGCTCCAATCAGGTTTCCCAGGGTGCCGTGATATTTAAAAGTGACACGGGTGACCCTCCACATTTGCGGGGTGTCATCATGCATCAATCGGCAAGGTGTATATCAAAGCTGCCTGTAATGGTGTGTGCATTGGGATTTATATTTCCAATTAAATCTGCAAATTATATGATTATCTGCCGCACCGTGATGAGGCCACTCTGGAAGCGGATTGCACTGTTCATTTTGTTTTCCTGCAAAGATAATAGTACCAGTGGCAAAAGCTGCACGTGCGTCAGGAATATTAATGTCTGTGGCCTACTGTCGTACACCTACAGTGTGTCCATGGGCGCGCACACACACACACACACACACAGAAACATAAGCTATCAAGCTTCTGCAGGAACACTGACATTCTCCTGCGATGCAGCACAGTATTTTTTTTTCTATTTTTCTGTCAATTAATCTTGTAGCGAGGCAGTAACCATGTAAGTCCTCACTAGTTGAGATCCAGCACCTGCCGCAGACTCAAATTGCCTGTGAAAAAGATATCAGGCCGTGGATCTGCCTGATAAACCTGCAAGTCGATCTGTCAGACACACGGAGCACAGAGGTCTCTCCGATGGCTGATACAGGTCTCAGAAACAATTGCATGCATGTAAACACTCACACAAAACAACCGCACACACACACCTGCTCTCATTGGATGTGAATTATTGATTGGAACATGTCAGCGAGGAGGCAGCACAGATCGCCACTGTGGGAAAAGGAAGCATATTTTGCTCTCGCTTTGCTATGCTTCACTGCCGAGACCGCATTCACTGGAAAGTTTCAACTTTCGGAGTGTTCACAGAGCGACGCCTAACAATGCCCACAGACAAGAGGAGCTGCGAGAGTTTGAGGATGGTGGGTGAGTTGTACAATCACCGCAGAGGAAGGATAGTAAATGACAGAGGAGAGATGGGAACAAAGAGAGCAGGAAATGTTCATGAGAGAGGAGAGAGGAAAGTAAGGAAGGAGAGGGAGCGAGCGAGAGGGAAAACGTTTTCTTCACAGGCTATTTGTATATGCATCTCTGGGGTGCCATTTTAGCTTCCAATATTTTATCCTGAGTAAAATGCTGTGGGAGTTTTAAGTGAGTTGCCATAGCCTTCTCCTCCTTTATTACTCCTCAGCATTGCACCATAAGAGAGGAAACAGTTATGGCTATAATTTGGTAAGGCTGAAAAATGCTCTTAAAGGAAATTTTACTGCTTTCAAGATGCACTTTCATTCCAAAACGCAGGACTCGCTATATGAAACATATTCATACCAATTGAAGGCTGGCCCGAGAGTAAACCTTGTTCAAACAGACGAGGAAATGAGCACATGAGACCTCGAATAATGGCCTTGTTTTTTGGAGGGAGATTGATTTTTCAGCGTGTCTGAAATATTGAAAGGTGCATTCTGGTTGCAGAAACTTTGAAATATTCAGTGAACAATTTTTGATATAAATAAAAACATACAATACTCTCTCATGTCTCCGATGATACTGTATTGACTGAAAATAGCCTGGAGTGAATCACAAAACGTAAAGTTGAGCCCTTTAAACTTGCAAAAAACAATTTGCTTCGAACACAGCACCAATACTTTACATACACACAGGCTGAAACTGAAGAGAATATCCTTACATCATTATTTGGTAGTTATTATTTTATAGTCTTACAAATGTATATGTCTTGACTGCAGCCAGAAGCCACCTAAAATTGCAGTGAACCTTAGTTTAATTACGATAATATATTTTAATCGTAAAAAGGGTGCTTTATGTACTAAATTAAACATTTGTTTTGGTAGTTTTGGTCCTCCACAATCCTGGGGGAAGTATTTGGCTTTTCAGCAGCTTCATGCTCCACCGCGTTCAGCAGCCAACATTGTGTCAGCAATGCGGACCTGGTCGGGTACAGTGGGTTTTCAGCTGATATTCTGCAGAACCGGCAAAAAGCAGTGGGACTGAATAGAAAGCGACGTTTCAGCCCCCTCCAGACACGATTAAAACAAATAGCTAAAAATGCCAAACCAGTCTTTCGGAGGAAGTAGAAATTGATGCGATGATCACTCTGACGAAGTGAATTCATTTCATCCGTCATCACCATATTAATATTTATTGGTACAACTTAAACCTGAGCAGCCACAGGCAACAATGCTGACACAGCTCTCCTTGAACTCCTACTGTACTTAGTTGAAGTTCAGGACATGTTTGTTTGCTGCCGTCTCCGTTCCAACGAGTCGAGACACTTCAGCGGCAGCACAGTAAACACAGGGATGCGCACGGAATCCAAAGGAGGGTGTTGAAGTCTTGCTGATTATCTGTTGAACTGAAAAGCCTCACTCTGAACTTTTTTTTTTTTTGGGGGGGGGGGCATCTCCACACACCTCTTGTTTATGCAACAGAGGTGATTTATCAAGCAGAGGATTTGAATGCGCAAGTGACTAAATGAGAGAATGTAGGAGAGAAACAGCTTGCCATCCTTCATGATGATAATCTCCTCCGTGCTAATGCACATCTCAATATCCCGGGCAACACGAGTGAGATTGTAGTTTCTGACAAGTATGGATTGCATAACAGCAGCTGGCTAATCCTCACCCTACAGGCGCGCGGGCACATCTCCCCTCTAATTAGATTTATTTGCTGCTTTCATGGGACCCGTCTTTACCATTAGGTTCTCTGGTGAAAGATGTCATTAAAATTCTCTCCCAGGTTTAGTGGATTTCTACTGATTTCCACAGGCACAGATGAAGGGTGAGTGGGTGGGGGGGTGCATTCAAAGATGCCACATTGTGTTGCTGGTCTGCGCCCACTGTAATAAAAGTGTTGTACATTGTGTAAGCGTTACATGTTTTTCATTGTTCTGGCTTTTCTCCAACACACCAGATTTGAAATGAAACAGTGAACTGACTCTAAGGTTAGAGTGCTGACTTTCAGCATTATAGGTGTCCGACTGGATGAACAATTTAGGATTTGTAGCCCATATTTCCTTTAGGGGATTATGTATAAAAAAACAGCTTCCATTTCTATATGGTTCATAAAACGTGGGTGTAAACACCATCCAATGAAAGCTGAAAGTCAACACTTTAACCTCAGTCATTGTTTCACTTCACACCCAATGTGCTGGGGTTCAGAGCCAAAACAATACGGCTCTAACCCTCACAGACTGGTCTGTGTGCTATCATTATTTCATCCGGACTAAATGGAGTTATAGACCAAACTGGAGTTTACTGTACAATACAGCAGTTTATAGGCACCAGGGGATAGGAAGTTGCTTTCCAAGGTCAACACACTCAGAAAATTAAGAGTGCAAGGCACAAAGCCCAATAAGAAAAAAGGCCATTATCCTCACAAACATTGCGATGACGGACAGGACCTTGTAGCTTTCATCTCTAGCGCTAACTTATCAGATCCAGCAAATATCAGAAGAGTTTTTTCATTCAAAGACATCTTCATAAATTAGTGATAAGTCTCATTTTAACAAAAGTTATGCTTGGCCATGATTATAATAGTTATCTCATTCATTTCCCCCATTACAATTGCTTCCAATGATAGGGGGTACTTGACTTAAGAATTTGACATTTTGAAAGTCATGGAAACATTGACTCCAATATAGTTAGCATCAAGGTAAAGCCAGCAGCTGAATAGCTTTGCAAGATGCAATGTGAAACAGAGTCAAGTGTCAACATTCTCTATGAACATTCTCCGTGGGCGATGGACCAGATTTTCAACTAAAATCCTATAAGAGTTGCAACACATTGAATAAAGTAGAGAAACACAGGTCAGCTGCATTAATTTGCAAATAGCTGAGAAAAATAACTGGAACGGCCAACACCTTTACACAGGTGCTTGTGGTGTTGTTTGGTCCGTTTGGGAGGGAGCACTGGGCTGGCAGCAATATGCTGAGGTGATCCTGCATTAATGAATTAATTCCCTCAAAGGTATCATATGAATATATCACATTCATTCATAATATCTATGCAACATTTGACAGCACGTCCCTGGTGAGTCCTGCTCCAGACTACTGGGCAGAGCTACAGTCTGCTGAACCCACTGTTGGGTAATTTGAAATGCCAGAAAGGAATGGACTGATTATTCATCATTATTTTTACTGAGCTAAACATGAACTGATAGAAGACGTGCACCAACAGATGTGACTGAGCGAGGATATTTAAGCATAATGAACAAAATGAGCCGGAGCTTTATTCTTTGCGTCCCAATATGTTTGTGGAGCTGGGACAGTGCCCACTTCATTTCAGCTTTTTATTTAATTGCATAGCACAATGCTCAAACTGTGATCATCAACAAGACTCTCCAAAGATGCTGACATCTTGGAGTATGACTTTGGCATTTAATAAAGTGCAACATGATGCCCTAAAAAGCAGGGATCTATGATAGCACAACACTTGTTGGAACTATTACTTTTGTTTATTAAATATTTCTTAAAAATGTACAAACTGGCAAAACATGTCGTATCAAACCTCGCTCCTGCCTCCTGCCTGGCAGACGTATTAGAGTCTGGTTTCGTGATTTGAACTCGTGCTCCTGCCGTCGTTTTGTGGTCTAGCTGCACAGCACTTTCCCTACTTGTTCATTTTGAGCCCAGGGTGCAGCGTGTTCAGGCGGCAGAGACGATGTCAGGTAGCCAACGGGAAGTCAAAACGATTTTACTTCAGCGGCGAGAGCAGAGAGTACATGCTATTCAGACATGCACCTTTCAGTGCCTGGCTTGCAAGGCATCGGCTTTCAAAATGTGTGTTGCAAAAAAAAATATAGAGCTGTGGACCTTGCAATTAGAGCTAACCCTGACAAGTTGTGCTCGGGCCTGCTGTGAGTGAAAGGCACTTTTAGCCATGCACTGACCTTCCAGTCTTGAATTGGGGTCTGTATGGACTCTGGCAAGAAATGACAGGGTACATGTAGCTTATTTCTCAAACAGCCTGATGTCATATGTACACCACACAGCTGCACCCCGTTTTGAATGTGCAAAATTGCAAAGTAAACTAGTTTCACCGAGGCTATTCCAGGTAAAGCCGGAGTCAGTTTTTCTTTATCTAAATCTCTCCCATAGATAATCTCGCCATCCCGAGCTCACGGCTGAACAAGAGGATTCAGATTGTGCAAAATGATAAAACTCAAGGGAGGAGAGGTTCAGAGTGAGAAATGTAGGGGCAGGGGTTGCGCTGCAGACTTGATAGATTCAATTTTATGGCTAAGAGGAATTTGAAAATTCATCACATATGGGGAAGAGATCACGACAAACCTGCCTACAGCACCTTTTTCCCGCTGATTTGACTAAGTAGTGGAGAAGACAAAACGAGACAGAGCCGCACCCTTTCCTGAAAGCCTGGTGGCATACAGGGGAAAAAAATAAAAAACACAAATTACCAACATTTGGTCGCGGCATTAAAAGGATTACAACCTGCCGATGAACTCACCAACAGGATTAGTGCCTCTGTTGATAAATGCCCGTTTTTTGACCGAGAATCTGAAGGTATTGTGTAACAGGGACCAGAACTGCATGCTTAAAACAAGGCGCGCCAGCCGCGCTTCAGATCCCATCATGGTGCGCTGGTGTACCAGACATGACTTTTTGTGATAAGCCGTCATGTAGCAGTCTGGTGAACCTCCAACACTGCCAGCAATAAAAAGCAGTTACAGTTATTAGCAGCAAAGCCTGTAACATAGCTTATAAAGGGTGTGCAGGGTCCATATGTGAGACCAGCTCCAGCGCAGCCTGAACAATGGGACTCTGTGTGAGAGACGGCTGTTAACTGAAGGGGAAACATCTCAATAGAAAGAAGCGGATGTTTCTCCTCCTCCTCCATTTCATTTCATCTCCATCTCCACCTATTGCCGTGACTTCTGTCCTCGCGCCCTGGGTAGCCATGGAGACGTGGTGAGTAATTAAAAATATCCTCCCTCCTCTGGCTATTCACTTACTGCTGTCAATTAGCAGCTGGTGTATATGGCTGGAATGATGAATAGTGCTGTGCACAGCAACCGCGCGTATGCGTGTGTTTAAATATAGGTACGTTAGAGGGAGCAGGAGCATATCTGGAACGAATACTTCAAACATACATGAGCGTGGCTGGACAAACATTACTGTAGATATTCCCTACACACCCTATACACTGCATGATAACTCTGATTCCGGATTCTACATTTACATACAGTCAGTATGGATGACACAGCTCAATCCTTGAATAATTTAAGAATAGCTTTATTAAATGTCAGCTGGCTAGTTTGTTTTACATTGAGTGAGATCTGAAAACTTGTTACTGCAGTACGAGCTGCTGTTCACATTCGAAAAACCTAATCATGATCATCAGCGGGGGTTCAGTGCATTGCTCAAGGCCATGTTAGTGCATCAAATGCCATTCTTGATCTTAGAGACAGATAATGATGATAAGTGTCCTAGCTCAGTTTAATGACATGTTAGCTATACCTGTACAGTTCAGTGACAAAAAAGCGTTATTTTGGAGCAACACAAAGGAAAACTAGTCAAGCCAGACCATGCAGCCATGCTGTTTTTGTGCCCCAGGATTGTGTCGCTGTATGTTTGCGTCACCAAAGCTGTATTGTTTCCAGTCAATTCCTCTTCCTTCACATGATAAAGTATTATAAAAAAAAAAAAAATCAGTGGTTTAAAATGTCCTATCCTCCATCTGGGGCAGGCTGTGCAGCACGCTCTCCCTCCTTCGTTAAGGCAAAGTTAATGAGCGAGCCCTGGCTCAGATTGCTCCCCTGTGTATTCTGTCTCCCTTGTGATGAAGAATGAATCAGTCTGTTGCAGGAACTTTGCCTGCATTTATTATACATTATCACCTGGATCAGGGATATCATTTTTCATGTGTCACAGCTTTCTCCCCGTGTTTAACATTTCCCTTTTTCTTTCAATAACCTTTCCCGTTTGATTGGCACAACCAAACCGTTCTCAGCATTTGTCAGCCTCAATTTTACTGTGTGTGTGTGTGTTTTCCTCTGCGCTGGGTGCTTTGTCTCTAAATCTCTCACAACTCCTTCCTGTGATAGTCACCCCGGTGCACCCAGGGACAGAAACCCTGTCGGAGTCAAAACCGTTTGGTTTGTGCTCGTCGCTGTGGGATTTTCATACGTCAGTCACAGCACCCGCGACACTATTGTTGGAGTGTCTAATTAACACTCCTGTGTGGTGCTGATGCTCCGCGCTCCCTGTGCTGAGACACCTGTCCTGTGACAATCCTAGGGTACAGGAGCGGGCTGATTGTCAACAAACGTTTTATTCAGGATACAGGTTTTCAAAAACACTGTCGCTCAACACTTGTTTTGCTCTGCGTTTCGCGGAGACTCAGCAGGTCTGACACAGTCGTGCCTTGGGGTGCTGCTGGTGTTGATGGGTCTACAGGCGTAACACTGCACGGGAACAGATGGATGAGTGAATGATAAAGTCTGGCGGATGACAGAAAAGAAATTGGTAATGTCTGAGATTTAATGCGTTTTCTTTTAAAACTGCTCCTCTCTTTCCGCCGAGGAAAATATAATGACGCTTTCTTGCCACAAGGTTTTTCCAGGGAATGTGCTTGAGAATTTGCATTTATATTTTACAGCGAGAAATAATCAACACACTGCAGCGAGATTTCACAGGAGAACAACAGAGGGTGGAGAGGAGAGATTTTCTGCATGTGTGCTCATGTCAATATTCAACAATGCTGGAAGTCCCACTATCTGTTTGAATGTTTTTGTGTGTTTAGATGTGTCTGTCCATGCTGGGGTGCCCTGTTGTGTGTCTTCACCAGTCATGCCAGCTCGCTCTGACCCCAGTGACCCGGTGTCCCTGGCTCTGCTCCAGGTCGCCTGCTATCCCTTCCTCTCTCACAACAGCCGACTCATTGCTCAGCAGCAGCCATTTTTTCCGTTGGCATGACTTCAATTGAGGCGTAGCAGCCACGCATACCTCTCCTGACCCCACCTGTTATTTTCAATTTATATTTTCAGAGAGGGTTAACTGTGCCGCTCGGCTGATGTGTTATTTTGTTCCGATCATAGATGCTCTTACACTACTTCATGATGCCTCACGTGTTAAAGTCCTTTAACATCTTTTCTGCCCTTTACTGCTCATCAGTTGTTTCAGTTATTTAAATAACACACTGACGGTTCGAGGCCCACTGATAACAGTGGAGCCGTCACGTATACAGGAGTGTTGAGGCATGCTTGAAAACACAGACTGAAACACTAATCTACACACATAATACATTCAAACGACCAAATGAGTCCACACTCAGTCCAGCACAAAACAGAAACTCTTTATCTAAGAGCCAGATCTTGACAGAGTCATGACACAGTCTAAAATGTCTTGTGAGAATTTTGTGGGTATTATGTCACCTCGCAGCCTTGATGTTTGCCTCATGTGTGGTTTCCTCATAAGCAAATTGAGTATCCGGGTGAGGGAGGACAAGCTTCATCAGAGTTATTTAATTGTCTCTTGTTATCTTTAAAAAAAACATTTAAATTGATAAAACTGTAACATCAGGAGAAACAGGGTCAGTAGCACTGAACATTAAGGTAAAATAATGGTGGCTGGAGGTAATGAGCTCTGAAAACTACTCTTCTTCTGCATCACTTAACTTCCCTATTTTAAAATTGTAAAAAATGTTATATACATTCATAGTGAACTGAGAGCTTTAATATCTTCATACATTCCTTTTTTATGCCCTAGATTCTCAAAGTAATCTCAGTTGATACAGTTGGTGGATTGGATTTGATCGTTTTAGAGGAGTAACATGGTCTGAAACAGTTGCGCACATATCATTGAAGCAGTTCACTATTTTATGTTTGAGAGCTAGACGGAGGATTCATCAGACTCCATAAATAATGAGGAAAATCCTCAGGCACCCATG
Source organism: Pseudorhombus dupliciocellatus (assembly GCA_016785235.1). Classification (NCBI taxonomy): domain Eukaryota; kingdom Metazoa; phylum Chordata; class Actinopteri; order Pleuronectiformes; family Paralichthyidae; genus Pseudorhombus; species Pseudorhombus dupliciocellatus. The sequence goes on along the minus strand of JAFBJW010009050.1, from coordinate 1,034,011 downwards.
TCATCAAATATGCGTGAGCAAATTCCCACTAAGAGAATCCCTGCTCACATAAAACACAGAGTTAAAAACAAGACACAGATGATCAGAGATAAAAATGTCCCTTACAAACAAAGATGATAAATCCAGACCCAGAGTAAAAACTAAGTCCAAAGAATGGCTGGGTTTATGAGTGAAATCAAAGGACTCCACAGTGTTTAAAAATTCAAAAGCAAAGCTCTCAGCAATATCATCAGTGTGGATGTTTCCGTCTCCAGCTTTTTTTTTAAAAACATTTGTCAGGGTGGAGAACAGAGGATGGAAACTCTGACAGATCCGACACCAGGGTAATACTGAGCTTTGGAGGATAATCCACAACAATGAGGAGAAAAGGACAAATTAATTGAGTTTTATGGGCCTCATATTACATTACATTTGTAAGAGATCAACTTTAAATTACCTTTAAAGACTTTCAAAAAAACAAGTAGCCCACCCCTGCTAAATAATAATAATAATGCTATCCTATGAGTGCTAACCTGACAATATTAATAGAAAGCTGTTCCAGTCACATTGGCCAGTCAGAGCTCTTTACTGAACAAGTCACGTTCACCCACTCACACTGTCCTTCAAAGAGTGCTTCTATACATAACATCACTGGAGCCTTAGCCGTCAGTCCCTTCCAAAAACACTCCAGCCTGCAGACTGGAGAGAAGCCGGGGATCGAACCACCAACTTTCTACTCAGTGAATTAGTGAAGACCAAAGCAACCCTGGGGGCATAATTCTAAAAACAAGCAGTTAGGAGAATGTCTGGGTTGAAAATGTACTAAGACAAGATAAAAGTCTGAAATAAAATTGCTGACAATTTAAAGTCTTATTAGAGGGGGTTGTGCATTAAAATACGCACTATGCCAGAAATGATGAAGGTTCCTTTTGGTAGGTGGATCTACAGACACTGGTCTTTTAGATATTAAAGTTGGAATATTAACAATATTCCAACCGTCCCATGAGTCTTTAAAAGATAATACATAATGGATGGATGGATATTAGCAGTATGTGATATTGAAACAGGGTTAGTCAGACTTTCATAGTTTAGGAAATTAAAGCCATTGTCACTGCTGGAGTTGGGTCAAGCAAAGCTGCTATGTGATTTCAGTACATTGTGTTCCTACTGCTGCTGGCTGAAACAGGGACGGCAGATATTAGACCTGCTCCTGACTGAATGCAGAGAGAGATTTAAGCTTAGGTGATAGGTGAGGAGGTAAAGAATTGCTCTTTGTCCTGGACAAGAACAATCTCCTTTCCTCAGATCTTGGTGACCTCCAACACACCAGGAGCATGGTTGGGTGCAGGAGGCCATAGGTTAAGTTGAAAGTAAAGTTAAAGTACCCCCTGTCAATTGTGGAGCATTTCCACTGCTGCCAGAATAGGTGAAATTCTCAGAGAAGGGTTTTGAGCTCTGCACACAGGGGAAAGCCAGGGACTCAATCTCAGCAAGGCACGACATTTTTCACTCCTTTCCCTCAAGTGGAGATTTGACCTGTCAAAAATGCCTGATCTTTATTTGTATGTTCAATTATGTTCCATTCTCTCTACCCTGCCAACCATTCAGAAACCTTCTGATTGTCTGGATTCCTGAGTGATAGAATGTTGGTAGTTGCTCTTGTTAGGGGACAATGTGTGACACACTGAGCAGTGTTCTTTGGCCTGTTAGCTACAATAGCAGCATTAGGCAGATGAGGCAGACTCCCTTTATATCTCACCAAATGCCTGAGGCTACAGACAGGGTGAGCGATGTCTAAAGTCTGCAGATAAGGAGATAAACACCTTGTGATGAACTTGAGCAACCTTGGAAGATTTAATGGAGCAAAGGTTCCTGAGCCTACCGCCGGCTGAAACCTTGCCTCTAGCTTCAATTGGTCAACAATTTAATAGTCATGATTAAGTAAATGTGGATTGATTTGTTTTGGACAATAAGCTTGCCAAATTATTTTTTGTAGTCACCTTGGGAGTGTTTGCAGATTCCCCTATTAACATACTTCGCCCTCTCTACCAAGACCTGAGTGGTGTTTGTGTGTTTTGAGGATTTGCAGTGGAGGAAAACATGCTGTGCTGCTGATCAACGCAGGGATGTGGGGGCTGCGTGTGGCAATGGCATAGTGAAGGGGGAAGGGTGAGGAGGTTAGTCTGTTTATGTGTGTGTGTGGGTGTGTGTGCATGCGTGCGTGATTGGGTGGTTGTTGCTGGGGGTTTGGTTGCCTGTGGGACCTGCCTCTCAGTGTAATTGAAAAATGTGATCTGGAAAATGTTTGCCCAGCAGAGCATGAAAGTTACCTCCAGAGCGGCGGTGGCATGCTCAGAAGCAGCTCACCTGGTCCCTGACAGGGAGAGCCCCCCTATTGGGTGGGAGCTCACGTTAAGAGCTACTATATCCCTTCACCGCATGCAGAAAAATGCATTATTTAAAAGTACTAAAGAATCCCAGATTGAGGGAAAAATGCAAGAAGAATTCCTGCAGCTTTTTCACCCATAAGCTGTGAAAAGATTGACCTCGACAAGGATGCTTGGTGTGCCTCCCTGGAAAGAGTATGTATTTCAAGGTGCATATATTTTATCAACGAAAAAAAAAAATGTCAAGGCTCTTCTGAAACTTTTGCATTGAAAAACATCCTTTCAATTGAACGGGTCAGTGGAAAATGCACGGAAAAATGGAGGGGAACATTCTTGTATCTCAGCATATCTGACAGGTATTAGAGTGGTGATGAAATGCAGTCAAATAGCCAACCTGCCTTCCTGCACGCTCAGGGTCCTCTGAGTCATTTTCATTAACCCACAGCCATTATTCCAAATAATGCATGCATCTTCATAGGCCGACAGGTATGAAGATGCATGAGTGTGTCCGGTATGGTACTTAGCAATGTAGACAGACTAAATGAATATATAAAAGTGTGGAGTCAGCATGGGAAGGAGGCGCAAGGCTCCACCCTGGTGAAGACATGCTCAGTATACTGCAGGCACTAGCTTTATAAGAACATGAATAAATCTCAAAAAATAAAATTTCACGTTGTCATTATGGGGTGTTGTGTGTAGAATTTTTTGGTAAAAGAATGAATTGAATCAATTTTGGAATAAGGCTGTAAAGTAGCAAAATGTGGAAAAAGTGAAGCGCTGTGAATACTTTCCGGATGCACTGTATATAAAAGTGTGGAGTCAGCATGGGAAGGAGGCGCAAGGCTCCACCCTGGTGAAGACATGCTCAGTATACTGCAGGCACTAGCTTTATAAGAACATGAATAAGCAAAGCTGCCAACTTTCACGCATTGGCTGTGAGATTCACGCAGTTGATTGGCTTCACATGCCACTCCTCCAATTTCTCATGCTGATATACACACGATTAAAAATGGTTCTGAATATATCTGACGGCTAAGTTTATCTGTGATCTAGCTGTTGAGCCAGAGAAAAGCCACCCGTGATCGATAAGTTATGCCTGCAGAGACTGTGAAGGATACAATATAAAACCGTCTTTGGTTGAGCCAATACATCCATGGGCTGCGCTTCCGCAAAGCTACAATCAGTTGCATCATCCTAGAGTGAGCGGCAAGAGAGGTGCCTGAGCATCAATGGTGGATTTCCCCCTTTTCAGGTACGCCCTTAAGCTTTAAATAACATCTGCTAATTCCTTGTGTATATTGTGAAAGGCATTTCGAGCATTTCTTGAATGTTATTTTGAGATTTAAATGTTTAATTATTATATTTCCGCAGCAGCTAACTCCCTCCAGCTACCGTGATAGCTGGAGTGACTAGACGTCCTCAATTTTTGAGGACCGTTCCCATCTTGGGTGACCTAGCCCCAGTTAACACTGTCTCTGATTTTGATATTGAATGCGAGAAATTGCAGATGTGGCGTCGTGTGTACATTCGGTGCGACAGCTGCCAACTCTCACGCATTAGCCCGCAAGACAGTCTACCAAATCTCACTCCAAGGATTTTTGAAAAGTTGGAAGCCCTGAATAAGCATAACTCTGGTATTTAAAACGTGAGGATGTGGAGGCAGAACCTGAAGAAGAGGGAAACAGCAGATGTAAACGAAGACACTGTTGGTGAAAAATCTAAATGAGCACTCCCCCATCACACAACAGCATGTGGGGAAATATACTAAGCGGGCAACTGCAAGGCAGACGTAAACAGAGGCTGATTCAATGAGTCTGAACAAAAACATGTAAATAACCTGCAATGATAGCTGGTAATAGGAAGCCTGTTGTTTAAAAACTGCGAGGAGAAACCATTTGTTTGCATTTTTGTCTTTGTTGCATTTTCTTTCTTATTTCCAGGAACAGCAATCCAGATTTTGAGCAGATTTAAGTTCATATTGGTACTTAAATCATATCTTTGGGGCATTTTAGCTCATAGCTGTTGTTGGTCTGCAGTGAAAATGTCATCCACTGAGTCATCAACATGAATATGACTGTTTCTGTGGCTTCATAGTTATCATATAAAATAGAGAGGTCATCCATTTCCTTATCTAACTCCGAGCAAGACTGTTCTCAAAAAAGTTCAACAATTTTTTTAATATGAATATAATCACATAAATGCCTCTGTTATGTAATTATTCCCAAACTGAAGCACTGATCCAAAGAAGCTCCGTACTGTGGCACATTTTAAAAGTATAGTATTATCCTTATCAACATTCAAATAATAAAGGGCTGAAAGATAAATGTATATGCCACGTTCACATATCGACAGTAACAGTCTGACTCCTATTTTGCAGAACATTCATGAGTTAAGCAAGTAAAAATTATCAATGGCAAAATAATATTTGTGAGAGGGGGGTGCTGTGGACTGGACAAAATAGATGGTGATGGAACTGGAGGAGAGAGAGAGAGAGAGAGAGAGAGAGAGAGAGAAAGAGAGAGAGAGAGAGAGTACAGCTCTGGTGACACAGAGCAGACAGGGCAATCAGTGCAGCCTTAATTTTTCATGGCTTTAGGGCTGAACTGAACTTTCACTTTACAAAAATACTAGCTGATGCATTATGTGGCTGTATCAGGATGGAATTAGTGGACTGCAGAAGCTGAAAAATTGCTATTAACGTAGCTGTCTCATTAACCTCACCACTTCAGGGAGGGAGAGAGGGAGAGGGAGAGAGAGAGAGAGAGAGAGAGAGAGAGAGAGAGAGAGAGAGAGAGAGAGAGAGGGAGAGAGAGAGAATTACTTGATTGGATGTGCTGCAAAATAATTATTCTCCCTCCTGCTGCCAACAGTGTTGTCAGAATATGGATAGAGGACACATTCTAAAACAAGTTGGTCATCCTTATATTTCATGGCACAATTGATCTTGCACACCGGTTTTAATAGCTAGTTAACAACACAGGTTAATCTGAGCCAAATAACACTGTAGTGTTAATGAAAGCATGCACACTAAATCCACCTGGGCAGCACAGATGATATCAGCAAAACCACCACTCCTGTGTGAGTGCATGTAAGTTCACAAGGACCATGGTTTTAGGGCCATTACCAATGAATATTATTAAGATGGCATTTCTTTAGCCTCGCTGCACAGAGCAGCATGCCGTAGATTAATGCTCACAACTATAATATACAATTATCGAAAGAAAATCATTCAGTTTAGACTTTTCTTCTACGGAATATATACATCACCCACAACACTGCATCTAATGTGTTGATCTTTTCCTGACCGCAACCAAAAATAAATCCTGCCAAAACCACGTGAAGCTTGTTAGTCTTTGGCCACCTCGAACTTGTAGTTGACGACCCAGACATTAAGAATCAAACGCTCCAAGGCGAGGTGGAGGCAGAAAATCAGATTGTAGAGCTGACACTGGCCAACCACTCGTGGCTCCGTGTCTCCAAAAGTAGCGGTGAGACAGGAAATCACATATAGTATTTATGACTATGAAAAGTAAACTTGTATGTTTTTTTGAAGCAGCCTTGATGTTTTTCCCCTTTTGTCAAGTCTTCACCTTTTTTGTATCTAGAATAATAAGTGCAACAACACAGATGGTGTGGTAATAATGGCTGTGACTCCGATTTAGCTTCAAAAAATGAGAACAAGTCAAAAACCAGAGAAGCAGGTTTTCACCTCCTCGGAGCACTGGAGTCATCACTCTTCCTAATATCTCTTATGAAATACACACCTTAAATTGCCACAGAGTATCTGTGGAAGTATAACTGCCCAACTTTACAGAATTTATAACATTATACAGGGCACGGAGACAGAGGCTAACTGAGCATGTTGGCCTCCAACAGTGCTATAGTAAATGCTTCAGGGCCAGTGAGGGGAACAAGCTAATTATGGATAGACTCTATTTAAGAGGGACTCATGCTTCCATCTTTAATGAGGAAATTTGCATCTTCCATTAAATTGATGTATGTGTGCATGCATCACATTATGGAATATTTCATATGAGCTGGAGGAGTTAATTTGTGAAGTTCTCCCGCCCACAGAAGCTGCTGCTCAGAGAGATCGATGGCCTGCCTTCTGCTTTTGGAATGGTTAGATTGTTAAAAACCATTTGAGTTGAGCAAAAAGTTATCGTTCAGCGGGTATGTAAACTAAAGGCAAGAGGGAGAAGTTATTTTAGAGAAAACGAGGTGTGAGTGTTGCTGTTTCGCCGCCTCGACATCGCCTCCACCACCATCATCAACTCCTATAACCGCCACACGAGATTAAAAAATACAAAAAAAAACAACAAAAAAACAAGCTTATCAGGTAATGTATGAATGAGAGTACAAACAAGCTAGTAAACAGTGTGAATCTAATTAAAAGATAATGTTAGCCATTTTGTCACAAATGTTCCCACCGCAGTGGGCCTATCTTCTCGTCCCGGGTTCTATCGAGGTTGAGGGCTATTGCTCTCCACTCGCAGCCTGTATCTTTAGCTACGCTGCTATCTCCACTTCCTCACCTTCTGGACTGTATCTTCCTGACTTGGTGGTATTTGTGCAGGGCGTCAGGCTCCGCTGTGCTGATCTAGTATTTCTCTCTCTCCAAGATCAAATGTCAGGTTTTTCGTGCTGCAGAAGGTTCAAAAATACTTTGCAAGCTGCAAATGGGAACTCCAATCATGAGACGGATAAACATATAGGATTAAATATGACGACGTCCTGAGGAGCTGCTTTTTCCCAGAGTGCACAAACTCATTACATTTTGTGGTTTCCTTTTTTTTTTACTTCACTCCTCCTCAATATGGAAACCAGCAAGAGAAAAGCAGTACACAAAAACTGTGTGTCTGAAAAGCCCGTGTTTTGCGCCCCACTCATACACCTCCACACTTCCATTCTCTTTGAGGATGGCTAGACTTTACGCAAACATGTCTTGCACGGGGATGATAGTTCTGACAGCAGAATTGACCAGCCCTATCTCCAGAGCAGCAACTGCACATTCAGAATGAACATCACCCCACAAACTGGCCGCTGGAGGGGAACTTGAAAGAACAGGAGGGAGAGCACTGACGCACCTCTGAAGATGGTTCGGCATCGACCACTGACAGCTGACTTCAAAGACCCAGTTATGAACATGACAGGCAGCCGGCGCAACAGCCTTTGAATCCTGTGCACATTTTTATCAAGAATTTATGGTCTATTTAGAAGTGAATTTTTTTTTTTCTTTTTCGCTCTTTTTTTCTTGCAGCACCGGGAATTTGATTTGACTGTACATCTCATCGCTGACACGGTAGCTCTCGCAGGTCTCCACTTGATGTTGATGTGTATGGGACTTGCATTTTCATGAGCGCCTGATGTTATTCCACATGGCAGCCGTTGATATTAGCGCCTTTGATTCCTGAGGAGTTCTAAAGAAATGCTGCGAAAGCCCCCCAAGGCACAAGTTGTTTATTTGCCCAGATATATATTAATCCAATCTATTTGCCTCAACTCACACCTTGTGGAGAATTGTGATGGAACAGATGCACAGTAATCTCAAAAAAAAAAAAAAAAAAGATGAAATTCTGGCAAATTCTATGTACCAAAATAATTTGGTATTTATATATTCATACCTGCTTTTCATCACTCTTGATGAGGAAAATTATTTTTGCATTAAATCAATAAACATTATAATTGTATTAAATATACCAGCCTATAACTTGAGTTACTCAGTATCACAGGGACTTTCTGGATAAGAACAGGTTTATAAAAACAATAAAAGGGAAAAAAAAGGTTAAAACCAATGTTTTCTTGATATATATTTAATTGACTGCACTCTTTGACTTCCACTTTTTCCTGATGATCGATTAAACAATAAAAGCACAGAGACAGAATATTGTATAACCTTTTCAGCCATATTTCCATTTTACATATATTGCCTATCTCTGAGACTAAAGTCACTTTCAAGATCACTGGCTGTGGATTCAATTCTTTCACTACATAAAATATCAACCTCCAAGTCATGGTCACATGGACTTGTTTGTATGAGAAGGAAGTAATATCTCTGAGAGTGTGTGTGTGTGTGTGCCCATGTATGCATACTTGCGTATGTCATGGTGTCATCCCAACCTGGAAAATGACTTATTAAAATGAAATTATGCAGTGCCCTGACCCATGGTAAACGGCACGAGCTGCAATTTGTCTAACAGTTGAGCTGTGAATAAAATCTGATTGCCAATAATTTGGCTTTGCTGTTGATATAGCCTTCTCCCCTCCACCACTCCTCTTTCTTCTATCTCCTCTCCATCTCCCACTCTCCACCACCCTGTTATCGTGGATGTGTTGATCACGGGGTGAAATATTACTGATGTAGTGATCTGGGGTTATCGAGCAGAGCACCGCGATGATGGTAAGTGGGTGGTTGTGAGGTTAGAATGGGGGTTATATGAAGCAGGAAGAGATGATGGTAATGTTAAATGCCAAAACTGACTACTGATCTCCATTAAAGGGGTGAGTGGCCAAGAATGTGTGTGTGTGACCAGAGAGCACTTGGCTATTTAAGCAGTTGTCTCTCCCCCTTGTTTTATGTCATCTCAATGCATGCGAGTGCATCTGTAAGTGTGTGTATATACTTCACGTCTGTGCGCTGTTATGAGGACTGCCTCATTTGTTTTATATAGGCCATTTGCTATGGTCATCTCTTTTAGCATAAAATGGAAAACAATTACAAGCTGCACTTTCCAATTTATCTAATTTGTCCAGTTTAATAAATGTCCTTTTTTCTCCCTGTGAAAACACACAAACACACACACTCGGAGAGGACGGGGGGAAAGAGGCAGGCGTGTATGATAAAGGGGGAATGATAGAAGTGGGTAATGGAGGCAGGGCGTTAAAGACCCCAGTGCTGTGGTGGTGGCCTTGGACAGGTTGATGTAGTTCTTGCAATGAGCAGCTCATAAAAAGTGCTATCCGTAGGCCTTAGGAAGATATTCTATCTCTCCACTGCTAACGGCACAGCCTAAAATCACCTTCTCCATCAAAGTCAGGCCCCCCTCTATTACATAAAATGCACTGGAAGCAGAGGAAACAATAGGACTGTGTGTGCATGTGTGAGACATTAGCTTTATTTACTGGGGGAATTGGGAGGCGCAATGCAACGTGTGTGGTTGTGACAAATTAGGATTTTGGCGGTGTGTTGAAACCTTTGAATGCTGATGGATTCCTCTACACATTTTTGTGAGTCACATGGATTATTGCTCTGATACACACTCCTATGTTTTGTCACCTTTCGAACCTTTAAATCATTGCTGCATTTCTGTGTGTGTGTGTGTGTGTGTGTGTCTGCTCTTCTTGCTCATTACTTATGTATGTCCAGTTTCTAATATATATCACCGTTATAAATGCTTCACAACATTTATATTGCCTATATTTATAGATTGGTGCTCCATGTGCATGTTTTGTATGTATTTCCAGTCTCAATTGCTGTTTATAAAATTGCAAAAACTATAAATGTTGTGATTTTACTCTTTAAATATATTATATATTTATATTTATATTTTTTTTTTTTTTTTTTTTTTTTTTTTTTTTTTCCCTCATCTGCTGTAACCTCCTTACAACTCAGAGTGTAGGTATGTTTTTGGCAACAGTCAGTGCTCGAAGTACTGTAAGTCCGAGACATATGATGAGCAAACATTTTCATGATATTGGATATTTTCTGTATAGGAACATGTATTCCTTATATAAAGTCATTCACACAAAAAGTGAACAACTGTCTCACTATTGTACTCGTCTTATTTCACAAACAAATGGCTGTGGTACTTTAAATTTAAATTTCAAATTCTGTTAGTTGCGCAAGTTACAAACAAATAAGTTAAAGCGAGCTAATGTGGAAAAATATGCAGCAGCAGCAACAAGGCCAACAAGGCAGTTCATTTCCACATGTATAAACATGGAGGAACACAAATCCACTGAGGCTCTGTTTGCTCCTGGTAACACAGTGCTGTCAAGCTAATGGTAACACAGGGGCAGGAAGCCTACTCTACCAATTAACTATGCAAAATACCCATGGAAATAAAATATCTGACAGCAGTGCTGCGAGGGTAACACTATCAAATACACGTAAATAAATCAACACATGTAAATGCAAATATACAATTCAACTGTAAATATGCGGATCCAGACACAGCCTATTACTTCTGTGCAGAAATCTGCAGAAAACATGCAAAGTCTTATTTGTATTAACATATTGACCAGGTACTTATCTATGTTACTGCATGTGCAGTAACTTAGATACTATACGATACTATAAGATATAAAAAAGAGTACTTGTAAAAAAAACTACTTCATACACAAATGACAACATATTAACCAAACAGACTTAATTTTAATTAGTGTCAAGTATCAAACAACATTCTTTGTCATTCAACATATAAGTGGCGTGTGTTTTCAGTTGAGAGGGTCAGAAAAATGTTAAACTGTGAGCTGTGCATCTATAAACAACAGAAATTGCGATAATAAAAAAGTAGGAGATATCCAGAGCCATTATTATCACCATCACTATCACTGCAACCCACTGTCAGTTGTCAGCAGCTCCGGGGGATAAAGGATCCCATCAACATTTCATATGTATATTGATCTATGTGCACAATTTTCCTGTTTAAAAGCGATGCAAGTTTACCGCCTTAAATTGAGATGCCGGGCTCTTAAATGTCTCCCAAATACTTTAAGCCATTTCCACTGACAGTAACTATTTAGGGGCAAACCTTGTGACTCACTTTAAGGTTGTGCTGTTGACATCTGTCACATGACAATGGGGGGAGACTCCCTCCAGAGACAGAGAACTTAAATTTCCTCTCGGAGCTAATAGAAATTTAACTCTGCCCATAACTCTGCTGAGTCCTCCAGGCTCGACACTAGGCAGGGCCCTGGAGGAAATAGCTTCAGATGTCATTTACTTTACTGTTCTCTTCTTATCTTTTTCATTTCTTCCCCCTTCCCTGCTCCCATATCTTTTCATGATGTTTGCTGTCATTGGCAGTGGCTTGAGTGGCCACGTTGTGGAAATATTGATTTCTTCCCTGGCTTCCCCCCCCCTCCTCCTCTACAATCACTCCTCCACCTTCTCCGTCCCTGTGCTGCGTCGCAGGCTCTGGGTGGACACATGACCAACCCACTTCACTGGAAGCTCATCCTGCTTTTTTTTTTGCCCTCTTTCCCATTTTAGTTGTCGCCGGACTCGAATCTGACGTCACACGTCACAGGGCTTCGCTGCCTTTAAAGGCTCTATCAGTTATGAGGTAACCAAGAGAAGGAGGAGAGTGTGTGTGTGTGTAAGTTTTTCCAACATCACTTCACTATATTCTTCCCTACATCCATCAGAGCAGCAGAGGCTCATGTTCAGGCACTTGGCTTGCTGTCGACCTCAGCCCCTGACGACTCATTCCTCCTGACAACACACAAATAACTGCAAACTTTTGCTATTAGTGAGGTCACTGCAAAGTGGAATGTCTTTTTCGAAGAGTGTTGACACAGATCTTCAATTCTGCAAGAGGGAAGAAATATATCCCAGTCTTTGTTTCAAGCAAGATGTGAGGGGAGGTCCTTAGACTAACGCTCTGCGACTCTAAAACACAGTTTAAGCAACACATAGGATACTTCACAGATTTTTATGGGGACCTGTTGTGCTTTATTTTTGCATGTTCAATCTTACCCTGTTCGATGTGCATATTTAACATGACTTAAGTTTCAAATAATAAAGTAAATGTAAGTAATCCATGTGAGAGATGAGATCAGGTGCTCTGAACACCAGGTTCCAATATTTTTTCTACTTTGTGACTAAATCCTCCATCATGTCACAGGATAAGCTGGCACTGGATGTCTGAGACATCCTGTCATAATCGGAACATTTCTTAGGAACAGTCCGTGCTTGAAGTATAATCCATCTGAATTTGTTCATGTTGTAAATTGAAAAATGTCACTTTAGCGAGGGGGGGGGGGGGGTCCTTATGTCATTCTCGTTTATGGGGGGGGGGGGGGGGGGGGGTCCTTATGTCATTCTCGTTTATGCACATATGCATATGAATGTTGCTGGGTGTGATCTTATTGTTCAATAGGCAATGATGACTAAACACCGTAAACGCTTGCCTGAGCAGTTGTTCCATTGAATGAAGATGAACAACACAATTCAGTGCAATTCAGTGGACTTGTTTTCTTCCCCAGTGTGTTTGATGAATATACGGTGAACCAGGAAACTGAGAGATGGAAACAGACACCACTGGCACCTCTCCCCTTAAAGGATAAGAGGTATATGTAAGGATGGATCTGTGGATGGAGATTAGATGTTGTCATTTCCAAATAATTGTGTGTTTTCATTTAGAATAAGTCGATTTACAAATTAACTTAAATATTCACGCATTTTGCCCAAACCTATTCTAGTGAGAAGAAAGTGGGATTTTAAGGAGACTTCTTAAACTCAACTGAAGCGCTGCACATGTAGCTAGAGATAAACAGGGACTCTCTTTAATTGAGAATCATGCAAAAACAACTGGTGGCATCCCAGAATAAAAAATATAGAGCTGATCATTTGCATATTAGGTCACCTTTAAAGTCTTGAAGTGAGGGAACAATGAGATCAGTGCAGAACTGCAGATGTTATAAAGACGCAAATATTTGATGCAGATATGTCATTGAACAGTAGATGTTTATCACTGTAGCTTGGAAACTTAAAAAAAGAATAGTCTTACATTTTGGAAAAATGTATTCATTTGTCTTCCTGCAGTCGTCAGAACACTTTCACTTTAAATATGAGGCAATGATTTATGGCGGCAGTAGCTTCATATCATATTGATCTGAGTGCTGCCATCATCTCTGTCAGGTATGATAACATTTTACTCCCTATCATATTTCTGATATCTGTGAATGTGGAAATGAAGCAGCAAGGTCCAATGCTGCAAACCAACAAGTTGGTCCGATTATATCAAACAATTGATTTGGAAGCACAAAGCAAAAATAACAATATTCAAAATTCAGGTAATAATTCATGCACAACCATATTATTGATGACATTTACAGTCAGACTAGTACCTGTTTAAAATCATGGTAGTGACTAAATGGAAGATGTACACAATGAGAAATCTGAATAAAAAAAGTTGCAAAAAAAAAAAAAAAAAAAAAAATTGACCTTAAAATCATTTGTAGAAATGTCAACTTCCTCCTTTTAGCATTCACCATTGACACTTGAGCAAAAGTGACTCAACATCTCTCATAAACATATTGGTTGGCTGTGAGAGCTTTGTCTGATTACTAATGTGTATCGACAATAATGACTTCCCACCAAGCAGATGCCCAGAGTCTGCTACTGAAGAGGACATTAGCATTAGCTTTACTAGCTCCCATTAGCAGTAAACAAATGCACCTGTCTCTGTTTACCATCTCTGCTATATTGCCTCTGACAACACACTGACGCCAAGTGATAAACACAGAGAAGGAGCAATTCATCTTTATTGCACATAATCATTCTAAAAAATCTACATAGGCTTCCTGTCCCTCTCAGACAGGTGGGGAGGGAGCCAAATATTTCCACATCCACCCCCCTGTTTCACCTCTGGGATTCCTTTGGTTCGAAATCTGGAAATACTTACTATTACACACTAGAAGTTGCCCATGTGTTTTTCCCTGTCATGGGCAGATGCGATGCTACACTTGTTACAGTAGATGTGCGATATGATGGCTTGTATTAGTGAGGGCGATTAACGGCGGCCGGGAGAGGGAGCAGGCAGGTGCAGGGCTGATGAGCAGAGTGACGGTGTTAATAGACTGAGGCTCCAGGGAGGTGGCCCCCGTTTGCAGCGCCGATCCGTCTTGATTTCTGCACATTGCCTCCTTCAATTACACTAAGTGTTTAGCTCTAGTCACCGCCAACCTGGGCATGCACGACTGTCGCTGGGGACGCAAGAGTGTACCGTGCGAAACGCACATTACATTATGCATGAAAATAAGGAATTCAGGATTCTCTCAAACTTTTTCTCGCCTTGAATTTTGTAAGAGGCAGTGACTGCAGTTGCCTAGTTGCTAGCCTGTTGCCAGTGCTAGCCTGTAATCTGCAGGTGCTGCCGCACTATCTCTTAAGATGTGTCCTGGCTCTTCGCTCAGCAAGAGGAGAGAGATGATGCAGAGATAAGACATTGAGGGATATTCTCTATTCACCGGGGCACACAGGGAATTAAAGGTGTCCTCTCCCATCTGAGAAAAGGTTATTATCTTCATCACCTAGCCCCCACACCTGACACCACGCAGCACCTTTACTCAAGATAAGACCTAATCTAGACTCTTGCTTATGTCTTTATTTACTATTGTCAAGGTTATGAGCACAGGAACACGCTGTCCCTATTCAATCAAACTTGACAACACTGAGTTGGATGAAAAGAAAAAAAACATATTGATGTGTTCTTTGTATCACTTGTGCATATAATAAGGTTATACTGTTCAGAAAGGGGAAAAAGTAAGCACCAGCAAGCTGCTTCAAAGAGCCTCTTGAATTCAGGTTATTGACTTCGGTGAAGGGAAAACAAGGGGAATACGACTGCACGTTAATTAGGACATGCTTTAGGAGCCAAATTCTCTGGTGAAACTAATGTAAATGAAGCTTATACTGTATTTCCAAGGTGGCGTAATGAGGCAGACATTGACAAAGAGGCTTTTAATGATTGTTCAGGCACTAAATGATCTTCCCGTGTTCATCTCAACATAATAAACAACCACTGAGGGAACAGCTGTCAACAGAACTCTGCATTCTACCTGGTAAGGTAGTGCACATTAACCAAAATGTCCTGAGCAGTACTTTGTCTCATGTCTCGGAGCGCACGTAGATTCCTCCTGACACTGGCTTTTTTATGGGGGGGCGCTGATGACAGGCGGTGAATCTAAATTCCTATAGATTGTTGCTATAACCTTTCTCAACTGAGGAATAACAGAGACGTGATCCCAGCACCACTGCTCTTTAGATTGCTCCCTTGCTGTCACTTGACACAAATAAGACAGTGACGCCCGGGATGTGGCACCGCTTACCTCTGCATCGAGCAAGGGGAACGTGCCATCTTTTGACCCCCCTGATGCATTTCAGAAAAGGTCAAGCTGACAGACGTCATCTCATCAATCCACTGTTGCGACTCTGTCAATCTTCCCTGGGACCCCTCATGAGGTGGGATGGAAAAGGGGCGATAGTGTTCTGGAAACAAATTTCTCCCTCCTGATTCTCCACCACCCTTCCTGCCTCCGAGAGATGGACTCGGGGGAGGATGGGGAATAGGGGTGGGGTTGACCTTCGTGACCACCTTATCTTGTGGAAAGGTCACAGCAAGGCCTCTTGAAAACCAGAGGGGTGGGGAGGATCGATCTGGAGGCTTTCTTTTATTTATCTCAGTGGACATGCTGCTCCTGGTGTTCTTCCAGGCCAATGGTGAGCGAGGAGAGATAACAATCTATTAGTGTTGCAGATATCCTCCTTCTTACCTCTCTCTCTCTCTCTCTCTCTCTCTCCCTGCAGCCCCCCCGTCCCTCTCCTCCACTGTCAGCCACCCTAACGCTATAGAAGCCCCTGGCCCCGAGCCAGAGGCGTTGTGGTGGAAGGAAACTTGGAGGTCACCAGAATGAGGTGGTTGACATTCTGGGGTCAACATGATCAAGTCGTGTCATTGCCTAATACAGTGTGTATGGAGGGGTGAGAAATCAGGGCACCCTGATAGGAGCTGCAGGGCTATTAGAACTGTAGGAGCAAATAGGGAGGAGGGCGCACACACACACACTCATGCCTCAAATACACTTTTCTGTACTGTCCCCTTTGACTTTTGCAGTGCAGTGTATTAATAGCCTGCTCTTATCACCATTTATCATTCGAACAGTGCAATATATAGGAAGGGGTTGCATCAGTAGAGGGAAAACAAAGGCAAGACAGAGATGTTATATGGCGAGATGAGTGTTCGCTGAGAACTGGGATTATTTAATTAAAGCCTTGTCTTACCCTGCTGTTTTCAGGCCTGCCTTTATTTGGAGACGGAAAATGATCAAATGACTCATTGACATTGCTGCTGACTCACTCGTAGCTCAAGATGTCTATTCTGCTGTGGGCCTGTTGTGCAGCACATACATACAAATGTTAGTGCACAAACACACATGCATAAGTGACGTTAATTTACTATTTACACCACTTTTTGCTGTGCATTATGGTTCCCCATATACTGGAAACTCCCCTGCCCAAACACTTCCTCTTCTTATTCTCAATCTCAAACACGCTTTGAATATTTCTCCATTACCCTACCATCATGGTCAATTAGGCCCCACTTTCTCCACCTTTTATCTCCTTAACCAGGGTCCTCATCTGCTGCTCGTGTCACGGGCCCCGCAAATAAATAATTCAGCGGAGGAGGGGGAAGAATTTACAGCTCCCATCTTACCAAGTCAGGCCGTAAATTCTGAAATGGGAAGCCGGTAGAATATAGTAGGGGAGTAGAGAAAGAAAAAAGGAGAATGGGGAAAGGGGATGAGGGAGAAGAGGGAATGTGAGGAAGTGGTCCCCCAAGGGTCATAGTCTTACACAGGCAACATCATAAAGTCACCATTAGAATGCTGTATTTATAACAGTGGGCTTGCCCTGAGCTGCAGCCCCCCCCCCCCCACACACACACACACACACTAATCACTCAAATACATCCTCACCATCACACAGACAGTGCCTACACCCACACTTTCTCAGCATCCGTAGACTCTCTTCATAAAACACACACCGTGTCCTTCTCCTGGCACGGCTGTCCCTATATATGGTGTTCAGCAGGGCGCCAGCATCACAGAATATCAATGGCTTAATGAGGCAAGGGCTCTTTCTGATGTGCCGCAACATTGACTCTTTGGGGGGAACACGGAGAGTGAAACGACTCTGTGAAGAGATAACAACGCCCCCTGATGGACTGCTCGCCAGCCAGGAGCATGTTCAGTCGTGCCTGATATAATAGCCGCCTGTAAATGATACAAAACATCTCGACGCACAAGGATCCGGTCCCTCGTTTCTCAACAGTGTGATATAAGATCTGTAAGGCCACTGAGCAGTTTTGCTTTAGGGATATGATTGTTGGAAATCTAACAAATCATCTCAATTTCATTAAAAGATAAATGTACGTATCATAAACAGGACGGATGGACGGATGATTTGACAACCTTGTTTTTTTGTTTTTTGTTTTTTTTACATCAGATCCATTAAATTGATGTTAATTCATGGCCATAGCTGCTCATCAATCAAAATCAAGGCGACTTAGCTGTTCTCAATTGACATGAAAAGGTAGAATATTCTAAAATAAACTTGTCCTGCTTGTTTTACTGATATTGTTAAAGTGAATGTGTCTGCCAATTACATATCCATATTTAATAAGCTTCTATGAGGTTAATGCGACTTTGAATTTAATACCTATGACGAGGCATTAAACAACACATGGGTGAGTCAGATGTTGCTGAGGAAGCCAAAGGTGAGCAAAAATATTCAGTAGAACCAGTAAACACAGCACAGTGAGCACACCAAATCCCCTGTGCCTTTTCATACACTGCTGAAAAGCAATAAGAGGAGGTACAGTACCTTTTGTTTATCTGTCCCACTCATGCGTTTATTGTCAGACCTTGTTTAGGAATATAATTTCCCTTTAACTGGCCTTTTGCTTTCCATGGCACTCTTCAGGCGCTTTCATGTCAGCCGTCTACATTGGGGCTGCTGCCTTGGAATAAACTCCTTTTATTTTAAAGCTAGCCGGAGGGGTCAGGGAGCCTGATCTGTCATTGGCAGTGTAATAAACAGAGAAAGAGAGTTCCACATAAACACCTCCAACCAATATGAACAGCCCACTACAGGAAATGAAAATGTAGCCATGGGAAGTTAACCCTTTACTTGGTGGTGGAAAGTAGATCGAGATCTGGTGCTGCAATTCAGTGTTCAGCTGAATGCCTGCGGATCCTTTGTCTGCGTTGTTGTACGGAGCACTTCCTGAGGGTGTCTCAACATGCATTAATTGGTTGTCATGGAGAGATACGGCTAAATGCGAACAGGTAGGCAGTGTCGAATCCCATTTAATGAGAGAATAAAACAGTCTCCCATTGAAGGCAGATAGGGAGAACCATATTGACCCGCGGTGGTGCTCGTGAATAACCAGTTGTCTCCCTCGATCGATCACAGCACAATGGGAGACAACACGGAAGGAAGGGTGGCATGATTTGTGAATGACACAGAAGGTCAAAGTACATGTAACGTCGTAGGAACTGGTTGTCCGCCACATCTTTGTAATTTCACCCGTGGTCGTGCGTGCCGCGCCGCTCTAGCCTCCATGCATGCACGGTCATTAAGCTCAACGCTGTGCGATTCTCAATGAGGCAGCGCCAGCAACCAAGTTGACCCTTCGAGGGCACCACTCTGACTTGTTCCTCTTTCTCCTTCGTCTTCTTCTGTTCTCACTTGTCTTATTCCCCACAGTCTGCCTGTCAAAGGGCCAAAGCCTTGGCTGCTTGTTGCGCATGCTAACTTTTCAGTCTGAGAGATGGGACAGAGGGGGAGAGAGGGAGAGGGAGATAGACCGAGGCTAGGGCCGTTATAGCTATGGCCGCCAACCACCGACAGACTTTGAGAGCTGAGTGAATAAATGCCCTGTCTTCTTGGGACAGGGTGCACTCACTCTCGCAACCCGGCACGCATGCATAAAACCCTAGGGGTCGGGGGCCGGGGAGTGGAGAGATTCTCTGCAGAGAGATTGATAACGCCCCCGGCTTCAAACAGCCGACAACCTAAGCAAGCCCAATGTGACTTTTAAAAACCCCAATGAATAGTGCATGGAGACAGGTCAAGGGCACGATGGGTGGAGAGAGGGCTAAGGACTTTTTCTTATCAATCAGGGAGTCAAGGGGGAATGTGAGAAGACAAGCGCCAAGCTGGGCTTGCTGGGGATTGGTGCGGAGGGGTGGTGGTGGGCTAAAGCTCCGTTTGATAGCTGTGAAATTGAGAAACAGATGCAGAGAGGTGCAGGAGCGTTGTGGCTGGTGATAGTAAATACTCCAGGGTATTGAGTCTCTCAGGTTTATATCACTGGTGTCATGGTGAGCCAGTTTTCAGAGGTGAGAAAATTAGCATCTAAAACTGAAGTGTATGATGTGAGCCATTTATCACAAATTTTGAGAAATGCGAGTAGCTTAGAAGTGCTCAAAAACATTTTTGAAAGTTCATATAATGTCACTATAGATATATTTAGCCACGTGCAGTCTCTTCTAACACTTGCACAAGACACATGGCAGCCTGATGACCTAAAGTAAAAAGAACAAACTCCTGAGCCAACGACTGATCAGCGTGATTGAAAATGATGCCCTCTATTCAAAGGGCTGCAGAGAAGAATAACAGGTAGGAAGGGCTTTCATAATGGCAAATCAATATAGAGAATCTTCAGCACAGTTCAGCCTAAATGCCAACCCGCCCTTTGGCCTCTTATCAGCACCCAATCACAGGCAATCAAGCTCTTTTAAAGGCTGATTTAACCCTGATGAGTCCTAAGGTGGATGAGGCTCACTGACGGCACCAGTCACTCCAGTCACACCACCCCCCACACACACACTCTAACACGGGCACACAAAACACTGTCTGCAATATTGCGGTAGAGATTAAAGCCACATGAAAAGAGAAGAGACAAAGGTGACGTCTCCTCTTTTCAAATGGCAACAGTGTGGCTTGACATGAAGCGAGCGGGTGAGTGCCTGGGTGAACAAAAGGCTGGCGCTGTGTGAGAAAGGGCAGAGGAGGGAGCAGGGGCAGCAGTGGTGTTGGTGGTGGTGGTGCTGGTGGGGGGTGGGGGGGGCAGGCTTTAATTAAAAGGATTATATTGAGGTGCACAGTGCTGGAGAGGAGCTGTCCACTGGGCCCAGATTGACTACAGTAATGAAACCTATCCCTGTTGGAGGAGATGGAGGGAGCATGAGCGGGAAAAGAGGTTGGGGACATCACCGAGAGGGGTCAAGAAATGATAGGAGATTGGGTTTCGGAGTAAGCAAACATCATGAACAAATGCACGTAATGAGATCATCAGGCAGAATTGGAAGATTGGAGCTTAAAGTACTACATATACAAGGTCATAAAGAATAATAACAATGAATGAACTATGGCATTAAATTAGAAGTTCTCGTAGATTAAAGTCATTACTGATATGCTTCCGGCCAAGTGAGAGTTTCCTTCTTTAATGTAAATGAATGCTAAGTTTGGCATATCTATCCAGTGCCTCTGCTTCTCATTAATTTTTATCTGTGCAGATATAATGAAGTCATAATAGCAGGGAGTCTGATGAGTTGTCAATTAGAAACTTGAATGATCCCTGTCCTGGACTAAAAAAACACCCAGAGAGAAGGTTATTGATTCTACTTCTGTCTTTAACTCAGTGGTAGGCTCAGCCCATCAGCGTGCACTCATTCTATCCTGTTTGTCCTTCATTCACACCATGAAATCCTCTTTATTTAAAGTCATAAGGCATCTGCCTTTACCTGACATGCCTTGCAGCCCCTCATATTGTCAGCTTGGTTCTTTTTTTTAAGCACTTGATTAGAACGTGTAATGAAATCAACATAAAGCAACAACTCAAGAATTGCACAGTCACACATGGCCACTTGCAAACTTTTCCGCATGGAGATAAGTCGCCTCTGTCTGCCTCTGACTATATTTGTGTTATCGTTCCAATCCGTTGTGTTGTGTGGAACTGCATGGCTTCCCACCACTGCTGACCAAGATTAACATTATCTCTGACCACCCTGCCAGAAAACCAGTCTCCACGCTAAATGAATTAGATAGAGGCAATACAAAAATAAATAAATAAATATATATATATATATATATTGGCAACTACTGTCATTCCCAGGTTTGCCATTTTTATTACACTAGAATCTCTAGAGTCGCTCTCTCTTTTTAAGAAGCATCCAAAAGACAGTTTCAAAAAAAAAAAAAAAAAAAATACTTGTTAGGTTAGGCTGATGGTTCAGTGTGTTCATAAACACATATTGTGTGTCTTAGCTAGTATATTATAATATATGCATCCTTTTGGAAACCATACCAACTGCAGGGTGTCTCTTTTTAGACAATCTGAACACAATAGTTTTACAAATCTGTGATCTGATACAGTGGCACAGTGTAGAAGTGGTTAGCCTTGCAGCTAATGGTTTCAGGATCCAGTCTTGGTACATAGAGTTTAAATGCTCTTACCTCACCTGCCTGGGTTTTCTCTTGATTTCACGGCTTCCTAGGTTGAATCCAAATTGTCCATAGGTGTGAATGTGTTGCTTGTGTCAGCTGAGATGTCTCCAGCTCCCTGTCAGAGACAAGTATAAACAATATAACTAATGAATGGATGGATGATTTGATACACAAATAATTCTCATAAATGCGCAAATACATGAAGCATGGCAATTCAAAGCTGCTTCAGTGTCATTTGATTGAGCCTCTAATTTCTATTTTCAAAAATGACTTCATTATTATTTCCACAAATTAAAACCAAATAATTTTTCATAACTTTGTTTCAAATACTGAACCAGATATAATCCAGAAAACTGTGTTTTTCTCAACACAACCAACATAAACTGAGTTTCACTGAATATATTTTGGCTGGGTCTCTCAGGAGGATTCTTTTTTTTTTTACTAAAATGCTGGTCACTGAGTGGTGTGTCCCTCAGTCCCTGGGACAGTATCATGCCTCTGAATTCAGTATTTCCAGTAGCTCTGTACAGGGTGTCCCTGCAAATAAAACAATTCTGGAGTTTTGCTTTGCAGCTAAGCCTTACTTGCCCCAGGTTGTCTGCTCTTTCTTCTTGGTATTTTACTGACAGAGTAGATTCTGTGATACCAATCTGAAGACTATAAACACCCTGGACACAGGACCAGTTTCCGACATATATGGTCACAATAACCTCAGCGTCATTAATAAACCTTTTTGTCTTTGACCTGTTCCAGGATGCAGAAGCACCTGAAGGAAACCATGGATCTGAAATAAGAACCTTCTTGATATAAGGCAAGATAGACAACCTCGCATCATTCCATAGTTTGTCAGTTTTTTCCTCTCATTTATAATTCATTTGCACAGAGACAGATGCAACCGCAGAAGTTTTGGGCTGTCCTGCAGTTTCTCGATACAGCATGTGTTTACAGAAAGCCTTTATTGTCAATGTTTACAGGTAGACATCGAGTTTGTGGTCCATATCTCAATTTCTTCAGACTTGGTAGGAAGTCCCATTGGATTCAAAGGTCACTGTCAATATGACCTCACTATCTTTTCATTCAAAAAGTAATTCACATGCTTATTATGAGCAAATGCACTTCATAACTTCCACCAGGCCTACAAATGCCATGATTCTGGACTGACATGTAAACTGCAGGTTGTAGACGGAGTTTGAGGTGCAACTGTGAGGGAGAAATTCTTGTGTATCAATACAATCTGGGAGCCATGGAACAAAGCCTGCAGAAACTAAAACAATGTGCAGTTTTTAACGGTACAAATTTTGTAAAACTATGCTTTAAAAGGGCAATTAAATGAATACAGTGTACCTCCAAGACTTTGTGTCGATATGTAATTTAGTTTACAAATACACACACACAGACACACGTGTGTATAAAAGAATATCTATCTATATATATATACATTTCTTTTTTTTTTTTTTTTTTTTTTGAAATCTGCCGAAAGTTGCTTATGGGATGGCTTAGCATTGCAGAAAGCCACTCCTCAACTGAGTGTGCCTGAAGAGGTATGAAATGAATTTCATACCTCTTTCCTCTCCCTCATTTGCCCGGCGTTTTTTAGCCGGTCTCCTCCACTCAAGCTATGTGTCTCACCATTACAGAGCTAATCCATCCATGACAATGTTCAATTTCCTCTGGGGAATATGGAGTGCAGGGGGGAAAATTTGCAACCCTGCGGCCCATCTAAGTAGCATTAACGCCAGTAGCCATATCACACAGTGACTGAGCCTTGTCTGGGGAAAGAAACCCATTTGAAGTTAGCGGTTCGATTGGGGATCTGGCAATGCTGTAATACAATATTCTATCATCGACAATTTCTTTTAATGTGAGGGAGAGCAAAAAAAAAAAAAAGTGAGCTTCCACAGAATGCAGGACATTTTGAAAAAAAAACTATGTCTGAATATCTATGTTCAGAGACAAATTCAAAATATGCATAATACAAATAAAGCATATTATTGTCAATACTATAGTTAATAACAATAATGAGTTCTTAATGACTGTGAAATATTCCAGTAGATCATAGCATCCACCCTGCAGAGCTTTTATTGCCCTAATATAACTGCTATATTTCAAACTGTGTTGTGCTACCTCTCAGTGGCTTCCAAAATGTGCTTCTGTCTGGCCTTTGGTGTGTCTGCTCAATACGCTATCGACAGACCAATCATTCCACAATCATGCTCAGCACACCATCTTTATTACTGATTATTGACCAGGTCATCACCGCCCACATGGCACCTTGCACTGACATCAGGTGCCAGGAGAGCAAGTGGGAGAGAAAGAAAGAAAGAAAGAAGCTGGGAATCTGTCAGCGCTCTGATGAGCTGATGTGCCGCTGGGTTCTGGATTGCTGTGCAAGTGACCTACAGGTGGCAATTAAATGTCAAGACATTTGGATTCCAATTCTGGTCGGTTGCTGAGTCACATAAGTCATGCGGTAAATTCCGACATGTCAAAGAAGCGAGATTGTTCCTATCAGATGTAAGCTGTGGCCAACATCCTGTCGCCCCATGAGGGCCAGAAACAGATGCCTCCACTTATTTGTCACTCAGTGGCCAAAAGAGTCAAACACACTCGAAGAAACATGCTTAAGGCCCAGTGCAAGTGCTTACTGCAGGGTCTGCTGTGGATTCACTGGGAGAAGTACAAAAACAGAGAACTCTTAGAGAAACTATTAAAGCAATAATAATAGAAAAACGGTTGATTCACTCATTCCCACCCCCATTCTGGACGCAGAACTTTCTCTTTCATACATCACACAAGAGCAAGTTATTGTTCACTTTCCTAAATACCCTTCCACCTGTTGTGTGGGGGACACTGGGATCAGGCAGCAGAGTGCCAGCTGCCCAAGTCTTATAATTTCTCAACTTGTGTTCTGTAGTACTGTGCAGATAGAGCATTAAGCTGTGCTGCTGCACTAAACCTTGTCCCAGCCTCCCTCTGCACACTATATACTATTGATAAACTCACAGCGCAGTTACAGGTTTATATCCAACAGGCTATCATATATCACTTTGGATCGCAAAGTTCAAACTGCTTCATCACCATCTGCAATTAAACGCCACCCACGAGCTGCTCTTGCTTTCACTTTGAGCATATCGCTGTCCATCAGAGCCCAAACAAGGGATATTTTAGCTGTTTATTGTGGGTTTTTTTTTTTTTGTCAATTTTCCAGTGTGTATACAAACATACCAGTGTTAGGTAGAATTTGGCACATAGCTACTATAGTGTGGGTGCATCAGTTTTAGTCTGGCTTCCTCAGACTGATGAAGAGGTGCTCACAGTCCTTGGAAGTGTGTGATTGAAAACAGCTCCGTGAGAAATGCTTTTCTTCAAGGCATTGCTCCCATTCCTCAGCACTGCCATAAATATGGAATTCCATCCATTTTCAAAACCCTGTCAAATGAAAATAAATCTGAATAGGTATATCTGGGTTTTTTTTTTTAAAGGCTAAATGGGCGAATTGCTCATCGAGACGATTTAAGGGACACATATTGTGTTTCAGAAAGGAGAAATTACTGATGTTTTCAGTGAGTGCAGGTTTTTGCATGCATGCTATACACTGCATGTGTTTTTTATTCTTAGTGTGCTGCAGCTACACTGAGAAAATCACTCCAAATATTTCAGTGTTTACTGCAGTGCAGCACGCACAGCCATTAATTCAAACACCATCCAATAACCAGACATGAACACACACAAACAAATACACATGGGCATATTTCAGATATTGATATTGTGTGTTTTTCCATTCTCATCACATATCATGTGTGTGCTGTTGGTGGTATCAGGAGAATGCCAATGAGAGAGCGTGCAAGACATCCTGACATCTGCAGCATCTCCAAGGTCAAGCTCTAAATCAGCACAACCCTTGAGTCAGTGTGTGTCCATCCAGCTTCCTCTCTCGAACGAAGCTCCACGACTGTTTGTGTCTGTCACTCCAACAAGCTGATTTGAAGATACAACTCTAACATGCCCTTAACATACTCAGCTGAGAGAGGAGGGCCTGGTCAGGTGGTATGTTGCTCCCCTTTGACATGCACACACACCCTAACCCCATCGACCCTACAAACCTAACCAGCTAAAAGCCTTAACATAAATCAAACATACACACACTCATCAAACAACCCTTTGAATATGTGAGGAACAGCCAAAATGTCCTCACTCTGTCAGGTCTATACTCAAAATGGTCCCCACTAATGTACAAGAATAGGTACACACACATACAAACCCTCAAAGTTTGAATTTGGAGAAGGTCTGAAATATTCTGTTTCTTGATTTCAAACTGATTATCCTTCAGAACCACTTTACACTGTGTCTGGCCTCGTTCTCTATTCATCTGTTACATGATGTCACCTCCATTCATGAGGACCAGGACGCTGTTTGAAAACTTGCTTTAAATTAGATCAAAATCATCCTCCCCCTCTTTACGTCAGCTGGTTCTTCACACCAGCCTCCAGTTTGGCCTTTTGAGATAACGAAACCCTTTTGATTGATGCGATGCGTTCAGACAACGTGTTGAGCTGACGGAATCTTTTCAAGCATAGCCATCACTAATGTGTGCAAACCATCATGTCCACGCTCATGAGCCGGAAAAGTTGAGAAAGAAAGTATCTATCGAAATAACTTAAAATAAAAAAAAAAGATTTTAACAACTGCGTCAGAGTTAGTTAGCACCTTGGATTGATAATAACAATAAAAGCAATAATAAAAATGAATAATATTCATTCTAATCAACATGTGCTGCCTTGGACAATGTGTCAAATGTCAAGCACAAACTGTCATGTAACTGTCAAATCTACAGATGGATGAAGAATTATTGAGAAATCTTTAGCTGTAAAGCTCCAAGTACTTGTGAAGTTGATTATTTATATCAGTGCTTCAGTGTCAACTGGAAGTGAGCTGCCACCCGTGAAGAATTTGTGTTGTTGCCTGTTGCAGAATCTTCTCTTACAAGAGAGAAAAATGCTGTAAAATGGACCCAAGAAAACTGCATGCTACCCAAGAGGGCTGAAATGTGTTGGAAAGGAGTCTGATGCCACCAAATAATGAGGAGTAATATGCATGCTGGCAACTCCAACTAATTAGTGTGGAACACCAGGATTATGAGTGATATAAAATGCATTAAGTGCCAGCAGAGTCATTTGTGATGTAAGACAGTTTGCAACTTTAAGGCCTGCCTGTTGGGACCTGGTGGGGAATAAATGGAATCCATGTTTGCATACATTACTGTTGTAAAGTTTTAACAGCAGAGTGCAGAGATGATTACACATTGGCTGCTACAAGAGAGCAGCCATTAGCATTGTTCTGCAGCTGTCAGAAACTCTTATCCAAAAGCCAGCAGTCAGGCTGATCCGCGCGCATCGGCTCCTCAGAGAGCCATCGCCGACAACATTACTGTCTACAGTGGGTCATTGAATGTGCCACGCGAGGCTTTAAGTTCTTGGCCTTGAAAGATGGCTCGGATCAATAAGTGTCAACCTGGTCGTTTAGGGACTGGGGAGGGGGGCAGATCTGACTGTGAGAGCCTGAACTTTCAGGACGAGCCCAGTCCCTGTGACCGTGCCAGGGCTGCAGGATGTGGACATTTGTTGCTGAATACATTATCTGTGTGAAATATTCACTGACAAATGGATTCTCAATCCTTCTTTTTTTTTTTTTTGCATAAAGCTGCAGATGAAGTCCACAATAGCACTGACCTTGTTTTGTGCGCAGCCCACCCCCTCCTAAACAGATCCCCTGCTGTTTTGTTTACTACGCTCAACCTGAGGATTTACTACGGAGCAAAGAGTAATTGTGCGTATAATGTCAAGGACTGTTGTCAGTATCCATACATCATTCCCACATATGGTATACATCGCTGTGTTAAATATACATGTTCCCATGAAATATACATGACCACTGTGTGCATACAAAGTCAAGGGCTGGAGCAGGAATGATTAGACAAACATGCAATTCATATATTTCTGAGCCACAGAGATAACATCTGTGACTGTCCTCTTCTTCTTCACCCATTTTCACAGAATAATCTAATGTGACTTGATGTCTTGGACAAAAAAATTTTTCATGCTAATGCAGGCTGGCCTTCAGTAGATGTGTAGCTCTTTTTGTCTTTGCTGTTAAGGTCACCACTTGCAGGTATTGACTTAAGTAATGATTTGGTTGTACAAAGGTTTTTAAATTTAAGTTTGGTAAATAAGGTTAAATGTCAGTTCTCCAGTGGTCAGGTTCTGAGGACAAGCGTCCCTCGCAATCAGAGAACTGTTAAATACCAAACTGAAATCGAATTCCAACTCGAATCGAATTCCAACTTTCTGTTTTTGAAGTGCTGACCTCCACAAGAAGACAAATGTTTTTTTTGTGTAATTTCACACATCGACTGAGCATGTTTCTTCTTCAGCTTTATTGCTGGTAATCGGTTGGCTTTCTCTTTGTGTGCCTCCCTCCAACATGCTGAGCACAAAGGGTTAATTTGTCCAGGAGGAGACAATGTGTGTGAGAGAGGGGGAGTGTTGGTGGTGAGCGGGTTCCCTATTATCAGGGGATGAGAGTGCTAATAAAACACAGGAGCTGCCAGGGTCCAGAGGTCAGATGCACATGTAATGAATGGAGAAATTTAACTCATCCAATTATAGGGAGCCAAGGCAAAAATCCATACTGTTACTCTGGGCAGAACGCCCAAATGCAAAACTAATAATGTCAAGCAAAGCCCGAGCTTTCCGTATGTGTGTGTGTGTGTGTAGCCTGAGTGTGTGCACAGGTGTGTTTGTGTGTGTGCGAGTGTACACTCTTGCATTTGCAAGTCTATACAGAAGATTTACAGTGCAGTGAGAGGGAGCGGGATGTGTGCAGCAGAGAGGTGACGGTGTTTTATTGTGTGTTTGCGTACGTGTGTTTCATAGCCGACTCACCGACATGTGTATTTTGTGAGTGCACTTTCTGCAGCAGCTGCTCAGAAGAGCTTCTCATTTGGAGATGCTTTGAATTTGTTTTTGCAGCGTGCAAACCGAGCAGAGGTCAATGAGCAGCACCGTAATAACAGCTGATGCGTCTCCAGTGCTATATTTTGTGATTTGGTGTCATCTGGAATTTGGCCACAACAACCATGCGATGCTGCTCACGGGTACCATCATGTATACAGTATGTAAAGCTGAGGAGGTTTTAGTACTTCAGTTCAATACACACATTCTTCACTCAAGCAGAAGAACAGATGCTCGAGTTGTAAATGCAAAATTACTAGTAACAAATCAAACTCTTTCGTGAGTAAAAGTATAACAGTGCAGGCTCTGAATGAAGTACAGAACATTAAAATATTTTAACTTAATCCACTGGTTCTTCAAATAAAATAAATAAAACAATATTTTAAAAACAGGGAAACTAGTGAAAACTCTCTCTCTTTCTCTCTTCCATATTGTGTCTTTGTTACACACATCTCCCTCTCTGGTCCGTTTCATCTCAGTATGATTGTTACACCGTGTTATGGATGTCGTGGTGATACGCTCTGATAGGTATACCACGAGAAATCTCCTTTTCAAAGTCATTATCCATTTATGTTGAGATCTGTCTCGATGTCATGAAGGCTGCGCTTGATGACGCAAATAAAAGTAATGAAAGTAACGAGCCCGTTTTGAAAAAGTGAGGAGTAGAAAGTGCTGACACTTTAAAGGAAATGCATTAGTCCTAGTATAGACAATTAAAAATACATATTTATGTTCAATAACAAAGTATTCATACAGTGTTACTTCCCACATCTGCATACAGTTGAATATAAATATAAATTAGAAGAGAATCTAATGCTAATTCAGAGCATGCAAAAAAAAATGTCAGCAATTACAATTCCTGTGCTTAGGCTTGATGTGGACGTACCTTCAGAATACAAACACAGATAGAGATGTGCGGAGACCTTTGACTTAATGACCACCCATGTAAACAAAGGCTCAGAAAGGGCAAGCTTGTTATTGAGGAGACACTTTGATTAAATGAGCAGCGTGTTGATTAAATGATTACATTTATTTATCATGAGAGGACACAGGCAGAGATAGAGAGAGGGAGGAATTAAAATCACACTCCCTTTCCATGTTTCCCCCATTTTTATTTTTATTTTTCTTAAATTGGGAGCCGTACCCCCTCGGAGGCAAAGTCATTAGGCCTTATACATAACCATCGCAGCCACATTAAAATCGCATTACACAACAACCATAATCATTGCATTCAATTACAGATGGTAATAAATACCCAACGCCATCTCCAGTAAATCCATTAGCCTGGGAGACACACACACACACACACACACACAACGCAGGGCAGAAGATGACGGCAGACAGAATGAGATCTTAGTGTTTGGACCTCTTGGTTTCACCGAGAGTTCTCCGCTGTGCTGCCAGTGACACCACTTGTTTACACTGTCTGAACGCAGCATGAGGAGGTGTCACGGAGATGTTTACAATCCTATTTTTGTCTCCTGCATTTTTATGGCTCTTCGTTTTAGTATAAAGCGCAAGGCAGAGAAGAGTGTCAGAGATGGAATCGTAAAATAAAAGAGCCTATCCAAACAAAGGTCAACAGCTGAAATTTAAATTGCATAGACAACGTGGCCTCCGTCCCCTGTTCCCTCAGGGACACATCAGATAGACGCCGTTCACCGGAGCGCCACAACAGATTCTGCCACATTACTTATTAAAGAATACTGCCGCCCGCATAACTATATTTCACTGCTAATGTGAGCTGGGTAAGCTTTTAAGTCCGCCAAATAGAAGAACTACACTTAGTGGTATTTATGCGCTGTAAGTGCTGTTCATCTATCACTCAAATGGTGCGGCAAGAAAAGAACGCCACGGAGAACATGATGTTGTCTATCTCAATTCATTAATAGATGCGTGTGACAATGTGATGCGAGGAGCCGGCTAACACGCACAGCAGGTTGCGGTGCACATTTTAGCATCATTAGCGAGGAGAGGAGAAACTGACAGAACAGAAAAACCTAACAAGCCTTTTAGACAGTCTATATGGGAAATATACTAACACACACACACACCCTACTTGGTGCGGCATTTCATTTTCATATCTCCTTCCCCGAATCGCTCAGTATTCTTCCACCACCTCCTCGCCTTAACAAAGCTCATCCTACGCCGCTCCACCTCCCCCTCTCTTTGCCTTCAGCCCGCCTCTCTCCCCTCTTTGCTTGATGGCAGCCTCACTTGTAATTAACTGTTATGTGGGGGATTGATTGCGGACAGCTTAGCATTGACCAGCTTCATTATGGAGTCCCTTCAAAGGGGGATTCTGGGCCTGCCAATACTCCTGAGTTTATTTCAGTGAAGGGATCAATAGTGAGCGCATTAAAAGCTTTATTTGGGCTTTGTCTGCCCTCGAGTACCTTTGCCCTGGATGTTCTTCCTGGTACCACCATGATGGCTATTTCAACCTTTTCAGAGGTGGGCGGGCCATATAACCCATGACGACTTGTGTTGCATTATGCAGTGGCGTGGTGTCTCAGAGTGGGTGAAAATGGAAAATAACTATTGCTCCGACGCACTGGCTACAGTGGATGCGTGTGCATCTTGTTTTTTATTTCGGCGACCGCGTTATCAGGCACCAGCGGTGCCGCTAATCTCGAGATTCAGTGCCTCGCCTACTTTTGCACAACAGACAGTTTCAGAGCAGACGGGGTTTAGCAGTATGTTGCATCACATCAAGAGGGTTCCCAGTTCAAGTTCCATGTTCACGTGTTCTGTGGGTGTTGACTGGGTATGACGGCTGGCTCCCTCATTCCAAAGACTTGCAGAAGAGAAGTGAATGTTGTTTGTCTGTATGGTGGCTGGGATGGGCTGCAGCTAAGCAGCATGGATATCACTGTCGAATATGTCACAAACAAAAATATTTGAAACACTCACTACACGGTTTTTCTTGCATAGATCCATTCATTGACTTGAACAAGGTCTTTAATTGTTATTTCAGAGTCAGAAGACGCACAGCCTCACAATGTCGTCTCCTTCAAGTACAGCTGTACTTTTATTCAGGGAACTGCAGTAGTCAAATACATGCTGCAAACAGACTTAGTGTTGCCTCCATGCTCTTGGTGTACATGCTGGGGATCACTTTGATGTTACAGCTACTCTACAACCAACTCAGGCATCCAACTGTGTGGTATATATACTGTATACATCCTGCAGATATTTCCCAAACATTTTTAGCACTCATCCAGATGTTGGTTTGTGTGACAGGCAGACGCCGAGGTGCCGACACCCTGCAGTGTTTCCACACTGCCAGCCGAGTATGACGGCAGCAGACCGGCACACCGTTTCAGTGCTTACTCTACAAACAGCATGCTACAGCGCGCCTCCATGAAAGCATATACACATCGAGCTATCTGGGGACTTCCCCTCTGAGATGTATATACACACACACACACATGCACACGCACGCAGTGTGGCCCCTCTGATGAGATATCATTTTGTCATTTAGCATGCTGTGTTACAAGATGTATCTCCCCCGCCAAAGCATCAGCAGCAACCCCAGCTCTGTCCTTGTCTGGTGTTTCCCTCAAGGCTACACACACCGCCAAGGAGCAGCACACCCTGGGAGATGGAAAGAGCATGGCTGCCACATTATAAATGACTTTAAGAATCTCGCTCTTTCTTTCTTTCCTCCCTTGCTCTTTTACTTGTACACTTGCTTTGTCTCCCTCTCCCCCTCTCTCACACACACAGACACACACCAGTTGCCAGCTGAAGCCCATACACAGATATTCTCGGCGAGTGCCATGAGGATGGAAATGATGACCTTGCCCCGAAGCTTTTGTTCTTTACCTCTTCCAACCCTCTGAAATAGATCTGACCGGTGAAATACCAGATTATCATTTTCCTTTGCCTTGCACGATGAAAATAATCCTCACACAGCGGCGTGGCTTCTGCCTCTGTGGCTGCTCAATCTCTCATTATGAGCTCTTCTTTCAGCTCTGGTTAGGTAATATTCTTTAGAAAGTGAGATATGGTGCTAAGTCCTACTGTACCTCACCGACTCCGCGGTCGGTCCCTGTGTGCTTCCAGAGAACTAATGGCCTGCAGACTCAGCACTGGGGCCGTGAGAAATAGATGAATAAAGAACCCACAAACGAACCCGCACTGATACCCTGGACAGTGGTGGCGACACTTAAATAATAAGCAGTGCTTAGCGCTTTAAAGATATTCTTTTCCTGGCCGTGTGGGGCCGAGGTCAACTCATTAGTAGTGCAGGAAACAAAAGAAAGCACAAACATGGCGCTGCACACACACACAGGCGTATGGATGTCATAAGAAAGGGGGGTATTATTGCAACGTCTATAAGCTCTTATTACGTGTTTAATAAAAAACAGTGTCACATTACAGCAGCGGTTGCATTATGATGATTTAGTAATTCTATACGGTAATTTCTGTGGTTGGTTCATGAGAGATTGTGGCGGCAGCAAATGTGATTAATATGAAAATGGAGAAAAATATAGATTTCTCTGTAACTAAAATCAAAGAGCAGCAGGGGCAGAGTAATTGGTAACTGGTCTGTATTTACGTTGCACTTTTCTTGTCTTGATAACAACTCAAAGCTCTTTACAGTACATTTATACCATTCAGTGATACAGTCCTACTGCCAGCACAGCCATCAGGGCGACTGTGGGGCTCAGTGTGTTGCCCAAGGATACTTCGACACATGGAATTAGGGAGATGGGGATCTAACCTCGGACTTGCAGGATGACCCTGAGCCACAGCTGCATCAGTGTCTTCTTAATGCTGCTTTACAGAGGCCACAGTATTACCAGAAGTCCCCTTAAAGAATCCTCTTACTCTTCTACTGAGCTTATAAGTGTGTATCAAAAGAATGCTTTCCACGGGAAGAGGATATTAAAAGCACGAAAGAGATGAGATCACACAAATCTAAATGTACCACAGTGTGCCAGAGGGCAGCCAGTGGGGTTTAGCGTTAATGGTTCCTTCATACTTGACACATTCCCGAAACAAAACAACTAATGTTCCCCAGATCAGGCCAGCAGGACAGCATTAGCGGGGAGAGATCTAACAGGCAGATACGAGAGGAGATTAATTACAATATGCCCTCATTGCGTATTGTTATGAAACAAAAACTGGATCAAAAACAGTGTTTGCGAGTATGTCGGTCCATTGGGTCTATGCTAACTCGGAGTACTGGGAAGGAAATGCTTAAGAAAAGTTGCAGATTCATGAAAGTAATACCACTGTGGGTTTTAATTTGGAAGTTGGATTTGCAGAAAAACCTGAAGACAGAATTTGATGAGGACAACCATCTGTCCTAGAGTAATCAGCAGGCCTTCGCTGCATAGTTCAATAGTGCTAAAATAAAAAAAAATGGAGAAATCCCTGAATGGCGCTCAGATCAGGAAAGCGATGTTTGCCAATAGATATGCGCTTGGAAGATAATCAATCTTTAAAGTTTGCTTTATCAATTCAGAACTATACATACTTGAGGCGGTGAAATAATTCAACACAAATTGCCCGATTTCCACTGGAGAAATGTCAATATTCATAAGCAGTCTGTTCTATCTCGTATAAGATCTCCAGATGGGAGGAGGGCTGTCAAACCACCCTCACGTCAAGATGAAACAGAGAACAGATATCTATTCAATTCTGACATTTCATTAATGAATAATTTTCCCCATGCATACATATTAATAGATAAAATTAATTAGTTATATCATTGATGTAGAGAAAAATCAACAGGGAAGCTGTACGGCTCAACTTTGTGCATTCTGATCTCTAATTATAATCCCCACTAATTAATTTGAGCATTTGTACATGTTTATACAGGTTAATGCTTCATTACTCCAAACGTGTGTACAGTAATGTTCCTCCCAGTGAATACAGAATATTTGATTCCAATATTTACTGTGTATGTGTGGTGGGCCGAATGTGACCTTCTTCTTGCTTCATTATCATTTAAAATAATTATCATCATTTAGTTTTAAAAAATAGACAGCAGGAAGGAATGTGAATATATTGTAGAAGAGGTAACATCTGGCCACATAAGAAAATGGTGAGTGAAATCTCGGTTGTCATTCGATGCAGCAGGAGTGAACTGAGAAATGACTGCAAACTGAACAGCTGGTCACTATCTGCATGTTCTGACAACCACAATTGAAGTCGACCATGAAAAGAGCAAAGCTTTTTACGGTTATGCGAGAAACCCGACAGGCCAGTCATTATTAAATATTGGTGCCCCTCTATTAGAGGTATTACGGTGCTGGGGACTCCCAAAAAAGATGAACACAATGTAATACTGTGTTTCTGAGGCTGGTGAAGGAGCCTGCTAACAGTCAGAATTATTTAAAAGTGTTATTACCATCGACTACTGTCTCGTTAGTGTCACACCTGCTCTTATGTAGTCGGTTTTTATTGTGACAAAGGAGACTGTAGTTAAAGTTGATGGTGCAAAACAGCTCAATTGCTTCAATGGCTTCTTGCATTTTGGACTCTCTTGTTCTCCCTCGTCACAGGCCGGCGGTGTTTGAATGTCTTGCTGTTAGGCAACAGCGCGATTTGTGGGTCAAAGTTCAGCAAAACTCAACAAGAAAAAAGTTGTGCACAGGATTCGTTGTCCCTCACAAGGAAATCCACGGGAATGAATACAAAGTGCCATTATTTTAAATGGGGGGTGTGACCACACGTTGAAAGCACAGCTGCATCCATCACTTAAAGTGGATGAATGTAAATGAAAAAAACGTTCACACTTTGAAACGTCCTTTTCTCCTCTTAAAAAACTCGGCTTTCAATGTCACACACTGACTTTGGCTGCTAGGTGTCATATTATTTTACATAGATGAGCTTAGACATGTACCAAATGAGCCATCCTCACTCCTAAAATTGCTAATAGGGGAATCATTAAAGACTACTCTGTTGACCTTTTAAAATGCTGGCTCCCAACTCCTTACTCTAAATCCCCTGCTTATTGACTTGGCAGCTTCCTTAAATGCCGCTCTTAAAGGAGCAGACCATAGATTTTCCCCCTCTCGCATCCCATTTCCACCACTCACCATCACTCACCCCCGACCCCAGTGGGAGCACCATGGGAAATGACTAGGATATTAATGGTGTCCACAAATGAGCCAACCTGTCAGGGTGTTACCATCCTGCTGGAATTCACACAACAGACACTTCTACTTCAGCATATACGCGGGTGCATTTATGCATTGTCCAAAAACACATGTTAATATATTTAGCGTCCAAAGGGCCTCACACACTTAAAAGAATACTTTTGACCCCGAGCTGCATGTGCACTAAATCATATCACACTCGCTCTCACTCCTCCTCTGATAAAGACTGCTGAGGCTCAGCGGTAGCCTGAGGGCTGTGTGACACCGAGAAACACCGCTCCATATGACACTTACGAATTGAGCATAGAGGCAGAGGCAGAGGCATGTGGGTTATTGACAGAGTAATGGAGACGTGCAGATAAATAGGCATTTGGATGCATCACAGAGGAGACAGTGAGTTCTCAGCTCAAATAAATCCATGATGATTTGATGAAAGGAATAAAATGAGGGCCATTATAATCGTGTTATTTTGCAGACTTTTCAAAGTACAAGGGTAAGATGCAGCCTCCAAACAAACATATCCACACACTAATGCCTCCAGCAAATCACACAGGCACAAAGACTTATTTAGTCATATTCTTCACATGCTGCATTTAGGTCAGTGATCATTGCAGAACTAAAGTGAACAGTCCGATGGGACCATTATTTAAATTATTGCGTTTTTCAGGACACGTCTTCTCACACGTGAAGAACCTGTTCTGTGGATGTCATTGATGATAGGTCTGTCACGATTAGGCGAAAAACCGAACCCAAAAGCACAACTCTGAATGTAAAGGTCAAAATAAAAGTCCTTTTATTTTAAAGGAACTCGAAATCACCCGAGCAGGGGAAAAAAGGGCTCACCAAAAATGTCTAAAAGAATCAAAGCAACAACAAGAACAGGCATGGAACACTGAGACTTGAAATTCTCAAGGTAGCAGCAAGACGATCTGGCTGCGTGACATGGGTGTGAGGAGTATATATACAGGCCCCAGCTAATGGGGAACAGGTGAAAATTATCAGGAAATCAAACACAGGAAGTAAAGCAACGGAAAGCAACACAAACCGGCTTTCAAAGTAAAACAGTAAGTGAGAACTAAAGGAACTTAAAACAGACATAACTTGACTATTTCTTAGTCCTGACAACGTCACATATTCTGACACACACATCCAACTACCAGACAACACAGCTTCTGTCCTCTTCTCTCATCCTCCCTTTCACGTGCCCATTTATCATGTCTCTGTGCACCGTGGGTCGACCATTTCACTAATGATGCCAATTAATTGAAAACATTAGTGCATCTTCAAGACTGACATTCCCAAGCCATATACAGGGAGGTGAGATGAGGATGTGTGTGTGTGTGGGAAGTGGGGATAATAAAGACATCACATGTCATGGAGGAGGAATGTAAATGAATTGACTCAAGAATCAGGATCATCACATCCTCATGCTGCTGCATCACAACTAACTCTTTTTCTAAAAGTAGATGAAATGGAGAATCCTCTGCACTGTTTGAGCTGTAATGCAGGAGGTGTTCACAACTAATAACTATGTCTTTGTCACATATCAGTTTCCTGCACTTCCTGGTGCACAGTTTCAAGCCTCAGAAACACTCTCCAGGACATTAACTCAAATTATATGCAGACCCATGCCTGCTCTCGATGCCCACACACACTATCAAAGAGGGGGAGAGGGAGCGGGCGAGACGGAGGAGGTAGGCTTGCTCCCAGGCTTGGCAGGAAGGCAGTGTGGCACATGCCTGGCAGACAGAGATGATGATAGTAGGGGAAGCTTCCAGTCTCCTAGCCCCCGTATCAGCCAGGTGTCCGCGGACGAGATATGGGAAGTGTCAGGCGGGGGTGGGAGGGGGACTGTCAGAGCCCAGGGAGGATACAGGGTGTGGGAGACGGAGACAACACTTATAAAGAAGATGAGTGAGCATATAGGCTGCTGCTGGATCCAGCTGATCAACTCTTGAAAGGATTTTAAAACATTCATTTGAAATAATGTTGCAGAATGAAGTGATCAGAAATACTTCCCACAATGATTACAAGTATATTTGCACATTTAATGAATTGTTTGTTGGATTTGATGGAGAGTTTAGTATTAAAATAGAAATATTATACATTCACTGCTATGATAATAATTAAAGCTATAGGTGTTAGACAATATCAATGATATTTTGTTAACTAAAGTTCATAATATCAACAGCAGAAACAATGTGATTACTTTCACATAGCTTCAAAGACAACTACAGGTGGAATCTGCATTTATTCTGGGATTTCTGATACTACTATATAACAGAAGGACAAAAACAATGATAAGTTCCAGCACAGAGCCATGTGGGACTTCATGACTAACTTCCCCATCACTGTTAATGTTAACAGTTCGTTATCATTAACAGGAGTTCATCCAATTAGCTAGAACCAGTTTCCTTTAATAACATGCTTAAGTCTATGTAATAAAATCTTGTGATCAATGGCGTTGATAATATTTTCACCCGTGCTCCAGTGTCTCTAAGTGCAACATTGTTCACAACTTTTTCTTGCCCAGATTTCCAACTGCTCCAAACAACCCAATTACTGGGTAAAACTCTGGCTTAGTCCTCCCAGAGTTCTGCAGTGCATCATGAATCCATCTCAGGCCCCAGAGAGCTTCCTTTCGGCTCTCCACCAATGTCATTTACACCTCCCCCTCTACCCTGGCTTAGGTTGTTGTCCTACTGCTATATAATGCCAGCTACCTCCCCCCTGCTGACCATGAACCCAGCACACAAGCAAAACTGGATTCTTACAAAATGGAGACAGCGAATATGACGCAGCAAGACATCTCATTACAGCAGTGGATGCTTTTCCTCTGGTGTTTGCCCAGACTCAGATCATCAGACAAGGAGAGAGATTGCTTGAGCTTGGCTCCATCTTTTTTTTTTCATGCTGAGGAGGAGGAGGAAAAGGGGAAACGGGAGGAAAAACGGAGGGAGGAGGAAAGCTGGGAAGAGCGACTGCAGACAGCAGAGTGAAGAGAGGTCCGCAGCAGAGGTGCTGTGGTGGAGCTCCGCAGGAAATGAAGTTGCACCTGGAGCAAGGAGAGGAAGAAATAATGTGAAGATGGGTTAGGTGTGGGGCAGGTGGGAGGTGACAAAGCCACTGAAGTTGAGCAGAGGTTGAGTGGGGTTGGAGCCACACTGTAAGCCCTTCTTTCCCCTGAGACAGGCAGAGTTAGGGGGCCGGGATGGGACTGGGTTACAGGGAAGGACCTGGGGCCATTTCATTACAGAAAGTGTCTGTCCAGAAGATGGGAAAAGGATTATCCTGCAAACAGGATTTATTGGAGGGGATAATTCATTGCTCGAACCCACAGTGGGAAAGTGCCATATAGGTTGAGGTTACAATATCGCTTCATTCACAGCTCCCAACTGCCTGATTTTCAGCAATGAATGTGTCTGAGTGTGTATTTGTTCAGGCAAGCATTTGTGGTTGTGTGTCTGTGTGTGTCAGCATTAGTGTTTGTTTGCATGTGGTCTATACAGCTCTGCTCTCAGGATAATACAGCTGTTCTGTATTATCCAGTTGCCAGGGCATTATGGCATGTCAGTTCTTCCTCCTATGGCTGCATCATGAGGCACCGAGAGACTGTTTTGCTGATTTAACAGATTGGGGAAATAATGAAAGCAAAATATCCGTCACAACCACTTAGGTGACAACACATGCATCCAGAAACAAAATGCTCCTTTCCACATTCATGGGAATATGTAAATTGTGCGTATTGTCTTCTCTCATTCGCAGCTTGTTAGAAAACAGCTGAGGTGTGAAAAACGGGGGAAATAAAATATGAATTGGGACTCTTCCGCTATCGTTGGGCCTACAGGGCACTTGACAAAACAATGATGGAGACAATGGGTAGATTTGCATTTAACAAACTGATGTCTCCTGGCCTGTCATGTTCTATAAATTCTGGAGGAAGACTGCCACGTTCTGGCCAATTCTAATGTGGTAATAAGACAACTGGCTCTACAAGCAGTGCTTCCCTTTGCTGGCAAACTGAGGAGGAGGATGAGACGACAGTCCTGAGAATCCTGGCAGAAAGCAGAAAGACTTCTTTACATCTTTATAATCATTTCATTTACAGCTTGACCACTTCCAGTGTCCTTGGTATTAGCAATCACTTTTTCTGGACTGACCGCCAACACTTTGGACAAGAATAGTTCTCAATTCAAGCGGCTGTGTGCATCACAAATCCAGACATTTGCATCTTCTGCTTGCCCTTTCATATTTTTCTGAGGATTGCAAAAATGAGACTGAAATCATTCCTTTAAAAGGCCGTTGATTGGGGTGCTGGGGTCTGTAATTTGCAATTAACGAACGGGCTCTGGAATTTGATTTGGGTCAAGGTCCTTATTTGCATACTCCTTCCTGACTAGTAGAGAGACTCCAGGGGTGCTCAGTCTTGATGACGGTGTCTCGTTGTCTGATTTATGTTCAGCGGTCATGGTGGGGGGAGAAAAAAAAAACCCAAGAATCGCTGCCCTGCTCTCTCTATGTGCTACTTGTGACTCGTCACGCTCTTGCAGTTAATGAATTCTGAGTGTGAGCTGCGATTTCTATTGGTTCATCTCAATTGCCTGCTAATGGCTAGGTCGTTAGGCCAGGGAAATAGCGAAGTCTACCTCCAGTCTCCAGGGGTGGTTACTGTAGGCAGACAGGGCTTTGAGCCGTGACCTGTTAAGATAGCTCTCCCTCTCCTCCATATAGAAAAACCTGCTCTGCCAAAGAGGATAGCTTTATGTTTTACCGTACACAATAATTTAACATCGAAAAACCCATCAGTGCCTGGCTGTTTGTTTTCACATAACGGACAATGATGGTTAAAGGTAGAAGATAAGAACCTATACATTTACTTTCTGAGGGACCTGTGCTTTGAAACGTTCTATTATATTGCAATTTTTACACTTCTCACTGTAACAACTGGGACACAGAAAGAACCCAAATGCAGAATTCCTGCTACACAATAATAATGTCAATATGAATTCCGCTTGGTGAAGTTTTTTTTTTCTTTTGGCTAAACAAACTTTGTTGTTTGGTGTTTGAACATAATTAGTAAACTTTAGATTTTTACAGCTTCCGCCTGCTGTGGCTGCAATCAGTGCTAATTTTCCATAGTTGGTACATAAAAGTGAATAAATTGCCGAAGCAGTGGGGCCAGACCCATATAATAGTTTGTTATTGGAAGTTATTCCTTTCATATCACACATGGTGGATGGATCCAGTGTTCACATTAAATAGCACTCTCAATACTTCTTCCACCGCTGATTGGGGTGGTACATTCACACCCTCTCTGTTGATACAAAACTTCCTGGATATTTTCTTCCCATTTAGAAGAGTGGTTTCTAACCCCTTGGGCTCAGGTTCCCTCAAAAAAGGCTTGACTAGATGGTGTGTATTAACTCATGTATAATTTTCTCCTCTGAGATTGTGTAATTAGTCTAATTATCTCACTTTAGAGTTGAACTGGCAAAGCCTTTAAATGATTCTCATGAAATCAAAAAGATTATATAAAGGTCTGAATTGAAAGAAGCACTGTGGCGAAGAAACAGGTTTTGGTTCATTTTCACCTTGCACCACTGCAGGCCCAGTCTTCAGAGCTCACTGAAAAATGTCCTATTTAATTTGCACTAAAATATGTCAATATTATTATTTAATGTACAGGTGAAAAAAACTATGATCATTTCCTGAAAGTGTAATAATTTGCAGCTTTAACAGAACACAGAAAACCACTGGAACTCAAGTGTCCACTGGGGCTCTTTGCATTGACGGCATCATTTCTGACTGACTCCTGTGTGCAAACACATTTTCTCCCATGCCCGTAAGCAGACTGTCAGGTGCAATTCTTTTTTGTGACAGAACTATGAAGTCTTGTGTCAAGATGTTTGAAGTGGAGCAGTATAAGAGAGAGCTGCGCTCTCATGCCTATAGTCTGGGCCTCTATTTGAAGTGCACTCAGGGCCTGCTGATGGAGTAAGTTCTCCTCAGTGGGGGGTGGGGCAGTAGGCTGCTGCCCCCAGGAGCTGTTGCATGTTGCATTTATCTCTGAAGGATTAACATGATAGTAGAAAGACATATTCGTAGAACAAAGTCAGGGTATCACAAGATGGGCATCTGTGCATTTAATCATTTCACGATTAATTTTCTCAGTTTGGGGTGCAGTATGGGCCATTACTTGTAAAATATGAGGCATTTCACTTCAGTAACTAAACCCAGCTTGATTGCATTAAAACACAGACGGTATCAAAAGATGAACAACTCATGTCCTCTTTCTCCTTCTATCCAGAAAAGAGATACCGTCTATATCCCAGAGACTGCAATGATATTATTTACAGCCACAGAAAAAACACACTTGGACCTGCATCAATGCACATGGATATCATCCCCCATTTATTTGGTGAGTGTTTATGTCTTTTAGTTTGGGCCTTGGTCCATGTACCAGCTCATAGGAGACAGAGCTACACTGCAGCCAGTTCAAACTAACGTGTTTACTCTGTAATTCCATCCCTGTTACGTGGATTCTAAACTAATACACACCTCATGTCATTGTAGGTTTTTGCCCATCTGCAAAAAAAACTTATTTTCAGGACACATTCTACAAAATCCGAAATACCTCCAAAAGTTTTGATCCCTTCAGACTCACTCGCTAGTTATTCCATTGAACAATGATTTCAGACCTTTTAAAGTGGGAGTCTTTAAACATGGGACTGCAGGAGTGCAAAAGTTGCAGAGGTGTTGACATTCAATGGATGGAACTTGGAACGAACAAGGTTTTATACTCAAATACTGAATGAAAACATGACTCCCAGTCTCAAGAGACCTGGCAGGAGAGGAGTTTTTGATGAATGATCTCAAAAATGCTGCAGAAAATCAAACCAAAGTTTCAAAGAAGAGAAAAAGAGGAAAACTATGACCTGGCCAGGTTTGTCTCCTGACTTGAATCCAGCAGAACCTTTGGAGTATTTTAAAGCAGGAGGTAGCGCAGCAAAATCCCCTCGAGCAAGGAGAAGCTGAAAAAGAATCATCTGTGAAGAATGGCAGAACATCTCTCCACAGATTTGAGCGAGACTGGTATCATCCGTGCCCAGGAGGATCGGATCCGTCATTTGAAATAAAGGCAGAGAACCAAAATATATAAAGAAAAGATTCACTAGTGAAGGGTGCACTAACTTTTCTTGCAGTTAGTTCTGAAGTTTGGACTTCTGTAGTTTGTGGTTTAATTAGTCGGCCCCTTTTCTTCTTTGACTTGGAAAAAATAAACCTTTAAACTTTTAGTGATATTGATGAGGGGTGTGTATACACTGTAAATGACAGAAAACCAAACTAATTTATAGACTGTTCCTCACTAAAAATGCCTCCTCCTCATTTTAAATGACTGTGAAGCATTAACTGGTCTGACTTGGAAAGTAACTGCAGCTGTTAAAGTCCATATAGAACCGTGGCTTGTTCTAGTTTAGCTATTTTGTATTTACAGCTCCATCTCCCCCTAGTTTATTACCACTCACTGTATGTGTGGAGTGTGTTTAGTTGGGGAGCCTGTGGGCTGACAGTCCCCAGGGTGGAGTGTGTTTGTTTAGGGCCACTGCTCCGCTTGGACACTGAGATGCAGATGGTGCAGGGAGCCGGCCCTGGAGTGCCTTTGGACACGCTCCGGCAGAGTGCAGGGTCATGTTCTTTTGCCGACTACAAGACAGGAAATCCATTTAATTACCTGTGAAGCAGAAGACGGGGTGTGGGGGCCTGACAGAGGAGGACTGTGTTCCCTGAGCACTCTGCCAGCGAGAGAGAGGAGGGGTGGGGGAGGGAGGGAGCGGGTGAGGGGCAATTGCTGCGGAGTAGGAGAAAGGAACGAGGGAGCAGAAATACTGTAAAGAGAGCAAGAGGAGAAACCACGCTCTCCATTCTCTCCAACATCACTCGTTAACCTACATGGTCCCTCCCTCCTCTTTCTATTTTTCCCCGTCTCCTCACTCTACATTGAATGTATCTGATATCCAACATGCTTTGTCTGTCTCCTCTATAGCTCCTCACTTAACTCCCCATGCACCTTTCCACTTAAGTCTTCGTCACTAAAAGCCCAAATTTATTTTCTTTATTCCGCCTCGCTTTGTGCCCCCTCACCTCTGCATCTGTCCCCATGCACCGCTGCAGCCTCATTTGTACCTCATCTCAACTTTGAGTCGTCCACTCCACTTATGTTCTCCTTCCTTCTTCTGAGCTCACAGGAGAACAACATCAGCCTCAACGCCCAGTGGAAAAAGCTAGATGAGCTGTGCTGTGACGAAACTATACAGAGCCGTAATGTCATTATGCAAGGGCAGTCATGAGATGTCCCAGGTGACGGTTTTAACAAATTGCTAACAAACTGATTCGGGCCACTATAGATATTCAGCAAATGTTGTTATCATAATTAGGGGCCATTAAACAGACATCACATTGTGTCATGATAGGAGCATGCTAATTCTGCAGCAGTTTTTTTCAGTAAATTAAATAAGAAATACACACAGTTAAACATCAGCATTTGATGAGTGTGCATATTGGAGTTAATCACCAGCGAAAAAGATTGCAATGACCACTGTTCCCCTGCAACCACTCTCTGGACACGTGCACATTCCAAAGCCTGATTTCCACAACTCCATGCTACGGCAGCATCGTGACCGTCCAGGTAATACAGCAAGAATGGCAACAGCAGGCTCTTCCAGACTGAAG
The DNA here is from genome assembly GCA_016785235.1 of Pseudorhombus dupliciocellatus. Classification (NCBI taxonomy): domain Eukaryota; kingdom Metazoa; phylum Chordata; class Actinopteri; order Pleuronectiformes; family Paralichthyidae; genus Pseudorhombus; species Pseudorhombus dupliciocellatus. The sequence goes on along the minus strand of JAFBJW010009050.1, from coordinate 989,550 downwards.
CCCAGATCTGTCACATCTGAGGAAGAGATTGGCCCCAAGCCCAGTCCCGGAAAATTCACCGTGACACCCTTCTGGCTGGTTCCTTCCCCAGATCTGTCCCTTCAAATGGCAGAGGAGAGGAGAGCGGGATCACGAGTCATCAACATTATCGTGCACGTTTTCACATCAGGAAACTTGAAAACGACTGAATGAACCTCCCACACCGAGGCAGACGCAGTCAAAGACAAAAGGACTCCTGCTGGCTCGTGTTTGAGACGTACATGACAAATCCATGAACAGATGTAGAATTTTTTTTTTTTTACACAAAGCAAACGACTGCAAGTCCCTGCAAGGCTTCTCGCATGAGGCTCTTGGCTAATGAGAGGGAGCAGGTTTGGACGAGCATGAGTGCACCCATAAAGAAAAGAACAGAGAGAAAAGGAAATCTATAAACAGATGCAAAATTTTATGTTCAAAAATGACAAGTAGTGCAGAAAAAGAATCCTCAGTCAGAACTGATCAAAGTGAGCATGGGCTGCATGAATAAAGTAACAGGATAACTAGTCTCAGGCCAATTTGTTTTTTTTTTTGTTTTTTTTTTAAGACAGCGTGATTGAATTTTCAGCCATACTGGATCATTACACACACACAGGCAGATGAATATGCATGGCACTGTTAGACATGCCGGGACAGGTTTGTATCTGAGTGAGTTCTCTGAAAGGTAAGTGAATGCATTTCATTTTCGACGTTCCAATTGTCAATTGACTCGTCAGTAAACCGCCATACATCTCGCGTTACATCTGAAGCCACAAGTTCAGTCACTGCACGTTTACATTCACAAAGTAATCGCTGAGATCGAGAAATGGATCTTACATTTGAAATGTAAAGATGACTGATGCATCTCCACCTTCTCCCACTGTACGGGGGTAAATATCCCAGCAGTCTATCAGCAGCGATCAGGGAACTGAGCGGTAATAAGGTTTCATCAATGCACTTGATCGATCGTGACCCAGCTGTCAATCAAGACGCCTTCATGGCAGCAAAAATACACTTGAGCAAACAAGAGTATTGCAGTTGACCTGCTGTCATTTGTTTCTCTGTGAATTTGTCCTGATTCCTTCAATACATTTTAACGCCAGCTTAGTAGGAAAGGCAAGAAACTAAGGCTGATACATTTTGCAGTGAACAGTTTGAGCAATACATCATTGTTTTCTCTTCTAAATGACTTTGTCTTTGCTAGGCAGCAAATTTGGAATTGACTAATCATTCAGGGTTTTTTACCTCCAGTCAGTTGACTACCTGTTCCAGCAGTTAACCAGGGACCGGACAACTCAGAACTTTGAAAGATGAAAATCTTGAAATATCTTATCTGCGTGAATTGTGCTGCCAGGTTTTTTTTTGTTTGGTTTTTTGTTGTTGGAGGGAATCATGCTGTTACATGCTGCACCAATAAAAAGAGTAGAGAAAGAGTGAAGAGAGGAAATACGCAGCTCCAAAAAATAATCATGCACCATTTAGCTGTTATGCTCTGAGGAGCCATTCAACAGCTTGTAGGTAGAGTGGGTGGTAGAACGTGATCCAGCAGGCTTTGGTATTCCCATGGAAGCAGGAATGAATACAGATTGGATTGATGATATGTTGCCTCTATGTAAAAAAAAGTGATATCACTCATTCAGACTGAACAGGGTTATATTTCATGGTAAATGAGCTTCTTGTGTAATCTGTGCATGATCACACTCCCGAGCTTAAAGAGCAGGAATATTCATGCGGGCTGTTTGGACACTAGTGATCTCAGATATTCAGCCATTTATTTATGAGAGGGAAGAGGTGCAGTGCAGAGGAATGAGGTGAAGCGCAGAGCGAGTTGAGAGAATTTTATTACGCCGTCGTCGGCATGCATCAGGGGGTCACAGGTTTCCCCGTGTCTGGATAAGTGATTCGGCATGCAGTACAACGGGCAAGGTGCTCTACCGAGAGCAGAGTGTATCGGTTGCTGAAGTAACCTTGTTGTTCTGAGCTCACACCGTGAATGTAATGCACCGCTGTCCCCCTTCCTCATCCTCCCTCCCACCAAGCCCCATCACTGCCTTTACTCAACCAGCCTTCCCTCCTCTAACCCTTCGCTCCTCTACTCCTTCGTGGTGGGTCAGCCAGCTAACGATCTGGCCGACAAGGCTCCCAAGAGACTTGGTTCAGCTACAGTTCAGGCCACGACTGGGCGAGAGAACCAGAGCTAAGAGGAGACACACGGGAGTTACTGTAGGTACAGTATTCTCGATCATTGGTCATTCTCGGCTTTTTACTGTTTAATAGTAGTGTTCATCCCATAATTGCAGAAAAAATGGTCTGCCAAGGTTTGAAGCTTCTGATTAATGTTTAGAAAGTATTGGGTTGGTTTTTCACTGAAATATTTGCATTTTGTGTTGCTTTGCGAAAAAAGCAGCAGCTCCACATTTTGATAAAAATTCCACCCCCTTTCTTTTAGGCAACACTGGGTCTTCAGAAGTTTAACACTAAGGTCACAATTCAAGTCAGTAATATTGATTTCATACATTGGTACTATTTTGACTTCACCAGACTTCACTGCCTGACGTATTTGGTATATTTTTAACATGCCATTTGGATCAACAGGGAAATCATGTGGCAGGTGTGATGTGACTCGTGACATTAACAGGCACTGGAGCTGTCTTGGGAGACAATCTCCCAGCATGTTTGTCCTCTTCAGCTGTTTGAACCAGAATAAAACCCTCCACCGGTGTTTGGTCTATGAGTCCCTCACAGGGAGCACAGACACTGAGAAAGGTGTGGGGAGATGATGGTTGGCGAAAGGCAGAGCGAGCAGAACATCACCTCAGGTTTGCAGGGGATGCGGGATCGTGACACACTCTGTCCTCGGCCACCTGTGCACACGTGGACAGGAGCTTCTGTTTGTGTGTGTGTGTGTGTGGGGTGTGAGGCGGCACACCGCCTGTGGCAGGTGAGGAAACTGTTGCCTCTGCACTGCTAAGGTGCATTTGAATGTATATAAATGGGGTATTTTAATGCAGGTGGCTTTGACTGGTTATGTGACAGTCCGGCCCACACTGTATTATGGCGTCTATCTCATCCTCGTGTGTGGAACTATTACCTCATCGCAAATGCATTTAGATATGAGACTAATAGAAAATCCACGAGCGCTGCACACGACCTTGCATATGTCTGGGTGACTTGACAGCAGGCTGGTGATGGTGTGCACAGGACTGATCTAATGACACTGGGGGTTAGAGAACTCTTTCCCAGAGTCGAACCAGAAGGAAGCCAGCCGAGCTCATCATGTTGAAAATAATTAATAATGCATTTAATAAATAGCTCCTGAGCCGGGGATGTACTCTCACCATCTGCTACAGTATAATCCCCTCCCTTTATTAATGCCAGATAGCCATTAGGTGACTATGGAGATGACATAATAATGCATGGCATCATTCACATGTTATTTGTCTCTTCAAATTCCAATCTGGAGCTTGTTTTTTTTTTTTTTGCAGCTCTCTTATCAACTGAATAATTTGGAGACAATTAGGTAGGGGCTTCGGTCACATCTCTTCTAATCAAGTCATTTTAATAGGGGTCTTGCAATGAGCTGTAAAAATTATAACAGTATTAAGTTACCACAAATACACAGCATATATCGTGCTGAGGTATAAAGCTGGTTGTGGTCACGGAGCATGACGCGTGCGTTAGTCAGAGCGAAGGTTGTCCTGATGAAGCCGTTTGCCAAATAAATGGGATGTTCCTCAGTTGTGCAACAGAACGCGGGTCTCTGTTGGCGCAGCAATCCCCTATGTTTTTGCAGACCTCTGACAGCGCTACTTGATCTAACATGAATCATTTAATGTATGCACTTTGGTTTGAAGGCTAACATTGATTTAAAGTTCCCAGCTAAAGGCCAAAATGTGAATGACTATGAAAGTTTGGTGAACACTTGCGAGGCGCATCAGAATAGTCAATTCACGTACTTAATGTGCTGCTCTTGTGCTTGTGTTTAATGTTGAATAGCGTCTCTGTGCACCTGCTGTCAGAACATATTCCCCCAGTTAGCCTTGCTGGTCATCTTTGCCCTTTTAAAAAACAACACGTGACATTCTGGCTCCCTAATAAAACCTCTGAATACATCTCTCATCTGAGAGACTTTATTAAGAGGATTTTGCTTTTTAAAGATTTGCTTTAAGATGTGAACCACGCCGCCCAGGTGATTGATTTTACTTTCCACACCTCAGCCTCCTCAGACCTTCATGTTTTCCAAGCCAGGCCCCTGAACCCTGACACACAGCTCCACTAAAGTACTGCAGTTCCTGGTGGATACAGAATTCCTCTGAAGCCGAGGAGCTGGATGGTGTCAAGTTCAGCGAGGTGAACGTCTCCTCTTGAAAGTCATGTGCCGACACGCTTTTGACTCACATATCACAGGTGATGTCAATCAGTTCATCAGTGAGCTTTGCTTTCTCCCTTGGAGCCTTTTGTTTCTCGCTCCGTGTTCACGGTAAAAGCAGAAATCTGAAAGGTCTAGCGTGGTGCTCTCTGCATCACAGGGCAGTCAGTCACTTTAGATTAGACTATGGATGGCAGGTCAAGGAGAACAAAAACTGTCTCTCTACAGGAGAGACGCTGAGGAATACAGTTCTCTTTCGCACACACACACACACACACACACGCACGCACAGGTGAGATGAGGGTAGGAACTGGCTGGGCAACAAGCAAATGCATTTTGAATTACAATAGATAGCCTACATTATACATCACAATAAAGCAGGAAGTCCATTTTTGGAACACTGTGTATTCCTGATATAAATATTTTTTGTTTTGTTTTTTTCCATCTGTCACTGAGGGCCATGGAACCATCTGAAGCCATATTATTGGCTAGTCCAATATGAAACAGAAAGTTAAAGGAATGTAATAAGCTGATGAGGAAAAACAAAATCACCTCTGACTCCCTATACCTCTTTGAAGCTTCGGAAAATCAATGCAGCAGTGGAGTTGTGAATACCATGTTATGGTGAATGATTTATACCATTTCTCAAACAAAGAAAGTGCTAGAATCCTCTTGCCAGCACTTCCTCTCCGCCTCTTTGAAAGCTTATGCCTTTGTAGCTTGTGCAACAATATGTGCGTTCAGAATATGTGTGCCATAAATTAAGGTTGACTGGACAAAGCTGGGATTCTGCCCTTGTGCAACAAAAGGGTATTATTGTGCGGCAGAGAGGCGGAGGAAGAGTGAAGTCATCTGCATCTGGATGGAGGAAGAGAGGGCTCTAGCATTCAGTCTGAGCCCCTCTGTGGCTGCTGAGGCCAGGCCTGCTGCTGCAGATAGACTTGTTCCAGCTCGTAACCCTCCCTGGCTCCTTACCCTGCCTCAGCCCAGGAACAGATGGAGTGAGGAGAGCAAAGGAGGAGAGGGAGGGAAATCGCTCCCTGTTCAGAGCTTGGCACAAGCATTAGGTTTGGGTGTATATAGTTAGTTTACTGTACACCCAACACAGCCATGCTGTTTAGAGCTGCTTTAAAAGTTTAGTATGGTGGTGAGGCTGAGGGAAAGAAAAGATCATCACTCATGTTTTGCATTTGACTTGTCCATACTTGAGGGAACAGAATCCTTCCTTCCTTATCTAGTAAACTTTCACCAAAATCAAATTGTACAAGAAAATAAGACAATGGACTTGCCCACTACTACTAGAGGAGTCCATCAAATTTTTATGAATTTAATTCAGTATTTTTTTTTTGTTATTTTCTTCCATTTTGTTATGTTTAATATCAAGAAAATACAGAAAACATGGGTTATGTACATTATCAACCTTATAAAAACATGGGACTATTCCTTTAGCGTCGACGAGACTTAAAATTAAAGTGATGAATCCAAATATTTGCCCCCTTTCCTCACCTCAAACTGGTCCCTTCTGTCTTGTTGAGATCATCCATAATAAGCCAAATGACCTCTAGTCTCTCAACTCTCCTTCATTACACTCAAGCTGCTGGTTATTGGACTGGGGAGAAGCTGAGATGGCAACGTGCCATGGTACAACGGGCACAACTGACGACATTAAACTCTCAGATCAAACCCTTGTGAGCCTCCTTTCGCCAGAAATCATAAACAGAAAACCATTTGCATATTTGAGACTCATTTGCATATTTGAAACTGGAACGCAATCACCAGCACACACCATTTTTCAGTCATCAATAAAAACTTCGGTAAATGACCTGTTTAACATCGCAGCTTTCCTGTGTAATGGATCAAAGTTGTGTTGCTCACTTCAAGGCAGGGAACTGTGGGTATAATGAAGCCATGATGCAAAACTGAGGACTCCTGGCAGTCGCTGTGTGTCTGAGCTGATGTGCCATGGTGTGCTCAGGAATAATAATGGTGTTAAGGGATAATCATTCATAATGCAGTTCAGAGACTACAAAGACAGTCCCTTTGGAAGAGTCACAGGCAGGGGAAAGCGGGGAGAAACAAGGAAGGGGCACAACACCTCCTACAGTTCTGCGTGCTATCGAATGTGTTGCAAACAGCCGCTCTCTCTGTGCCAGCCGAGGCAGGGGAAAGAGTGATGAGTGTTGAAGCAAATTGATCCTATCTGAAAGGGCTCAGCAAACTTTAGCCCAGATCAAAGCTCACGCTAAGATGCTCAGATCATGCAGAGAGAAGGCAGAGTGGCGGGGGAAGAAAGAGAAGAGGGGAAGTGTCTTGTCCTGTCTAATTATACATTTCAGACAGCTCGCCACCAATTATCTCCCCTTCAGTAGCATCTGCCCTTCGCATGACCGCAAAGCTAATGTGTGGCAAGCCCACCGTTGGGTTGGAAACTCACGCTTAATATATGGTAAGCTGCTGGAATTTCCCCAATATCTGATCCGGTGAGGAACTCAAGGTGAGACAAAGGTGCGGGCTTCATCTGTATAGTTAATTGGTGCAGTTTTATCATAGTTGCAAATACTAACAACTCTGGCCTTTGTGGCTGTGCCAACCTAGAGTGCTGCTGTACTATCACGTGGGGACGCGCTCTCCTCCGTAGGCCTGTTTGAGGTGATGCTCTGCGGAGAGCAGTGGTACCATCACAGGCTTTCGTTTGCCTTCGGGGGGCCAGTCATGCACATTAGCGCAGAGGTGGTGTTTGAGTCGTTCGAGTGACCACTGTTTCTGCTCAGGACTTGCGGCAAGATTCTGTGTAAGAGGCAGCGAAGCAGTCCACTACCTTCATGCAGCTACCCCAAAACTGCCTTTGGCAATTTCAGAAGCCGCACATAACTATAATATCTGCACAAACAAGTTCGGCAATCACAACCAAAGAAGATGTGAAAATGGTTTTTGCACAGATGCAGGTGTACAGGTCTCAGTCTATTGGACAATATCAGAGAATTAATTAAAGAGAAAAAATTAGATGGTGCTGGAGATGTACTAATAACCAGAAAACGTGTAGGAATAGTATATTTATACCTGCAGTTGGAAGAATAAGTCTCACACTGAAATAAATGAGTACAGCAGGAGTCAGCCCAGTGAGTATTAATGAAATGCACCTGAACAGACAATAGAGAAGGAAAACACTTGCATTAATTATCCGTCATTGTTACTGTCATTACTCCAGTCCAGCCAAAAACCACAGTCCAAATATCCAAAAAAAGCTGAACTTCTGAGTTTGAATTCATTACAGTTACAAGCTCATCATCAAACTCATGCTGGAACTAAACAACACATCTGAGCCATCTGTGCTCTGTTTTCCTCTACCAGCAAAAACATTTCATGGGAAACTTATTCACATATGCCCTTAAAAAAAGCAGGTGGTTTGGTGTGGAGTCAGACATGCAGAGCCACACCAGAGGCCAGGGTGGTGGTTAAATGAACGTCAATATTGCGACTTGGTGTCCGAGTTGACTATGAACGCTTGATAGATTTATCATGAACATAAGCTTTCCCTAATAGAAGACAAGTGTGCTGAGATCCTAAAAACATTAGAATGTAATAACTCTGCAGTGGGTACAAGATACCGTCAAGACGGAAAATTACATCATTATATTAAATGAACAAACAGTACGGCTGCATCTATTTTATATATATGTTTTCAGTTTCTGTGTATAGTTCTTATTTCTGCATTTATTTTGTGGTAAGCCTTCATGTTTCAACAATTTTTTGAAAGGTGGATGAAACCAAACCAACAATCAGTGATTAACGTCCCAGTAATAGCTCAAATTTAAATGTCGACAATTCAGAAAACTTCAACTGTGGAGTGAAATTATCCTTAAAACAAAGCTGCGCTGCTAATGTCAGCACAGAGAGCTAACGATTATAGACCGGAGCACCGGAGGAACTTTGGTGAGACTCGCTGGCTTAGATAAATCATGCAGTCGGGGGTCTGTGGGCTTTAGCAAAGTGAATCAGCCAGATGCAAAAGCTGTGTGTGTGTGTGTGTGTGTGTGTGTGTGTGTGTGTGTGTGTGTGTGTGTGTGTGTGTGTGTCCACGAAGGAGCAGACCTTTCCCACATGGCAATAGGCTTCACTGGAGCAGACAATTGCAATGTAGCCATGTGAGAACAGGACAAGATGGAGTCACTTTTGCTGATGGTTCATAGAAAAGCCAACAATTTAGATACAGGAGGACAGTATGCCAAAGGCTGGACAAACAGGAACTGAGTCCACACAAAGGCTCATGACTGCAGGCTGCACAGACACTACGTGCTGCTAAACTCCAATTTGCATCAAATTGTACATATTTATTCTTCACTGAAATGGTGAATTTAAATATGAAAGAGTGTGAGTGACGAGATGAGCTCACCACTAAATGGATTCACGAATCATTATAGGGAATAGCTCATTACAGAGGGACTCAAGACTGGATGTCAGAATCCACTGTTAAAAATATGATTTAGTAATATTATCATTATTATAGTTGATTGAAATAGAAAGGCAAAGTGAGATTTTCCTACATTTGGGGTCAGAGTTGTGAAAAATACATTCCTTTCTTATTTCTTAATCAGTCTAATATAAAGTGTATTTTATTTCGGAGTGAACTAGATGAAAAACCTTTCAATTCAGTCACATGTCATATAGGTCCAGCGTCTTATGGAGTTTTTAATGTTGTGAAGCTCTACTGTAAAACAGATTGGCAATATCATTCTGTCCCCAAGGGGGTCTGCCATTTTCAGAAGTATAGATCCAATGTGGATGCACTGAGCCATACTGTCAGCGCTGAAGGGCTGCTTCCTCTCGCATGGCAGAGCTTATTGGTGGCATTAGGTCTAACAGCCATCAGCGCAACCTTTGTGCCTTCACTTACAGCAATTGCAGTGTGGCCTAACGATCACATAAAAAGTCAATATACAGGCAGAGCATGGGTAGGTACGCTGAAAAGAACTGGAGATTGTTATGAGCACAGTTGAGCTCACGCTGCGCAAATGTCTGAGACCAGACCCAAGATTAATGCGTAAACTTGAAAAGCGAAATTTCTGCCCATCCAGAATACCAACAGCCGCTCCTCAGTCATCACTAACACAATCCCAACATGCATCGCTCAAAACCATTCGTTTAAAATGCCCCTGTAGTCGTGTCCATCATCATTTCTACAGCGGGCCTTTCATGCGCGTACTTGTACATATAAATCACAGCACACTACACTTTTTTTTTTTTCCACATAGGCCTCAATCCGCTCAACCATGTAATGCCAACTGTCATGTGGGTGATGTGTATATTTTGTAATCTTGGCTGAGGGATCAAGTTGATATGTCAAGCGTGCTATAATGGTTTCAAAGGTCTAATAACGCAAATCACCGTCAATTCAGGCACAAATGTGACACAAATGATCTGGTGATTCATACTTGCACCACGGTGACAGACAACATGATGGTTGTGTGTGCGTGTGTGTGTGTGTGTTGTCACAGGACATTTATACAAAGATTTCACTGTATGAAAAATGATAGGAGATACAGAATGTGTCAGTAAACCTTCTTCGACAAGCAACTTCTCCTGTTTCACTGAAACTTTATGCCTTAACGTTTTTTTCAGCCTTAAGCTTTAAAGAAATTATCTGTAATTATATCTTGAATTGTCTTTTTTTCTTTTTAAACACATTCTATTTCATAGCTTTCACCATCCTGTCCCCCTGTCTATGTCTCTCTCCTTCTTTTTTTTTTTACTCCCCCCTTCCAGCAGACAAAGCCAATCTTGGGGCTGGCTCCTGCCACAAAACGTTCTGTAATAGTCTAATTGTGGCTAATGGTTTGTGCAGCTAATTAAAGTGTATGAATTACAATAATCAGTCAACCGCGTGGAGGCTATGCTGCCGCACGCTGTTCCTCCAAGCGTGGAAGGCCAGGACCAGAGCGGGGGTGCTGGTGGAAGTGGGGGCTGGGTACAGAGGAAGAAGGTGAGGTGAAAGTGATGAAAGGGATGAGAAAGAAATGTTTGATATTTTCGTTGAAGCGTGTATGAGCGAAATCAATTTGAAGACGCAAAGAGCAAAAATGGCAGATTGGCGCGATGAAAGGGGGCAGGAAAGAGAATTGGAAACCAACATGGAAACGACAGTATATGTGAAAAAAGTGGGTGAGAAAAAATGCCAGTATAGATATCTAATATTAAAAACAAGCTTGGTATGCAATGAACTGATGATAGAATAATGGTTGTCAAGGTTTCATGTATTAAGGTTTTTCAAACAATTCCTATAAGATCACAGTTCAAATGATTACAACAAGGCTTTTCTTGTTGAAGCAAAACAATTATTGCCCAAAATGAAGTATTAGCAAAAGCCAACCAAGGTCTGCAAGAAGAAGACGTTTTTTTTATCTGAATATGAAGCTTGTTCATCAAGTGTCTCAAGTCTTGCAGCCCAACCTACAACTTCACTGTTGTGTCACTTTTCTCACAAACTCCAGCTACAAAAAAGACAATGTTGGACTGGTCCTTGCTTGTTAGCAAGAAATACGACACATGAATAATCATGTTGTTCTGAAACAAGTGGATGTGTAAGTAAGGTTAAAAATTATAATTACTCTTTGCTCATAAGTTTGCAGTATCAACTTTAGAGGTGATAATATGTCAGTGTTCTGCTCACGGCCAATAAATGTGATAAATGCTAATTATTCCTTTCAAATAGTAAAACTGTGAGAGAGCTTATGAAGAAGAAGACACTGTGGATGCATTTACCAAACTGAAATAAACAGCCTTGTGTAAAGCTTCAAGCTGCAGCTCCCTCCTTGTTTTAAGTGCACATAATAGCAGTAGTAAAGTTTTACGGGTCAGCTTAAAGATCATTACATTGTGCACTAGGCCTCTCAATGTCAGTTACATGTTAGACAAATGAGCAGAGCAGTCTTAAAGAAGGCCATTTCAGAATATACAAAAAAAAATAAGCACGTGTAAGTAGCAAATGGCAAAGCACTGAGTGGTGCAGACACAGTACACAGCTGAGGATGTGATTACTCCATTGGCCCCTTGGAGGGGAACTGTTACACTGAGAAAGTTACCATGAACATTGTGGACAAAAGGGTATGACCATTTAACACTGATGTCTCACAGGAGCAAACATCTGTAAGGGAACGCTAACAACGTGAGAAACACGTCCGTGAAGTCCATGGTCCATATTTAGTCCAGGACGGTGGGGGTGACAGACCAGGTGCTATTTTGAAATGTAATGACAGTTTTTATACGCAGAATTTTAGAAAATTGCCCACAGAGGCTCACACCCTCTTGTTTTGTCTTTTTGTCAAATCAAATGGGCATTTTAGCAAGTTGTCCAAACAATGAGCGTCGAAGAAGGAAATGAATCAATTATTTATGATAGAGCGAGCCACTTATAGTGTCACACAAGGAACACACACACACACACAATTTCCTAGATGGTGAAATGACTTAGTAACCAGGCGATTTATTCCATTTTAATAGGGTCTCAATTGCGGCAGCTACACTCAGACAAATGAGCAAACAAGTTAGAGAATGACAGTGATATCCATTATGTGTTTAATTATCTTCAAAGTTCCAGTGAAGGGCATTTCTTTGGCTAATGGGGAGACGGTGCTGAGTGTCACAGCAAAGTGCTCCTCAAATGCTCCAACAAAACTGACTCGTTGCTATTCTTCTGCAGGCCCTTATCAGATTCTGACAGACGTGGTTAGATCTGGTAAATTGGCACAATCAGTGTCCTCTTCAAAAATATCCAACAATTGTTGTTATTTGTTTCTTTCTTTCCTTTCCCTTTCCATTTCCAAGTCTAATTCCCCTGGCGATAATTTGACTCAGTCCCATTAGCTGGCACTGAAATAAGCCGTGCTGATTGGTATATTCTGGGTGAGATAATTGAGGCAAAGATTGGGCCCTGGACCGAAATGTCATTTCTGAGTGGGTCTGATTGCATTGTGGCAAAGCAGGAATCTGTGATTTTTCCTAATGCAATAATCACACTGAGATTAGCTGGAAACCTCTGACAAAGATTCCTTCGAATGCCAGCACAGTTTTGTTGTGTGTGTGTGTGTGTGTGTGTGTGAGCGTGTTTCACAGAGTGACTGTGCACAACTCTCGCTTGTTTTATTCAAACTCTCAGAAGACATTTTTAGCTGAGGCCAATAAAACCTCCACCAACTTTAGCATTTAACTCTTCAATTTAAAAGAAGGAGAAATCTTAAGTTTTATGAGATGGAAAAAATGGTGTCAGCAGCAGCGAACTGATGGCAAAAAACCTCTCGAACACTTACACTGATGCTTCGGAATTAGGGGAAACACAGCAGCTGATGCGAGGCTATCATTCGTGAGCCGAACACAGTGATGAATTGCACCTAGTCCCCTCCCCCACGCTCATCTTTCAACTCTACAGCTCCATAGTCCATCTGGGGCTTGGCAATAAGTTACTGTGAAGGCCCAGAGTGACTGAAACATGGCTAAATGTTCTTATTTATTTGCAGTCAGACATTAAGCCAGGAGTGAAAGGAATGAATAGGAGCATCTGTCGATGTGTGGTGCCATGGTGGTGACTGGCTCAGAGCCCCTGAACACTGTACATTCAGTGTGTGTGTGTGTGTGTGTGTGTTTGTGGGAGTTGAAGTTCAGTGTGCAGTTATGGACTAATGTGTCTGAACCAAAACACATTTTACAGAAGCAGTGGTTGTGTCATAACAGCAGGTTCAAGTAGGGAGGTGATTTAACAGGTAACGTGAATTTCTAAAGTTGTAAAAACAAAAATACAAGCAAAGGTAAAAAAAACAAAGAAGGGTGTGTTTCTTTTCCTTCTGTCCCTACCAAAGTGAAAATAAATATGAATGCTGTACAAAACCTCTCCTTAACAATATATATGTAATTGTGATTTTTCCATAGCTCCACATTGTTCATCCTGGATGGGAACAGTTCTTTCTGTCTCACTGAAGCATTTTGAATGACTAACATGTACCTGCTCCAGAAGGAACGACTCATCTAGTAATGTTGTTGTTGACAATCTCCTGGTCAGTCACTTTAAGTCACCTTTACCACGTTGACGGCTGCAGAAAATATGACAGGCATGAAACATGTTACTTAAATATGAGATTGTTGGCAGTGAACTCAAAGGAGAAGCTCCTCAGGTTTCAGAAATATCAAAGAGTCCATTATGTCAATCTGTTCCGGTGCTGAAAACACAGGTAGACACAAAGGTTGCGGTGTGTTGTTAGATTGCCATAGAAACATCCTCAACTGCTTCTACTCTCAGCCCTCTGTGACATCTCAAGTATCACTGAAAACACTGAAACACGCAATAAAAGAGCCCACTCAGGAAAATGGAGCTGGGTCTGTTTGCATATCACCAAAGTTAAGACTCAAAACACAGGTCGTCTTGAAGCTGCTTTCACCAACTTGCTTGATGAGTCTGATCACAGGATGTAAAGTAGTCTGTACAACTGGCTTCCATCTGTTGCATCTGGGGTTTTCTTTGAGTGGCAACACAAGCTGAAAGAATGCCACACTCATATTCATATTCGGAACCCGTGACCATAATATTCACTCTAAAATGCCCTCAAAGTCACAATTACTCTGTATTTAATTGAATATCTTGATTGCATTGTTTCCAAAGTATTCACTGTGTGGCTCTCTGTTTCCAAAGTGAAACTGTATATATGCGGAGGTCTGGAGCAGAGCAGGGACAACAGGGACATTTGAGGGGTGGGAAGGGACTATTCAAGTGGCTGCAGTTGATGCGACGCATCAATCTTTCATATGCTTTGAGGCCACTTCAAATCAATTTCACCCCAGCCGCTTCCAGGCTAATCATGTGGCAGAGGGCAGGCAATGTGCCAGGTCTGTCTGGATGGAGGAGCCCAGACAGACCAACAGACAGATAGACATGGAGGCAAACAGACACCTAGTCACACAGACAGATAAGCAGATAGACAGACAAACATACCCAACCTGCACTGGGCCAGATATGGAAGAGGTTGATCTGAAATGACAGGCAGTCAACCATATTCCTGCCTCAACACTATTTGCAGCCTGTTTTGGTAAACAAATTTATTTAGCCATGTTGGTGTACTCTGAAAATTGAAAATTCCTCCCCTGTGCCAATGAAGAAGCTTTTATTGAATAATTTAATAGTTGTTTTTAATCGTCTGCATAATACACCAATCGACTGCATTAGCATTAAACATCTAATCTTGCCTTTGTGAACGTTTAAAACAGTTTCAACAGCTTGTCAGAGATGAAAAGCATTTGCACACGCAGGTGATGTGGGTCATTATGAGTAATCACTCTTAGTAGCACATGCATATGCAGCGGTGAGTCGCGAGGCCGTGGAGCCCACTGTGATTTGACAATGGCCACGCTGTGAGTTAGTGGTGCATATGTACACTGAGCACGCTGGCTTTGTTTATTCTATTGACTTATTTGTTCTGTCCATCGACTGTGTTGCCTGTAGCCAAGGCTTGCTTTTCTCCCTTTAAATCACCACCTCCTAATTATCTGTCACATTTTCTGCTGCCCCATGCCAAAGACACACAATGGCCAATAATGACCCCGTAGACAGCATCCATCGGGCCGCGCCACCATTGATTCCTCGCTCTCTCCTTTTCTCGCCATTTCCTCTCCCGCTAGCCCCGTCTGCGTACCCTTTTCTTGTCGAGCCCCCCCCCCTCGCTTTGTTTCTCTGTCGTTGCGCGTCAGCCTCCACCGCACCGCGGCCCCAATACCAGGTGCCCCGCAGCGCAAATGCATCACGCTAATATATTGTTTTACAGAAATGCTGCTCGTCTTTCTTACCTACGCTCCAGATCGATACAGATCCGTCAACACCAGTGGTCAAGATCTGCGCAAACGTCCTCGTGCACATTTGTGTGCGGAGGCAGAGGCTGGAATCAGAAGTTTCCACATCAAAGTCTGAAAAAGCGCCTGAAGTAGAAGCTGTTTAACTGCTGTCACTGGCTGACTGAGCAGGCAGCGGGGAGTCAGAGTGGGTGACGCCCTGATGTTTGGCCAGAATGGGCTCTTATATGACAGTAATGTAGTTGGAGTGTTAGCTGCCCGAGGGCTGGAGACAAACTCGTTCCCCTCCCACAGTTTCAGCTGGCATCAGTCCCCCTTGCACGCTTCACCCGCAGCCGCCGCCGCCGCCGCCGCCACCCCTCACCCCCCCGACACCTACCCGCCCGCTCCCCACCCCAAAGCTTCAACCTGCCGGGGGCGCCGGAGCTCAGGTCATTATAGCAAACTGTCACGGCTAACTGTCACACGGCCCAGGATGCCGGCGTCACTGTCCCCGTGTCCTGACGAGCGTGGCTTGTTCCAGGTCCAAACATAGCATCCATCTTCTCGCCTGCTCCACTGACACAGCGAGCAGCAGTCTGAGACAAGTCAACTTATTCACCCAGTGAATGGGAACAGTGACAGACTCAGGAACCTTTTAGGTGAAATGGGCTTTAGGTTTCACATGCAAATGCCTCGCTGACAAATCAAAAAGGAAGTAATTTAAGGAACAAGAACAGATTACATTTCCTACGATGATGACATCGTTGGGATCTTCTTTTTGATTTATCTGACCGGATTCCTGCTCCCACCCCGATACGTTGGAGATTAATATAATTATTATTTGTTATACTCATGGCACTTAAAGATTACGTCTGAAATATTCAGCAGCAGCCTCTCTTTTCAGGATGACTCTCAATAAGCCACAGTTCCACACACTGTCAACATTTCTCATTGAGACTATTTCTTCAGTGGAAACTAGTTTTGTCCTGGGGCATAAATCTAAGAAAGGGATATCTCAAAATAAAGCACATAAATCCCATGGTAGATAACACAGGTGACAAGTGATAGAGACACTTGTGTTTCAGTGAGCCAACCCTTTATCAATTTATTGCTGATACGCCGATATATTATCTTAATCTGTTGCTCTGTTATTTTGTGTCCTACGGATGCAAATATTTGACCTTCTCGAAGAACAGTTATCAGAGTAGAGGGGCGTATTCTTTCTCGTTTTCACCCATAAAACCTGAGACACCACATTTACAACTTGTCTGTTTTCAGACAGTCTATGTATCTACAGAAGCAGCTTGCTTCCTTGAAAGCTGTGACTTAAAATTGCTGAGAATGTCGGAATAAGAAATACTGTATGGGATTGGAGTTGGAGTGAACTTGCTGTGGACAGTCGTGGCCACTATGAACACAGTTTGACCGGGTCATTCCAGATGTGGCCAGAGTGAAGAGACGAACACAAACTAAAGCACAGAAAGCTTGTGCAGCAACAGTAAAGGCTACATTTCCGAGCACAGAGATGACAGAGTTTTGAGGGAAAACTTCATAAATTCCAAACGCAAACTCAAGAAATAATGCTTGAGAATTGAAAGACCAATAATCAGGAAGAAACTATATACCCAAGTGTAAGTATATATGCGCAGCACTATAACTTCTCCAAGAGTAAGAAAGTATCGACTGAAAATATCTCACACAGTCATAAACCAAGATGAGAAACTCACAGCAGTACTGTCCAGGGATTAAAGATAACTCAAATAACTTCATATATTAAATGTGACGAATTGATCACACGTACCTATATTATCTATGAGAAGGAAACACGATAATGCATGAAACAATACATTACACGTGGTGCTGAAGGTCCATCAGAAACTCTTTTTTACGGTTCAGACTCATAAAAACTACGTAAGAGACAAACATTCATTCTTATTCATGTGAACCCACTCAGTGACACATTTTGTGCAAATCTAAGTGTGTTTACCAAAGCTGGTTACACTGTAAGAATGTGGCCAGTCACTGACACATTTCCAGGGCTTGCATGCTGTTGCATGTGTTTGGTAGCAGGCATTCTCTTTTCTCTCTTCACTTTGGCGGCTGTGTTGTCAGGGGAAACAGGAGCAAATCAGAGAGGACGATCACAACCTGCGCTGTACTGTGTGGTAATGTGTACCCAGCTTGTTATAGCTGCCTCCACACACCATCTCATCTCTCATCTTACACAACAGAGGGCAATGTCACTCAACTCTTTGGGATTGTTCTGCCACGTTTCTTGCGACCTCACAGTCAGGTGTTAGCAATTGGTCAATTGTATTTTTTTTCTAGCCATGTTCGACTGCCAAAAAGGCAACATTCATATCTGTGTGGTGTTATCATACTGCATCATTTAGGTTATTTTCCACAAACAACTGCAACCACAAATAACGAGAACTCAAAGCTGGCGTAAACACAAAGTTGTTTGAAAAAAGTTTTTTTTTTTAAATCTTTTTTATCTTTAGAAATTTGGCAGCGGCTCTGTATTCAAAACACTTCCTGATGCAGATACCTCTCTCCCATGCTATCTGGGAGAATTTGAGTCACTGTCGGTTGTTGAACGGAAAAAAAGAGAAGAAAAAAAAAAACCTGCTGGGATGTAATGCCTGACAGCCCAAAACAGGAAGAGAGAAGTGTTGTTTTATTACTAGAGGGGTAATAGCAGCGAAGATAGCATCTATCAGCAGGGTGCTGAGGAGAGGCAAAAGATAAACTGTGCTACACCCGAGCACAGATGACGCTTGACACTTCAGAGGAGACGACCTGAGGACCGCTGGGCTATAGGACCGCTGACAGTTAGTGACCACCACCCCCATCACATCAGCAGCTGATGGACGAAAAAATATCAAACGCACCAAACTGAAAATGTGTGTGGGTTCGATCGGACTGCGTGTGTTAATAAGACTTGATATAAGCCTGCAGCGCTGAAACAGCTGTTCATGAACGGGAAATGCTTTGGACAATAACAGTGTCTCCTGAATTTTACAGAGAGAGTGAAGTGTGAGAGTTATGTGCTGTGTGTGTGTGTGTGTGTGTGTGTGTGTGTGTGTGTGTGTGTGTGTATGTGTGGGTGTGTGCACCGAGTCAGCTCCCTGGGGCCCTCTCTCTGGGTGAGTCAGTCTAGTTTCTGTAATCACTCTCCTCAGTACCCTCCGCTCCAAACCTGATTTGGCCAGATTGTTTCGTTTTCTTTTTCCTAGCTTGTGCCCCCCAGTCCTCTCTCTCTCTCTCTCTCTCTCACCCTTTCTCTTCGTCCTCTTCCTTCCACCACCCCTCACTCTAGGCTCCTCCTACCTTTCATCCCTATCTTGCATTCCATTCCCTTCCCTCCCTCCCTCGCTTCCTTCTCCCTTCCTCATCCCCCTTCCCGGTAATGGCATCTGATTGATGGAGTTTGTTTAGCTTTAATTACACTGCAGGTGAGTGGCCAGGCCTGATCGTGCCAGTGAAGCAGAAAACTCAACTTGGTTAAGTTAGAGATTGGATTTCCTAAAGTGAAAACACAGTGCAGGGGAAAGGTCTCCTGACTATTGTATTTTATTACTGCTTTGTTGTGTACTGCTGAGAGGAATCCTGATATCCTACAGCTGATTGGTTAATGCCTCATCAGCTTCTGTTGTATGGCCTGAACCCCATGGTTACAGTCATGTGAATGTAAAGAAGTCAACTGCCTGGCCTTTACTAAGTTTAAGATTGTCTGCCTTATATTATATGTTCACTGGGTCCTGTGGGGTTTTCTTCAGGCAGAATCTCTTGTATGCTGCTTGCATCCTTTAGAGAGCTCTCTAGAGAGCAGAAACTTTCCCATCAAGTATAACTTTTTGCAATAAATAGATTCTCTGTAGACAGTAAGCCTGGTTGAGCTGCTCTCTCAAATATATGAAGGCTTTTCTCGTTCACTCATTAAAAGCCCGATCCTCATCATCCAAAGGAACCTTGTGTGTCCACAGTTGCTAACTTGAAGTGGGTGTTTCCTATATTGAAAGAGGCATCACATGTGTAGGACAGGTTCACAATGGGTGCTATGAAACAGTCGGGAAACTGAGAGGGTGTTAACTGATTACAGAACAACCTGACGATTCCAGAACTTTATGCTTTATCAAAGTTCTTCAGACACTGTTTGTGACATTAAACAAGTTGAGCTGCACTCAGTAAAGCACACACCTGCTATCAAGGCCCAGCAGTCTCCTTAAATTCAATCAAGCGGCTCCAAGTTGGACAAATATATTTTATCTTAATATGCCAGATCCAGGAATTATGTCCTGGGAAATTGATGAAAATAATTTGAGAAAATGTATTCATTCTTTTTTTGTTTCATCCCTCAAATTTTGTGGAGATGTGGTTCAGTAGTTTTTCAGAATACTGCTGAAAAATGAAAAAAATAATCAGCGGCAAAAAACCTTCAATTTGAATGTAGTTTTGTTAACATGTTACAGATTGTTTGCCAAAGTATATTTTTAGTGGTTATACGTTTAATAACATTATATGCTGTGAATAAAAACTTGACTTTTTCCACATTTGACAACTGGTGATATACCTGTTCGCTGCCAGTCACAGCCCACTCCTTAAAAAAGGAAACAGGGTGGTGATTCTTTCTCCTTAAAAGCCTCTTTGGCAAATCATAAATAGTTCAGATGCTCGGGGGCCAAAGTAGCCAGCTTTCTCTACGTTGAAAGAAAAGTGAAGAATATCACCTTCATACTTGACCAAGCCCAGACCACAAGTCGAGAAAGTTTGTGTTTTTCTGACTTCTTATTGAAATATCTGGCTCATTGATTGTTTCTTACCCCTCATTTTCCATCCCACAAGGTACATAGCACATTCAGAACTGCAGTGGTGGACGAAATACTAAAATCCTTGACCTAAGTAAAAGTATGTATTCCACAATCAATGTACTCCACTACATGTGAAAGTCCTGCATTCAAAATATTGCATGGGTTCAAGTATTTAAGTATCATAAGCAAAATAAACTTATGAAAAGTGAACACTCCTAAAGAGCAGTAAAATGAGCAATCGATTAGTTTGATTAATAACACTGCTGCATTGATGTGAGTACAATATTTCATTTTGAGATGTAGGGGTATAGACGTAGAAAGATGGATAAATACAAACACAAAGAAGCACTCAATTGGGTACTTAAATAAAGTATTTCCATAAAGGTAGCAAGTTATAACTGCTGAACAGGTTCCAGCGCTCCGTGTTTCAGGACCATGGACAGGGCCAGTGGCAGCGTCTCTGAGGGAATGGATTATTGCGACTCTGTCGAGAGGAGATTTGCATTCCTCAAATAAAACGGCTGCGAGCCACTAACCACCAGCTACAGCTGATTGCACCTCGGGGAATGAAAGGGACGCACACACAAACCTTCCCCACTTAATGTGACGATTGTATAGCAAGAAATCCAACACTGCAACCACTTACACTTACCACCCTTCCACACCAATAATTATTGTTTGCCATAATGGACCAATATGTAGTTGACGTTCACACAGCATGAGCAGTGAATGGCTTGATTTACTTGAAGATGATAATTACTAAAGTAATTGTCTTTCTATCTACATTGCCCTGTTGCTTTTAGCCTGTTCACACTATCGAATAAAAAAAAAAAATATGAAAGTAATTGCCCATTAGCATGCTCAACCACATTAACCAAAATGAGGATTTTTTTTTTGGGGGGGGGGGGGGTTAAAATCATAACCAAAAACAAAATGGGGTTTTTTTTTTTTGGGGGGGGGGGGGTTAAAATCATAAAAAAGAATAGACAAAAGTACAGAGACTGTGAGGAAGAGAGTGAGAGACTTTGTGGAGCTGTGTGAGGGGAATACAGTACATGAGAGTTTAGCCTGTTGAGAGGAATTTTGAGCTGCATACAGTGGGGGGTACATCAGAAGAAATACTCCATACTTTCAGCAGGGATTCACTTCTATGTTTTTACTTCTGCTCCTTCAGCTATTGTAGCCTCCAAAAACATCTCCTCTCCTCTGAGGATATTCTGTTCCACAGCTGTCAAACATTCATTAGATTTCACTTAGTAGTTTTACTCACTGCTATCATCAACGAGTAAACGTTGGATAATGGTTGCTAACTTTTTATTTACAAACAAATAATATTTTAACATGCACCATGAGGGAAGGGGAAAAAGCCATTGGAGACATTGGTTACGTGACGTAATCAAATTGTTCCCAGTTAGCAAAACAGCTGTGTTCATTCAGTCCACATATCATTTCAAAGAACCATTTCCACCAAAAAGGTCTCAAATCCTGCCACGAGTGACACATGTTGGCCAAAATAGTCCCACCTTGGATTACCACACCTCCATTTTGTCCAGGCTAGTCTTCACTGCCTGAAGTAGCACACATTTACATAGCATCTTGATTAATTACTTGGTTAATGACCGGGGCTTATACAGTTTAGCAGGAACATCCAAGAAACCAAGACACTAATAAGCATAGAGGGCCAACCAGGTTTTTTTCTTTTTAATTACTTTTTCAACTTTTCCCATCACAATTTAAAAAACTTTAAGATGTGAATAATTAAGAAGACATAACCTTCAAGAAATATGTAGTGATAAGTTAAAGATAAAGGGATGACTTGTATAATAATGTTCCCATGAGGAAGACTTCACTCTTTTTCATTATGTAACTTCATGCTTATATTTGAATGCAGTAAAATGTCATGAATGACAGCTGAGCCCTACTTGCAGTTTGTCATTTGTTTATAGCGGGAAGAAATGGAGACATTTTTCTGCCTTTATAAAAAAGTTGAATAAATAAATCAGACTACGTGTGATTTTAAAAAGGTGACGTTGGATTATGTTTTTACATCTTCCTCAGGTCTCTCGTTCCCATAGATACTTCACTGCTCCACTACCATTACCACATCCTATAGCAACCAGGGAACACTTCCCTTCTGTCATCAGCACTGAATGATCATTGACTTCTCCCTTGTTGGGCGCAAGCAGCAGCCATATCTTGATACACTCATAACTTTTTATTAAGTTTGTGATGGTTGACTGCGCCGTGGTTCACTCACTTATCATCACATCTTCGCCTGCATTCATTATCATCTTCATCGGATCTGATGATAGTGGACATGTTTGGGCTCATACCTTCTCCAAGGCTCCACCCTTGTTATTTACACCTCTCCAGCTCCATTATGTGAGAGAGTGGAACATGTGTAAGTGATTTCACAGCATCCTGGTGGCGATAAATGTATGTATGTGATGAAATGTGGTAAACACGACTTACATTCTGCACACTTTACTTTATATTAATATTCAATGGTGACCTGAGGTCAGGCAGAGAGGGAACAGCGAGGCCATCCTCACATCATATCACTCATTCCCTCACCATTTACTGGAATAAATGGAAAATATGATCAATGCGGCTGAGGAGCCTATAGTTAGAATTAATGAGCACTGCCAAGCTCGTGCAATTTGTCTGCTGCGCTAGTGAGTCATCTTATTTCAATGTCTAATTTGTTATTGCTCCAAACGTCTCTTTCCCTGGGGCAATTCGGAGCCTCTTGTTTGGAGCCATCGCCAGTTGGCCGATAAACACCTCCGTGAACGTCTCAGGCATTTTGTGCAAATGCCGTGCGCGGCGACTTTCATCTAAACGTCTGTGACAGTAAGATGATTCTCCTCCCCTGCTCTCTGACTGATGGATGGTGTTTGATTATTCATGAAACTCAGTCTATAACAACATGCATGTGTGACATACAATGGAGGCAATGATGTTAGGTGTTCAAGTCAATGAATGTAGTGTTCACATAAATGCAGTAGGGTATTCGGTGGATGAATTATATTCAGAAGAAACTGAAAAACTGAAAAAGAAAAAAAAAATCTATCATCAGCGATTGTGACATTTAAAACCCCTTTTTCTTCCTACAGCAATGAGCCACTATCCAAATGCAGTGATGATTAGCAGCATAATAAGAAATTCCAATTAGTTTGAAACTTAATCACTGTAGAAAGTCCTATCAGTAAAGATGCATGGATACCGTACCTTTAAATTCTTCAAAATAGATAAACCAATTACACTACTTTTATAAAGACTTGCAAGATGCAAATCTTAAACTGCTGTGACCAGTCCCCGCACTTCCATGGAGCAGAATATTGCTTCTCTAGATAAAAGTAATATTGGTAGATGCATCATCATTACATCGTCTCAGTCAACACCTTGGCTAATATTATAAGCAGACGGGTATCACAGAATCCAAACCTGTCCAAAGCGTATTCAATATTCCACATAAATCACAGAAGGGACCAGAAATCTTTGCTACTAAGGATGAGAGAACGAGCCACTTGAGCTCAATTGAAACACAGACTCCTCTCTTGGGGCGCTTTAAAGGGATAGTTCACCGAAAAGTGAATATTTTGAGCTTTTGAGTTCACAAAAGACTTAAAGAATTTCAGAGGTAAACAGGTTTGCAGCCAAGGAGACACTTCCTTCAGACATAAAAAATAAATAAATAAAACAACTGAAAACAAACATGCAGCGACGCTGGCGCAGACCCCGCGGTTGCCCTTGAGAGAGAGCTTGGGTGCGTTGTGTGCCATTTCCGGTGACTGCACCTGAACGTGACTGCGGCTCAGAGAAGGATATCAGAGGACAAGTTATAAAGAATAACACTATTACAAGTCAAACATGAACACTGTTTACCCCTGTGACTTGAAACTTTCATAGACTTAGAAACTTCTTCCAGATCGTACTGGGCATGGTGGTGAAATAAGCCAACTGAATTTTTTTCGTCGAACTATCCCTTTAAGCATCTATAAAACATGGAAGAAAATCTTTCAAATCCTGCCTGTAGGTCTGCCATTACGGAGCGGACAGGTATCTTGCTTCAACTAACAGCACGACTCCTTAAAACACATCGGGCAGGTGAAATGAGTCTAGACCTCAAAGAGACTCTTATGCACTAATATCCGCCTGGTGCACACAGAACTAACCAACCTCCTCCTCAGAGAAAAACAGAGCACAGACCATGAACGCGAGGGCATAATGACTGAGAGGAGAGGAGGAACGAACAGGGGTGGACTCTTTATGGAGCTGAATTCACAGAGGGGCCCCTCAAATGGAGAACCGGGGAACTGAAGTATACACAAAAACAAAGCCCCCTTTTTGATCCTCAGAACAGCCCAGAATATTGATTGGAGTTCCATGTGGTCAGTTATGTTCTGCATTCAAAAAGAAAGTGCAGCGTGGCGGGCCGGGGAGGCACAGGCAACCGAAGCGAAAAGAACCTCGGGCTAGTATGTCTGTGTCGAAGGCATCACGGTCCGGAGTGCCAACAGGTGGCCACCACGCTTCGGGGTATAGACTCACCCCCAGTGCATGCGGCGCCACAACCCCCACCAAGACAAATGAAGTGTTTGATCTCAGATGAGAGACGAGAATTTAGAGACTCAAACACACATATTCACCACTGCAAGTAAGAAGTTCAGACTATAGGATTCAACTGCATTCGGCTCACTGGCAGACTTTATAATAGCCAGCGGTCAAAGGAAACTAAGCCCGAACTCGACTGGACTGTTTAATTGTTAAGCACCACATCACAACATACATGATTTCACGGATGAGTAAAGTTGAAATCAGACAACATTATGGAGGAATGAGCAGAACTCTGGTGACCGTATAGAGAAACCAGAACCAGACTCACTGTGGCCGACTGTCTCGACGAGTTGTGGTGAGAGGAGAAACATCAGGAAGAGGTGGGAACGAAAGAGTGGAGAGAGAAAACTGGAACAGTTTTGCAACCACCATGTTTAACTGCTATAACAGTTTTAGTTGAACAATTTTCCTGTCCTAAACTAAGACCAGGATATTTTTAAAATCTCAACTTATCTCAACACTCAAGTGATTTAACATGATCAAAATGAATCCTATTTAAGCTTGCTTCAGATTTATGAAGTGTTCTAATAATATGTAATATATTGTACTTGGTGATGTTAGTAAAAACACAACATGAGAGAGGAAAAGTAAATGCTCAAAGAGACCCTTCTCCACACTGGCCAATCGTTGTGTTTGTTCAATATGATAAACAAATTTAGACTGTCAGACACAACCTGATCCCAGCAAGCACATTCAGGTCTGAACCCTCTGATGTCCCATTGTAGCCGCTGAGCAGCGTTTCTCACGGAGCCGCAGAATGATGGAAGATGTACATAAAACAGGCGAGTGAAATTTGTCCAGAGCAGAGGCTATGAAAAGATAATTGACGCTGTTAATGTTGTTTGTAAAATCCTCCCATAATTCAAACCCATCACCCCTGATATCTCTTTTAACACATGTTTATGATCATTTGGGGATAACAGCATTTGTATTTATTATTATTCTGTGGTGCATAAAGGGCCAAGAAACATCTTTAATTCCAATTGCAGTAAGTAATTTTCATTAAATGTCAATTTGTTATTAATTCAGAGCAACGCTGAAATCAAATAGTGTTCATTAATCACTGTGCCGTCCAGCGGGCTGCTAATTAAAATGTTGGGGGCGAGCTCGTTATTCACTGGCAGACCTGATTGTTAATGTCGACTCATTGTCCTCCTCCACCACACTATCATTTATTTTCTTTGGTTTTCGTGTAAACTCTTGTTAATTGTTAAATTGCTTTTTTGTGTGACATTTTCAGATAGTCATCAAAGTGCTGCCACAGAGAGGAAGTCGTCCCCTGGTCTGGGACCGTGCTCTGCTGACAACCATAAACCACATGCTTACATCTGTTGGCCTCTCTTCTGTTGGCAGCTGTTTGTGATTTCAACAAGGAGCTCTTTTTTGACACACTAATCTCTGTCTGTCAGAGAGCATTAACAATTTATCGGATGAGGAAATGCATTTGAAACGTAGGGATATACCTGAGGTACCTTATGGCATCACTCTCCTGGGCTTCAATTTGAGTTCATTTTTGAATATTATTCTGTGTGCTATTAATAGCTTCTCTGCTACTTTACGAGTGGTCACAAAACACAGACTTTTTAAAAGTAAATCATCATCAATCGTCATCTGCTCCCTAATTTTTTTTGTCCTACAACCACCAGAATAAAATGGAAAATGAGTCCATATCAGAATATAGCAGTCAGGGAAAAAATGTTCCTCCTTTTCAAAAAAAAAAAAACAAAACAAAAACATTGCTGATATTTTGTGACCTTATTTAGGACAACCTGTGTATTGCATTCACTTCTTTCCTTCACAAAATAATATGAAATTTTTTCAACATAATTCAAACCACTCCGTCTAGTAGGACATTTACCTGTTGTTAACAAATCTTCCCAGCACGCTTGCCCCTTGCTTCAAATGCGAAATGCACAGTCAGTGGTAATCTGAAAAAAATCTACTCCATGTCTGAGAATAACTCTCTCAAGTCAGAGCAAACTTCTACTTCATGTGTTTACCTGCAGCACTCTGCTTTTCTCAAAATCAAGAAATGGACGATGTGAAGTGATTTTACCGCGTGGAGTCAGACCTGACTGAATAATTTGCGTGAGATGGTCTCCTCCCACAGCAGTGGGCACAGAGGACCAAGGTCTTTGACTCGCACACCTCAGCCTGGGATATAACCTGTTTTCCTACCCCTCAATTATGCATGCTATCCACCAGCAGCCATATGTCTCTGTCAATACCTTTTCCTAGCATTCAGTCATGGTCTGTGTGGGATTTGCGTGCGTTAAATAATGCAGTACTGAAAGGTCAGGAGGGAGACGAGGAGAGGGTCAATGCTTTGGTGAGTTGCACATGTGGGTGGGAGGGGGCTCGGAGCTGAGGCCCTGAGAAGCTGCTGTTAATTTCCAGTTCAGTTCTAATAATGAAATGCATACGGTAAATGTCAAATAGCACCCGCCGACGAGTAATCCGCCTCAGCTGGGAAATAATGAATGGCTTTCTTTAAGACCCCGACTAACGCCTTCGAAAGGAGGAATCAGCAGGAGGCAGAATCACTTTTTGGAACAAGCAGCCATTTCTGTGTCTTAACTTCAACATTGCAGTTTGAAGTTAGACTGGTTAAACAACACAAGATCAGGCCACTGAAGCTACCAGTGGGAGATGTGGAAGCACTAAATGTTATATTTTGGCTTTTGTGAGAGTGTCGACATGTGATTCATCTTACACAACCGCTGCCAAAGGAAAGTTAGTCAATTATTTATGATTCTATAAGACACAATTTCTCAAGATGTCATGTTTGCGGATATGATGATGTTATAATGGCCAAAATAGTCTGGAAACCACTTATTAGTACCAGATGAATTTCCTTTTTTACAAGATGATTTAAGATATTTATTTGTTGTTGTTGGCTTGGTTCAAGGTTTATAAAGACAAAGTGGAGTATGAACATGTTTGTTTAACAGTTTCTCGATTGGACCATCCCTCTTTAAAGGCAACAATTATAAATTCCATGTATAACACAACTTCCACTCCCTAACCATATATTTTTAATAGAAAATTAAGGGGACTGGTGTAAATTCAGTATATCATTAGATAGCAGCATAATTTTAATTATTCAAAATATGTTTTCCAATTTACGTGTACAAATCGACATTTTACAAAAAATGCACTAATTTGCCTCCTGGCTGAAAGTCCAGGCAGAAGGTCAGTGTGGTTGTTATGGTGCTAGAGGAGGCAATTAGCTTGGTTTAGCATGGACTCAAAGCAGAGGTAATCAGCTAACCCGGGTCTATGCACAACTTCTCAAACACATCCACCAGCATCTCTGAAGCTCACCAATGAACATGTATGTTTGTTATCTGTGCAATAATAACAACTTGACAAGACAACTGCAGAGTGTCACTCCACCAGAATGTTCCACACCAAGTCATAGCAGAGGGATGTGGGCCACTGAGCAGCATGTCTGGTCTTCTCTTGTGGCCCACGCAAAGTGGATGTGAGCTTACGCTGGCCCAAAAGAAGCGAAGACATTTTTTTTGAAACAGGAGGTGCTCTGGGCAAGGTGTAGTCTCATGTGAATCAGAAGTGGCCCAAGATGTAAATGTTAATACGGCCCAAATAGCACTAACCTTTGGTTGACAAGTGCTATTGTTATGGCTTACTTGTGGCCCAGATCTGGCAAACAACTTCATCATTGTACGTGATATGTGGGTCGGTTGGTAGTTGAGTGGGAGGTGGGATGTAGGACAAATCTGAGCAAAACCTATTTTGCCACGTGGGTAAGTAAACTGTCTCCTTTAATGCAGTGTTTTCCTTGTTAACTGCCTACCAGCTCTACCATCACACATTATGCCCAGTATTATTAATATACCATAATCTTTCCATCAAACAGGCTTTACTCTCTGAATTGTCAAGCTATTCCTTTGAGAACCACCATATTAAACATTATACCTGCAGTGTTTAATGTAAATCTACACAAAGAACGTGATGCCTCTGACACTTCTGTTAACCTGAAATTATGCCATCAAACTTTTCCTCTCTGCTGCTGTAAAGTTCTGGTGACCCACAAACCCGTTGACAGTGACTATTTTCTTGTTTTTGCTCTGACTCTTTGGATCTAAAAGGCAAAGAAACATTCATTTGAAAAATGTTGTCACAGCTCTTCATGGTGGCGGAGGACGACACTTTGCTTCTTATCAACAGCGATATGCAGAGCACACCTCTGTTAGTTTCATTGCCATAAATTATTGAGGTGATTGTTGAGATGATAACAACAACACAGCTACCTTTAGTGGAAGACGAAAGCTGTAATGAAAGGCGGCGAGTACTCAAGGTGAACGTGACTCACAGACTACATTATCTTTTGGTTACTCTGTTCCAATGTCAGTGGCAAAGACAGATTCTCCTTTCATCAATGCCCTTGTTCTGTTTCCTTGCTTGTGTGTGTGTGCGTAAGTGAGGGCTTATAAAATATGCCGTAACGTGATGTGCAGTATATGCATGCGTAAAAGTGAGCGAAATCACAGAAGAAGCATCACTTAGTTTGAGAGGCGTAGGGAGGTCGGGCTGGTGGGGGAGGGCGGAAAATGACTAACGGCCTTTTGTGTAATTAATGAGGACAGCGTTGATTTCCGCCGATAATTTAGCATGGTTGCCAGCGCTTGACTTCTGATCCCCATTTACCCTGGCTCTGTCTCTATTTAGATCAGCCGAGTGTGGGAGGAGTGTGTTAACCTTGGAGAATACACACACATCACAGGCAGATGCAGACAGAAACACACAAAGCCTTATCCACTTCCACACACAGGACCCCCCCTGAAGCCACCCACACATACATACACAAACATTTATACCCCCTTCCTCTGTTTCGCTCGCTCTCTTTTTTTTCCACACACATACATCAACCGTGCACACATATGCGAACAAGGAAAAAGGCATTTGAAAGCACACACAAACACGCACGCAAGCTCGCACACACACACACACGAACACCCACAAGCACCTGAGGCAATGGAATAAATGCATCTTTAATGATAGCAGATAAGGACTTCCAACCAGGCCTGTAGTCATAGCTCAGTGATTTGGCTAGCAGGGAAAGGGATTCTGGGAATGAAAAACAAGCCAGTGGAAACTTCTGGGCCTTCAGGAGTCAGCAACCAAAAAACCCACAGTCAGTGAGTCGAACCGAGAGAAAAAGCTCCGAGCTACTCTTTCAATATGCTGTCAGATGCTAAACAGAAAGTCTATTAAAACAACAGAACTGAAAACCAACACACACTCCACAGCTGCATGGTATTTAAATGAGTGGCTTTGTTCGTTGGGTGGACGTCTCCGCAACGCCACATATCTCCCGCTTTATTGTGCCTGTTTGCTAATCACTTTGTGCTTTGACACGTTAGCAGATGGGAATACGCACGTGCGCAAACGCTCGCACGTGAGATGAAGAGAGGGGCATTGATCACAATACCGAGCATCCACCTGCGTTATTATTGTGAGGGGCTTATTATGTATCGACAGCATATGTTGGCTCAAGGCTCATCATGTTCAGGGTCCTGTAAACCCCCGATTGACATGCAACTGCCGACATTCTGTATTCATTCACTTCTATCCAAACATCAATGGCACTGGGCTGTATCGCTAGCCAGAGCTTAAACAAATGGCACGGCTCTCCCTCAGGCCTCACAGCTGACATTTCCTGGATTTATTATGCATGTGGACAGGCTGCAGGGAATTCAGGTGTGACTAGATAATGCTAGTGCTATAATAGTGGGTTTGTACGTCTTACAACAACACAAATGCCCATATGGCACAAGGGAACTTAGACGTGTTGGTGTTCAATATTCAAGGCCTCGCAGTGACAGAGGCGCATGCATGCTCTTACATATTTTAACGTCTTGATGTCATTGTTGCGAGGATTCAAGCCCCGAATGGGCAGAACCCTTTTATAAACTCAGCCCAGTGGTTTTGCGATCAGTTCATTATCAGCATTATTATCACTGTTATGTGTTGTCCACCAACTTGACCCAAATTTCAGTTTGCTGGGATGAGATGTGCTAATGCTTCCCAGGACATAGTGTGTGAATCCAATGTGCCAGATGGTGGTGCTGTGATGAAGGTCCAGAAAAACTGCTTTGGAAGAGGCCAGGCCCCTCGCTGTAAGTCATACATGGACATCATTTTTACATCTCCTACCGAACTAACTGCTACCAAATTTTTCAATTCCTGCCCATTGATTGTCCAAGCTTGTTAAAGAGGTGATGAGCTTGTTGATGTTGCGTTTCCAGCGATCCCCAAATCATCCACACATACTTGGAATTTGACCTTTGAATGTTTGATTTCGATCTAATAGGTAGGGGCCCAACAAATGCAAACACGCATATGCCATAAAACCGAGGAAGAATTGTTCTTTATTATTTATAGATACCATCCAATTTAGTTACAGTCACAGTGTTTGGGGCTCAGCAGGAAATTGACCGTTACTAAATCAAAACTCAAATCCGAAATTGTTCGACCACTCTCCCTTTTAGTACACACTTTGGATGGACACTTTGAAGCTGTGGGAATGCAGTTTTAAGTATCACGACATAAGCGGAACTTGCTTTAGTGACTTTGCTTTTTTTTTATGATGAAAGCTGGGTTTTGATGCTTGCAGCTTTAACTGTTGAAGATTTAGTTGCATCCTTAAGTTGAGAGTAAAAGGGCTTGAACCCACAATCCCTCTTGTTAAGTCTGGCATATGCCATTGTTCAAAACCATTCACTGCTTTTGTAGAAATGCAGTGATGAATACAATATATGCAAAATAGTAAAATATTAAAGTGAGCATGACATGAAATCCATGTACCTGTGCTTCTCAACTTTCTGTCAATCGTGACTGATGTTATAGCCTCTACTGGAAACAAAGACAAAGCATGTGTTTTACTAAGCCCACCTGTCATTGCACCCATCATTAGTTCTGCGTAATTAAACCTTACAATAGTATAACGTAAGAGACCCCTGACTACCATCCATTATTCATGGTGTAGGTATATTTTAGGGGCTTTTAGTAATGAGCTCAAAGCTTGTTACAAGAGACCCCAGTGTTTTAAAGCAGGGCTCCAACCTTGGCAACAGTGTCTGAGGAAGTAAAATAAAATAAATAAATAAAATCACTCCGCTGCATGGGCAGTGCCACGCCGCCCCTGCTCACACACCTCCTCGTGCCCGTTCCCGAACTGTAACCACACAGATGATAAGCTTCTTATTCATATGTAAAACAGGGGCAGTGGGGGTCGCAACAATGATCCTGTACTTTTGAACCTCTGATGAGAGGGGCTCGAAATGCCACGTGAAACTCATTAATCAGGGACCAGCCAATGTTGCTGTTGCAAGTGAATGTGGCTGAAATCCTGGCCAGAGGTTAAATATGCCTTTGACATTCTGAAGTATTTCGTTTCTCTCATACACAGATTTACAAATGCTGAATGTCAGGCTTAACTTCACTTCTTAATGAGCATTGTGAACATTATACATATTCACACTTCATGAATCCTCCACACGTCTGCGACAACTGATCTTCCTGATCTCGGTAATACATTTCACGTTTACAAAATAAAAGCATTCCGTCAGAGGATAGCTTGGATTCACACTCACAGTCACACAAGACAGAATACACAGATATAACACAAAAACATGTCAACCATCGCCTACTCTGACAAATTTGCAATTATAAATCAATCTCAGCAGTAATATGGCACTTGAAGAGGAACAGGTGGGAAAGAGAGATGGATCATCAGCAAAACGAGAACAGGACAAAAAAGAAACCCTGTCAAGGGTATTATGGAAGCGTCTGAGAAGGAAAGCCATAGATCAAAGCGTGGGATGGCCATTTGTTCCTGCGGAATAATAGCTGTGATGTGTGTCGGACCCGCTGACCTGCTGGAACAATAAAGCCGAGTTGCGGCTGCCTAAGAGCAATGACCTTGTGCGGTTGAAACCTGTCCAAAACAGGAAAGAAAGAGAGATGGATGGGAAGAGAGACGCTTGAGCAGGGAGAAACAATTATAATCTATATAAAGGCTGATTCCTGTCCGACACCGCCACTCACTCTGCTGGGGGAAGATTGTTGTCTGCTTTTTTTCCCCCCCTCTAACAGTAGAGTAGGAAAAGGGAGGCTTGTATAACTGATGAAGGCTGCAGATGTTCTTTTAAAGGCAGGACACTGCGATTCTTCAAATATAGCTTTCTATGTTACAAGCGGCTGCCTCTAAGATTCATTGTGTTATTCCTTCACAGAAAAGAATGGCCTCAACCATTTTAGTTCAAGCTTAAATTTGATCAAATGTTGCACTGTATTTATGTTAAAATATATTTCCTGACAACAAATTTCCTCAACCAATTCTAAAATAAATTAAACGGGTAGTGACTAGATGTGGTGTCTTGCGTTACCATCTAAGCACTTGTTCATGTCAGATTTTGATAAAGATGCCCAAGGATATGTTCTGAAGGCTCGGCCTTTGTCTAAAAAATAGTAAGGTATCAAACATGGAGGATTACTTTTTTCACTTCTCAAAAGTGTGAGACAGAAAAATCTAGTGTGAGGGGGAAATGGCAAGGTACAAATCAAAGGAGGAAACCATTTAGCCACCTCGGAGATAGGTAACAAAAGGCTTTCCACGAGCTGCAGGCTTCTCAGCAGATAAAAGTCTGTCTGGGAGACAGGGCGCCAGAGTGGGGTTCATTGTGCTACCAGGGGAGGGTACAGACAGTGGTGTGAAAGGAGCCATCAAGGTTGAATGGGTGAGAAAAGGGGATCTGGGGAAGCAAATGAAAAGGGCCCTGGATCAAGCTTGCCACTGGGCTCAATAGAATGAAATGAAAGTGACCACCAACAACTGTGTAATCACAGAGCCAGGGAGCGGAGAGAGGAAACATCTGTATTGGCTCAAATTGTTCACAGGAAGTCATAATCATATCACGACAAAAAGTTTTGCCCCAAAAAACTAAAATATCCATTTATCCATTTTGCTTTGTGCTTTTGTTGGGTGACAATTTTTAAAGATAGGACAGGTTCTCCTTTGAGACAGTTCAGAGCCATGTCTTTTTGTGGGTGAGAGCTCTGGCAAGTTAGAAACATGCTAGCGATGTCAGTCACAATAGCTCTTGAGCATCTTTCCATTTTTTTCTGCTTTCGTGCTGTTTTGTCCTCTGGGCTCCTTTTGTCCTCAGAATTCCATATCATTTCATGGATATTAAGGCCAAATGCCACTCAGATATCACTGTTATTTACAGAATACGTTTCTCTCATATTTTTTATCAATTTTTAGCAATTTTGTGGAGCTGAGAGTTAAATACTATCAGAGCGGTATCAACATATTGTGGTTTACTTCATTTTAACTTCAGCTGCTTTCCTTTCCCTTAAAGGTCAGGACTGTCGGTTGGATGGCTCGCTATTGGTCATCAGTGAAAATACCTGTCTCAAAGTTTAGCAAAGTACTGCAAATAACTACTGCTATACTCAACCAATGAAAAACTAAGAAGTGGCACACACATTCGATGTATTTGATGTGTAGATGCATTCACACAAACATCTTTAGCCACAGATACAGGCATTTAACATGGGGTTGACTAGATTCTATTATACACAAGCAAGTCAGAACAGTCCGTGACTTAAGTTCAGCTAGAACAGGTCTTTCTCAAATCCCTCCATCAGCCACAGCAAGGATCAAGAAAGATTAAGCAAATTTTAAGTGGGCGGGCCGGGTCTGTCTTCAAAAATGTCCGTGATAAAGTGTCCACTGATGAAAGTGACAACCAGGTCTAATTATCTCCTTTAATCATTTCAATCTACATTTAAGCTCATCCATAAATCACAGGTGCATTTGTCACCAGTACAGATTTTTTTTCTGTCGACATGCGAAGCTGCAAAACCTCTGACTGGTGAGCTCCAGTTGGCGAGGACGGCGGTGATTCACGCTTCTGAGGACATGCTCTCTACCCTTGCACGTACAGCCGTCTCCAGACACCAGGTGGTGTCACGGCAGTCTGCTGGAATGCAAATGTGTCCCCAACAACGCTTCAACTGTTACGATTCCCCCATTTGTCACAGGATATGTTCATTACCCACAGCTTTGGGCCCAAAATTAGTGTCGGTACAAGACATCCCGGCTGTGTGATGAATCCACCCGCTGCCTGCCTTGTCATCCCCTGTTTCAGATCGAAGATTCTTCTTTCCCCCTCCTTTCTCCTTGGCTCCTCCATGTCCTTCACATCTCTATGGCTCTGTTCTTTATTTTTCACAAAGAAATATTAGTCAACAAGGCTGTGCACAGCAAGGGCCCAGAGCACGATTTCAGAGGACGTCACATTAGCCTTCCAGATGGTGCGCTAATGTTGCAGTGGATATCAAGGTGTTCCAACTCATCATAATAAGAGGGATCCATTGGCATCAACTGTCATTGAGTTATAACCTTGCAACAGGACACGGCATCTTCGCTGAGAAGAGTCGGTGTAATGCTATGGTAACCTTGTTGTGAAGACAACAGAGTGACAAACTCTGATAGATGGAACTAAATGGTTTCATGCATGTTGTGGGTAGTCAGCAACTGCTCCGAGGGGTCAGGCACAGTAATTACGTGCCACCTCATCTGAAGAGCTATTATTATTCCCATGCAAGAGTTATTTGCATGACAGGATTGGGGTCAACTCATGTTGAGTCAGTTGAGAAAATGAATGCAAATTTAGAGCTTTATTTAAGCAGATCCCCATCAGCGTAAAGACGGATTGCAATGTGTGTGTGTGTCTCGTATAACATATTTGTGTGCTTTGTGTGCCGTGCTTACAGTCGTCAGCCTCTGCTGAATTATGCAGATGTGTCTCATGTTTTCTGGCGGACTTGTCCACTTCACCTTTGGTAACGCGAATGTAATAAAGGAGAGAGAGAGGACAAAGAGACAAACGGAACAAAATCGCTCCATGAAGAACAGAGTACCCTTCCCCTTTGCCTTCAGAACAGGCGCAGAAACATTTTAAACCATGCCACCCCGGCATGTATTTATGATTAGCGTCGGGATGGTCTCCTGCCGTAATGAATGCAAAGCCTTCATGCGGACATTCAGTCATGGCAGAAGGACGGCGGCCCCGCCCTACAGTTGGAGAAGACAACAGTGTACTTCCCACTTTCCACGTCCCCTTCCCCTCCTCCTCCACTGTTGTAATGGTTTCTCTGACCTCTGTCTCCCCATTACTGTGCGCTTCACCCAACATCAGCCATCAGACGGCATCACTCATCAGACATCATGAGCGCACCAGTGCCGCCTCCTTCGCCCGATGCTCGCTGCATCCGCCGGTGACAGCCGGTGTTTGTGTGATGATAGAGACGAAGGGAACTGTGTTCGGGATGGCGATGATGACCCTGATGATGACCTAATTAGTGTGAGTGTTTGTCAAAACAGCAATGGAGGGGTGTGATGGAAGAGTAGGGGGAAAGATAAAGAGGGGGCGATCATATGGTCGCCGCATACAAACATATGAATTAAAAAATGCTTGACAGCTCATTCTCAGTCATAAAAGATAACTTGCTCCGTGTTTGTCCTTGTTTCTTGGATGACCTAGTAAACTAAAGTACGCACCCTGTGTAACCTGCTGCTTCTCTTTGTTTGTGAGAGGCAACTCAAAGGTTGTCTACAAGGCTGCCAGCTTCACAGCCCATGTTTACTTCCTGGGATGTTTGATTCAGAGCCCAGCAGTCTTTCACAGTGCGTTCATAAAGAATGCTTTCATAGATATGATAAGTCTCAGCTAAACAAAAACACAAGCTGAACAAACCCAATTTGCCACAAGGAAGAGGTGACTGGAAAAGTAAAAAAAAAAAAAAAAAAAAAAAAAACAGTGTGTGCATTCACATCAGACAAAAGGCAAACAATTCCATGCAAGGACAAACTTGATTGAGGAATTTGCATGATGCGATGTCATGGAAGCACATCAACACTGAAAATGAAAATCACTGCAGACATACCCTGGCACTGACCTGAGCTAGCAGGAGTTCAAAACAGACAAAAAAAACAAAAAAACACAATCATACAGACTCAAGTGAGACTCACACTCAGAGGAGATGGTGTAACTCTCTGAGCTGTGTGCACCTCCAAAATGATCTTGAGGGCGCCCACAGGACAGGGGACAAGTGTTTCCTGAATCTTTTAGCCCATATTATTATTTAACATTCCAGTGTGCAGAATGTGTATCCTTCTATGCTAATAGTTTAGTATCTGATTTGTACCAATAACCCACCAAGTTGTAACACCATGTTTCCACAGCAGCCCTGAGTTGACAGACTACTGACTCGAGCGACACACAGCGACTCGACCTTTTACCTGTAGAGTTCTCCAACATTCAGAAAGAGGAGGATGAGGGGAGGATTACTCAGTGGGCTGCAATATGCTTCACTGGTGCCATTAAATCCAACACGCTAAACCTTTAATGTGCAATCTGCTTATGTTAAACCATTAAAATTCGGTCTCCTTGAACCTTCCTTACACTGGATTTTGTTAATTAGAATCGTGTAGAGCTGAATATATAGCAGATATGATTTGTAAAGCATGATTTAACTAATGGCTGTGAACCACAATTAAATCTGCCAGCGCACGTGGGTGCAGAGGACTGGTTACAGGTTATGGCTTTTAGTTTGGAGGAATAACATATGACTTCCTCCCTTTCGCACGTGGCCACTATCTTATCAGGGTGATTCATGAAGTGTGGAAATCACTATACAGTCGTTTGGTTTAACTGATGTCAGTTTCGTCACGTTGACTGAGTGTGGCTGCTCGCTGACAGAAACCAAGTAAAGGAAAAACAACTTCCATTCCGTTCCTTTCTTCTTAATCAATATTACTTTCCCCCAGGTGAGGATTAAGAGAAAGGTTTCCGTGATAGTCGTACAAATTCAATTTCAAATTGAATTGTTCTTCTCACGGGCAGGTGCGTTTTGTCACGTTAACATTTTATCACTGATGCCATCTTGACAGTTTCCTGTGGCAATGCTCAGATGGTCGGTTATTAACACATGCTGAGAGGGAAGAAAATCCATATTCCGCAACTTGTTGTTTGTCAGTTTGACAGTCGTCAGCATTAACAACATAGTCAGCCTGCAGGAAACGTGGCAATTACCTCCAGACTCTCAATTAATGAGCTTTATGAAAACGTTATTATTACTGTTACAGGGTCTTATCAGACCTCGCCAGGCTTCTCTCGTCCCTCCTCTTTAACAGACACTGAGTCGAGTGCACGAAACATTTATTAAAGGTTTTAAATTTAATTTCATCTGTTTTTCTGAATAAAATACAGTGTGTGTGCATCTTTTCGACAAAATGGCCACTTCTTAATGAAAGGAAATCCTGTGTTAAAGGGCTGATTAAAAGTAAACTTTTCTGAAAATAATTCCTTTCAAGGAAAATGAAAACATAATCAAGAATGTTGTCAAATGAAGAATATGCTCGGGAGACAACTGGACATTTTGTAAACCGTAAAATGTTAAACAAGTTTTAACATAAATGACGAAATTCAGGGGGTATTATCTATTTTTTGTCATCATCAGAGAAAACGGTAAATCCAACATTTCATTGTGTCACTGGTTAATGCTATAACAGTAGACTGTGTTGAGCTCACATACAGAGTCTCAGAGTTGGAGATACTCAGGAGAGCACCATGCTGTTAATCCCCATGTGGAAATAATCCCAAACATGCGTATTATTTATGCTATTTAAGTAACATCAGTTGGATTTGTGCCCAGTGAATTAAATAAAAACACATACTGTGACCTGTTTCTTGAGACGTATTTGTGGGAAGTGAGACTAACACATGGTTGGTTTTGTTAATTTCATAGGATTTGCTGAGATTTACAAAAAATAATAAGAATAACCACAGTTTCATTCTTAACACTAACAAGATTAAATAGTTTACTCTGCCGTGCATAAAGACTTCATTTGACAAAAATTCAAGAAGACTTGTTGGCTTTTAGTGAGCTTTGACTTTTTTAATATTCAGTTTTGTACATCCCATCTGGGAAGTAAACAAACTGCTCAACATTAGGCGGCCGGGGTGTCAACTGTTTGTGTAGCTACACTGAACATACCAAGGCTCGACTTGAGAAAAAAACTTTAGACATTGTTTGAAACTACCAGGCATCAGAATATTTTACCCACCAACCCTCTAGTTAGTGGACGTCTTAACGTCTTATGTCTGCATCACATTCTCCAATTCACTAAAATATATGAGTAATCAGTCACCTATATCTGTAACTGTACACAAATAACCAACACTATAAAGGTCTGCATTATAAACAACAGGTTGTAAAGATAGTCTCACAGTTGTCCTTATTTAAAAATACTAATTAAATGTTTCCTTGTGACCTGCAAGAGGTGTGACAGCTGAGAGAATTGCCGGTGGTTATGTAACATCTCCTTAGAGCTTTAACCACAAATACATTTATGTGTTAATCTGCCCCCCAGCACCTGGTGCACAAGTCTGTTTCCATCTTTTATCGGCCGTCTTTTATCAGACTGCCTGTCTGGCATAGTTGGGAACAGGCAGAAATACAGGCCTATAAAAGCGGTTTCCCCACATCTGCTGCTTCATATTCCTGGCTCAGATTCGTGTGTCTGGAGCCAATGTCAATGTCAGCGTCTGAGGACCGCAGGTCTCCCATCACCCTCCACGAGCTATAGCTCCTCAGCCGAAACAGGCCCCAGATGGAAATTGTGCGAGACTCATGTTGACAGAATTTAGGACCCAGTTTAAGGTCTCACTTTGACAATACGAATCTTAGCCTCGGGCTTTCTTCTGCCTCAACATCCATTTCTCTCTGTCTCTCTCTCTCTCCTTCCATCTCTCTCACTAAGTCTCTTCCTTCTGTCTTTCTGAGCACGGGATACAGGCCAAATTCAAGACTTCTTATTTATTTATCAACTCATTATGATTCCCTCTTGCACCTCAGTCCCATAGAGGATTTTCCAGGAAGGGAGATACCTAAAACAGCCTTTATCTGAAGTCTCCTTTGTCCCCAACTTCTTAGAAACTGTTGAACAGGCTCATTACTCGTTACACAGACCATTATACATGCAGCTGAATGTTGTGTTTGGAAATTAAATTCAAGCATCCCAGCATAAATACTGAAATATGGAAACATTTTAATAATGCCATTATTAATAATAATAATTAATCTTGCATTTTGTTTTCCGGCAAAGACAAAGAAATTTCCCAATCTAGTTAAAAAAAACGTCTTCAAAAAAAGATAAATAATGGCACCGTCATACATTTCTCTGTTCTAGTTGTAAAATGATGTACAAAAACACAAGTAACTGTATATTTGTTCTCTGATGCACGGGAGAAATAAAGTCTTTAGAACTGTGTCCAGAGTTACCAAGTTAATGTGTTCTGGGGTAAAATCAGATTTTACAGATATGAGGTTTCGAACTAAAGCTCTATTAGCTAAACTGACTGGCGCCTGGACAGATTTCACTCCAACTGATAAAAAGAGAAAACTGTAAAAGTGTAAGATAAACAGAGATCGTATACGTGGGCCTATTCCAGAGGTTTGTGTGCCGATACTTGAGACCGTGTTGGGACTCTGCAGTGGGAGCAGCTTTCCTCGCCATGTGGTAAATGGTTTGTGACTGGTATTGAGTGATGCAGCCGCTCTAGGATACCCAATGCTAATGTGTTCTGCACACAGTTTTTCATGCTGCATAGCGACAGAGCACAATTCAGAAAATGTCTTTGTGTGTGCACAAGACTACAGACACAAGGGGGTGGGGGGTGGTTTGAGCTACAGTTTGTGTGATTTGACTTCACACCATCTGTGCTGCAGGAAACAGCCCCAGATTGCACTGAGGTGAAGCTACGCTGTGTTTTTCTTTTCCTTTTTTTTTTTTTCCAAATATGCATCGAGGCGTATGAATAAATAAAAATGTGTTTTATCATTAAAAGGACTTCAAAGGTTACTGAAAAGTGTTGTCTAATGGCTTTCAAATTCATTGACAACACTAAGTGAAAGCACCGCTCTAATCTCAGCTTGCTGCATGACATATTAATGGCTTGTTTTGAAGATGACACGCAGACTTCTCAGTGTAGCCCGTCCATCAAAGCCTCCCAGGACTCTATGTTCTCCCCTCCTTGTGTCTTTTGCTGCTGTTTGACTCTCGTGACCTCACTTACATACCATAGAGCAGCATTATGCAATCTGTTATTTCTGGCAGGTCTCTGACAACTGTTTTCATCTTGGTGCCCTCATATTGATGAGTTAATGTGCTCTTTTAGCTTTTCATTTGAGCCAGCTGCCTGGCAAGGTGAATCTCCCCCAGGCTTTAATGGCCTGCTGTACAGCGGAGAGTCAATCCTACCACTGACTGATGGATAAATCACACACAGAAGAACGGGCACGGGGCTCTGATCCCCATCTCCACATTCATTGCTTTCGTGCATTAGTTGGAATTTTGTTTCATTCACAAAAAGCAGGAATTTGCCATGGATGTGGCGTGAAACAGGATTCAGCTGGAGACGATGGCCACTCCATTCAGCTGAAGCATTGCCTCCGACATCCTCATTTCCTCTTCCAATAGATTCAAGACCCCCCCCCCATCATATTTTTGACAAAATTAATCTACCCCTTTGAAGCTGTCACTCACGGTCCTGTGTGATACAAATGTCCTCCTCTGCTGATTAATTTGATGGAAGTGTTGTGAGAGAATTCAAATAGGAACATTTGACGGACCATTCCATCCATCTAATTGTATTTTTTAAAGACATCGTCCCCGTCATGCCCCCCCCCCCTTCTCTTTTTTTCTCTCTCATCTCGCTTGTGTTTGACCAAAATGGAGAACAATCTTATATGGTAGCTCTTGACAATTTTATCCTTAGAAAAAAAAATAAAAAATGCAGTCCTCTGTTTCGAATGACCCTCCTTGATAGTGACACTCTGCTGTGTCTCATCAAATTAATTAACTGTCTGATGGATCATAAATCAGCCAACACATTAATGGGGCCTGGTTTTTTATGCTGATCTAAGCAATTCTATATAACATTGTAGAAAGTGTATGGCACAAACCCTTCTCTGATCACTACTACACCAGGACAGGCCACTTAAACTTCTGTCATCTACGGTATGTCAGATCTAAACAGTCCCCGAAAAGTGTTCATTCAAATCCAAACACACACTTGTTTCATGACTCTGCAGTAACCATCGCTCAAAGTCAATTTAGTAGATGCAGATAATGTTCAAGTGCAATGTGTAAATAAGAATTTGATGATAAGATAAATGAGAATATTTTGTTAAAAATAGATCTGGTTCTTTGGTTGACAGCACTGACACAGCATTTGGCTCAGGTTCAAACCTCGCCATGCTTAAACGTTGCTGTTACTTTATTCATCGTCCTCTGAGGACAACCTCCTAAATAACATGCAAATGAACAGTATGAGCACAAATGTACATTTTGTTCTGTTCATTGAGCCCTTCAGTGGGAGCCTCGGGGGTTAGTATCTCGGTTGCTGAATCAACATCTTAATTCAGACTAAACAAAGCCTTCAGCAATAAAGCAGCTTTATCAAACCGAGCAGAGGAAAGGCTGTGTGTTCAGCTGGATCAGTTGTTGGTGTCTAGCTTCTCGACACCTCAGACAGACTCTAATGTGCGACAGAGACAGAGCACCGATGTGAGTGATTTCTTACTTAACTGAGTCAGCAGATCACTTAATGCCAAACTGTGCCCACCAGTCACTGAGCATGTAACCTGTTTGCAGTTTGCACACGAGACAGTTGGTCAATAGCACGTTGGCAATGACAGAACAAGGTGGGGAGATTATTCAGCTGTGAATAAGTCCAGATTCATGATGACAGCAACACTGTTTTAGGCTGGACTCAATCAAACCTAATTACACGGTTTCAAGAGGTGAGTTAACGGTGAATGTACTGTGTGTTCACTTGATCTGAAATGTGACACGTGGCCATTTGACTGGACGTGTCAATATGTCCTGTAACTGGGAAACAGGGACAAGGGTAGCAGCTCTCAGTGTAGTGAGACAGTAGGTCGGGCTCACAGAGATTTCTGAAACATTATACTTTGTGTACTTGTAATACCAGTCAGCGCCACAAGGGGGTCAAATAAATCTGGCATATTGTTGTCGAGGTGTCGGTGCTGGCCCTGCACAGCCTGTTTGCATAAAATAAATAAGAAAATATTGTGACATTAGGAGCATTACATGGAAGTTCAGAACTCATGTGTTCACGACATGTAATTCCTATGATACTCAATGTAAAGCAAATGTCACTATTTGATATCATGTTTCTTTACTTCCTGCATTCAGAAAAAACCTTTCTGATAGATGACAGAAGGTCAGAAGAACGGGCACGTGCACAGCACATAAAACCTTCAAGTGTCAGCGCCTGCATTGAGACCCTGGAGGAGACTACTGATTTTATCAGATGGGAAGTGCTGAATTTGTGTGATGAGCTGCTAAATATTATATAAAAATATAAAATTCTTTTTTTTCTGACGCTGGGCAAAGCGAGGCGGAATCCGCTGCATGCGTCTCACAACTGTCCCAGGAGGTGACTGCGGCTGAATCTGTGTTATTGCATTGGTTTTTCTTTGTGCAATAACAAGAGTAATGCCAAGTATGACACAAGGTGTTAGTGGCCTTTAAAGAAGTGTCACAGAAATCACGAGGGACTAATGGGCGTATGCCAACTCCACCTCCAGCGGGATGTTGTCTTAATCCCGGAGTGTTTTGGGAGCTAAGCCCCAGTGTTGGCTCACAAAGACAATTCTTTCAGCCTCAATCTCATCAATTTCTCACTGAAGGGTCCCCATCCAATGTTCTCCCCTTTTGTTGGGCTGTGACTTGTGTCATCTCCCAATTTATCGCACTGCGAGCGGGCAGTTTTTATCATGAACGGTTTCTCTCCGCCTCTTTCACTCTCCCTCTCCGGCTCCCTTGCTCCCGCTCACGTTCTCTCCCCTCCTCTCGATTCTGTTCTGCTCTGTTTGATGCTGCTGAAGTCTTATAGCAAGATCACAGCGTTGACACAATGTGGTCACAATTCGCAAGACTGCATTATCTTCCCCGCATTTCTAATGCACAGAGGCCTGTTCCTGTCAGGCTCCCTCTCCTCAACTTTGAGCTCGGCAAATCAGGAGCTTGTAGGGCCGGACTGATGAATGTTAAAATACCTGTAAACACACAATTAGCAGGTAAATATTCGTCCTGTTTTTCAACGGCAAATATGCATGAATCTAATTTACATACATTTAATTCAATTTCATTTAAGTTAGGACTCAACTGTGGGTTCTGCAAACACTTAGGACCTGGAACAGCATCAACAAACAGCGAGATAAAGACAAGAGCAACCTAGCGATAAATAGGCAACAACAAAATGCTTATTAACACCAAAATGACTTTGAAGTTCCAGTGGTGGATTACATTTCTCCCCCCACTGTTGTAGTCAGTCAGAGGCGAATCCCCCTCCCCACCACCTCCGTACCCGCTCTTCCATATCCTGTTTCCACCCACCCAAAAAGATAAAATGACGACCATCTTAAGACCACTCGCGACTGATGAATATTCATAGCTCCCTGGTAATGGCCATTTATTTAATCAGTAGAGATGGGGTTGGCGTTGGATCTGGGTTAATTATTAAGAGCATTTTTAGTCGCATTCTTCCTCGCTACAATGTCATTGTATTCGCAAGACTCCCCCGATCTTTAAATACAGTACATGTATATGTGGGGGGGGGGGGGGGGGGGGGAAAAAAAGGTTTTGGTTTGGGGGGGGGGGGGGGGGGGGGGAGGTTTTTTTTTGCTGCTTCCAAGACTTCAGTGGATAAGAAGCCAGAGCCAGGCTCCAGCAGCCTGCTCTGCCTCGGAGAGGTCTGTGAGATGCCTGCAGGAGTGCAGATAGTGGAAAACATGTTCCTAAGCCTTCCTGGTGTCTCACTCTCTTAACCCCTACATTGTTCAGGAGCCTTCAGAATCTCCTGCTGAGAACTGGACTCCCTATGGTTGGGCACCAGGTCCGCTTGTAATTGTATATAGAAATGAGAAGGGTTATACACATGACAGGTGGATAATGCCTTCATTAATCCTAATACCTAATTGGTGGTGTTGTGGCTCATCTGCTTCGGTTAAGATGGTTTTTATTTTTTATTTTTT
Organism: Pseudorhombus dupliciocellatus; assembly: GCA_016785235.1. NCBI lineage: Eukaryota > Metazoa > Chordata > Actinopteri > Pleuronectiformes > Paralichthyidae > Pseudorhombus > Pseudorhombus dupliciocellatus. Next base: position 944,763 of record JAFBJW010009050.1, on the reverse strand, counting down.
GGAATAATGGCTTGAATGTAAGACAGCACATATTAAATGAATCCATTCATCTAATTTGTTTGTTTTAATGTTTTGTTGTCATACTGTTGAACTGTCTGACAGAAGCAAAAGAAAAACATGCTTAAGTAATAACAGCTTTAGCAAGAATTTGTCTTTGACTTCTGATGCTGAAATTGAAGAGTCAAACATGAAACTGAATGAAATAAAAAGCTCGGCTAAGCTAGTCACACATAATGCAAGAACATGGATGTGACCTTTTGCCACTGATGCCATAGCTTTATTTTACCAATCAAGCAAACTGCATTTTTACCAATGAACTAGAGATTTTTTTTTTTACACCAGGTCATGGTACTAGATTAATATGACAGCTACAGAAATAACTCCAGCCAGAAACCATGGATGCACTTTCTGAAATTACCAAGAATCTGCTGCCATCACCTCTCTAAACTGCATGTGCGCCATGTGAGAAGAGCAAGATCAAGAGGCACAAGATGCTAAAAAGGGCACAGCTGAGCCACTGGTCAAAGTATAAACTGGATACTGCATATCACCACAGCTGACTGAAGAAAGAGACTGCATCTTCCACTGCAGCCCTCTGGAGCTTTACTGAAGTGTCTCATCAAACAACATTGTCATCCACTGATGACAGAAATGTCAGGCTGTGATAAATAGGACCATTTTAGTTGGATGAGGAGAGGTATAAGCTCCCTCAAACAGGGATCAGGTGGTAAAGAGGATAAGAAAGGCTGGGTTCAGGAAAAGTACCACAACCCAAGGATTCTCCAGACGCTCACATTTATGACAAGGGTGGTTTTCCCTCGTCTTTCTCTGCAGATTTGCCGACTTTTCCTCACGGGGCATCAATCACAGGGCCCCTCGTCGCCACAAACCATTCATGTAGCCTGCCCCGTGCCCCCCAAAAAGAATGGCCTGTCATTTCTATGGTTAAATTCAATCCCATCCACTTGAACATGCATCGACAGGGACCCGTTGGGACGAGAGCGTCATTCATCACGCCTCAGCTGCTGTTGCTGCCGCGCATGGTGTTTTGCGTGTGCGTGCGTGGCAGCAGCCCAGATTTGTCTTGAAGACGCCAGGGAAAGATGATGGGAACGCAACGTGATCGGCAAAGCAATAGAGCATTTAAGCTTGCATCAGACAGTATGAGATTATGATCCCCCCCCCCCCCCATGAGATTATGACCCCCCCCCCCCCCCGTTCTGTTTCTGCGAGGCTGGAGCAGAGCACAGCTGTAGCCTTCTCGTCTTTTAGCCCCCCTCCACTGATTCTTACCCACCCCACTGAGCTTTAATATTGGCAATTTTAGGGTCACAATGGGTCCCAGTAGTAGGTAAAATGGATGAGAGGTCAGGCTGGATCCCCAATGCGTGTTTTCATTTCTCTGTAATCATTTAAGACAGCAAGCGAGGATTTTAAGATGAACAGACCACTTGGACCCTATATCGCTTCACTATGTTATGCATTTATGTTGTGAGAACGCGATACAGGACTCAAGAGGAAACAAATCCCGTGTCCTCTGGTCCTTGTATCAAATTTCGTATCAGAATCACAAACATGCTTCGTGTCGGAAATTGAAGATAATTTGCCAAGTTTACACAGATCCACAATGATAGAACATCTCCGAATGTAACCCAGAGCCAATTATAAAAACAAAATGTGTCAGCAATGCAAATCTAGCTTACTGTCACACTCTTCCCTTCCATTCATCTGCAGTTTGATTTATGCCTAACGATTCTCAAAAACGGTTCAGAAAATTCATAATTCATCATCCTTGTCATGTTTTCAAAACAACACAAAATGAATGACATTCATAACGATGCTAATCGTCCCTCTCCATTTAGGCCCATTGTTTTGTCCGCTTTGTGCTTTCACTACAGGTCCATCTGAATACTCCCCTCCGTCATCATTTTCCTAATGAGTATCTTGTCTGATGTTGGCATTTAAAGTATTGCCAAGAGATGGCGTCCATTCTGATTGTCGCTAATTCTTTGGAGGGGCTTTTTTTGTTGTCCACAAAAATTGCATCATCGCAGCGCTGCCCACAGTGTGCAAGAATCTCCTCGTCTCGTTGCCTCCTGAGTTGTTTGCAGCTGCAGTGAGCAATAAACACCACAAAACATGTATTGATGAAGAGTTCAATATATACTCATTTCCTTCTTTTTTCGATTACAAGAACAAGCCGACACATTCTCAGCGATAATTGCACTTCTTTTGCAATAGAGTCTTGAAAACATTACTATATTCATCGTCCACTTGTTAAACATGTGACATTAACAATTTTAATTAACCTCTGGGATACTTGAAGCTACTTCCCAAGAAGGTGGCCACGGTGCTACGGGCTGTGAGCGGCTATGTCGCCCAGCAGGTGCACGCTATTCATCAGGGAAGCCTCAGTGTCCCTGTCAGCTGATTCCCTCCCGCTAAAGTGTTTGGTCCCTCAGGGGAAGCCAGGCACAAACAGTTATGCAGCTTTATTGAACTTATATATCTGTTTTATGTATTAGCGGGCGCAAAGCTGTGAAATATTTACATTATTCTAGACACAGGCGAGGAGAGTTCGCAAAGTGCCCGCAATCTAAAAACAATAAAGAGCAGTCTATCTCTTTATCGCTGCCATTTTATGAAATGACTTGAGGCAGGAGATGATTTTATTGCCAGAATGTATAGAGTCCGGAGCTTTCTGCCTCTTCCTCAGAGTCCTTTAACTCGGCTGCTTTTATGAAGTGCATTTTAATACTGCGCCACAATAGAGGCACTGACTTTTTAGGATAAGCAAGGCTGTCACATACTGTTTTGCAAATAAATCATTCGCCGCTATGGCTATAGAGTTTTGAGAAATATTCACATTTCTGACAATTCCAGAACTAGGCAGTGACTCCTCCTTTGCTTTTTTTGCATCATGTGTTCCTTTAGCAGTTGCTACAAACATTTGATTATGAAAACAGTTGAATGTTCATTTCTTATGACACAGCTGTAGCTGATGTTTCCATTCTCTGTTAAAACTATATACTTTTAAAATGGGAATGGCTACCGAACCAGCCATGGCGATCATGGACAAACAGATGAAGAAAGAAAGGTGCTGATAGGGGTAGTGATGCCAAGCAACAGCAACATCAAGAAGAAGGAATGCAAGACGCTGGAAAACTAGGGCTGACACAGGAGCTGGAGAAGATGTGGAAAGTGAAGGCAACACTGCTGCCAGTGGTAATCGGAGCACTCAGGGCTCCAAGACCCAAACTGGGAGACTGATCCACTAAGTCCAGAAGACCAAGTTAATACGCTAAACAATCAAGCCACAACAACTTTAAGTTGGCAGTCTAGGGAATTAAAATATATGTAAATACAGACATATATATATATATATATATATGAAGTGTTAAAGAGAAATTCTACCAAAAAATGAAATAATGAGCCAAGGAAATAGGAAAAAGTGCAAATTGACTGAAAAGATTAAGCTGGCATAAGTTAGCCACCAGAACATGATGGCAGCGTTTGACTTTAAAGACACACCGCACATCGCGTGCCTTCATGACTGTGAATCCCGTTTGCGTATGACCTTATGAAGAGTTTATTCTGGTGTGACCCCTGAACAGCTTGGACAGTCAGAGCCACATATGCCATCCTCCGAAGAAGCAGACCAGACCGCCAAACAGCTGCTCCTCTCCTGACCAGCCTGTCTCCACGCACCCATCATGCAACATGCTGCAGGGGCACAACATTTGCACATGTGTATACATATGTACACTCCTGTACACTTAATTCACACCCTTGTGCATTCGCACGTGAAACCCAGGACACATGCAAATTAGGGATCAGGCAATTTCACATGAGCGCATCACGCACCCTCTCGGAATCGCTGCAGTGACTGTGACTGGATGAAGGTGACTGAAATGAATGAGGTTTACATGTGGAAATCCAAAGCGTGGGGAGGACAGACAGCAGCGCATTTCAGTCGACAAGACAAGAGCGAACCATTTATACAATCCACATTTTTCTCTTTGTTGTGTGCAATCATGTCAACTGAACCATGGGGGAACAGTTCAGTGTGTGAGCAAATCAAGAATCAATGTAATGATATGGCCCATTAAGTTATGAAATGAGGTTCTTCACAAATTGTTTTGCTTCTAGTAGATTTCTCCAAACAGGTTCCTCTGTAATGGGCTGGAAAGACAAACACCTCTATCAGCAAGTCAACTTCAGGCTCAGGGCTGGTTTCTACTTTTGTGCACGTGCGTAAGATAAGCTGCGCGATGAATCCTGCCTGTTAGTAGGTAAATAATTAATCCTTCACGCACCTCCAGCAAATCTGATATGTAGATCTATAATCACAAACATGCTCAAAGCAAGTGTCGGAGGGGATTTAGTTTATTACCGTTCTACTATTTCAGCATTGACGACATTTACAAAAAGTCAGTGGCGCTGTAGAGTCAATCACATGCAAACCCGACATTACACTTTTAAAGTGCCCATGCTCATTTTCTGACATTAATTTCATCAACAGTGACCACACTTAATGTGGCGTGACAGGTGTAATTATAAACATAATATGGAATCCAACCACCCTATTATGATTGGGTCACGCGGGAATCGGTAAGCAATCATGTATGCCGCCTGATATTTTAAACCTTGTCTGAACAGCCCATTTCGGCAAGGTGTTAGCACCCTGTCGCCACTCATCAAATTAAAATGTTGAACCTGAACAACATGAAGAACTCTGCTGAATACTGAATGAGAAGGGCGGAAATGTTTCCCGAATCTCCACATCCATAAGGTCAGTATCCTCGTAATGCAATATTGAATTCAACGCGCATTCAATGTTGATGGGTGAAAATGCATTGAAAGACCTTTACCTACATACAAATTCACATCCCACCCTCTGTTCTCCAACAACAGCTGCTACAAATACATCCATTTATTTGCTTGGAGTTTAGGAAGACAGTAATTCAGAGACTTCAAGAATAAAGTAGTAATATATCAATACTGGATTATCAGAAGATCAGTCCTACCGACGTTTGTGTTTGGTCGTGAGCGACTGTATAATGATGCTTATTCAAATTGCTACAGGACTATAAATTACTATTCTGTAATATCAGGGAGACAAAGTAAGTGACTCGGGGGTGGGGGGGGGGTCATGCTCAGCACTTTCCAAACACTCAGTGCTGAGTTAAACAAATTTACCAGCTATATTTAGACTAAACATAATGTGAGGATGATGTGAAGCTCAATAAACTGCTGGAGGATTTATCCAAGAATAAAATTCTGCCTTAAGTCAAACCCCCACGTGATTGTAGAGGCTTGGCTGTTGAAAAGTAAAGATGAGGAGATACAACAGTGTAACTAGAGGCACTGTTCATATTTACATGCTGCACTGTCGATGTCGTACAGGATCAGATTAGATTAGATTAGATGATATTGTTATTCCGCACACTGAGCTCCACAGTGTGCAGTTTAGCAACTAAATATTGATATAGGGAAAGGATACAATATACAGATTTAATAATAACCAAATGAGGTGGTGATATGCACAAGGAATGTAATTATTGTGATTGCAGCTGTGATATGCAATATGATATTTGTCTGAGCCCCATTAACAGCACCTACAACACTGTGTAATAGCTCCCCGTAATTGGTTGTCAGTCAACACTGACATTATGAGGCCTCACACTTCTCAGTCTATGAAGGTTCTGCCCAAAGGCCAAACTGGAACAAGATGGGTTCAGCAATGGAGGATTTCCTGGTTCAACCCTCACTATCACTGTGAGATACCCACATGGCTAACTCCTCAACTGTGTTCCATGGCTTGGGAGAAGAAGGACAGATATGTTGACTCTGTTGGTTTTTAAACTGCCCTGAGCTCAGGCTTTCTGTTATAGTTTTGGACAGAAGAAAACCAGTAATATGAGTGAGGATGGTGGATTATTCCAGTCAGATGCTGAATTTAATCCAAAAAAAAAAGAAAACGCCTGCCAGTGTTCACAACACTTCCCTTTCATTGATTGGCAATTAACACCCACTGTCCAGAACAGAAGCCCACATTACCAGGAGAATGAGAAAAAACTACATGCCCATTAAGGGTTCACTTTAAGCCACAATTCTCTCCCAGGGCTGTAGCTGGGGTCTTAATAATAAAGTTAGTGGCTGTCATAATGCACCCCCTGTGGATCATAGTTCATTAACACAGCTAGGGCCTTACAAGAGGGTGGGGGGTGGGTGGGGGGTCACCGTATTGATTGCAAATCCACCCCCTCATATACACACACGGGGGGCCGTACATGAACAGGCCCGCACTCACAAACCCCACACCTGACCCGTGTCAGCTCAACACTGCAGCCAGTGTAGATGATTCAGCACTTTTGCTCCAGCAGCAGAGTCGAGTTAAATGCAGGACAGGAGGAAAAGAAGAGGAGGCGGCAGAGAAGGAGAAGAAGGAGGCGAAGGAGGAAGGTGGGTGTTGGTAGCCAGCCAACCCATCAGAGGAGAGAGTGTGGGGTGGGCGGAAGGATAAGAGTTGGAGGATGGGGGTCGGCGGTGATGTCATCTCATGCTTGGAGTGATGGATAACCTTCCCGAGAAGGCGCACATATAAACACGCGCACGCCCACTCACTGGTATTTGTACACACAAAAATTACAGTAGAGGCAGGCGTGTGTGTACGCTCACATTGAGATAGGGTGAAATAGTATGCACATATTCAAGCATTGAAATAGCTCGCGTACTAACTTACGCACACACACACACAGCAACCGCCCACGAGCAGACACAGAGTTTTCTCTTGGCATTAAAGCACTTCTTTGGCCCTGATGTCTTGTCACTTATCTTAAGCACTGGGAAGATGTGTGCTGCTGGGGGAGGGTGAAGCGAGAGAGAGAGAAAGATGACACACACGCCAGCTCCGTTCTGCTGACTGCTCAACTTTAGGCGTTGGCGAGTGGAGATTAACAATGACGGAATGTACTAACATCCGTCCACAGTAAAGCATGATTCATTTTCACTCATGTTTTTTTTTTTTTTTTTTGCCATCCAGATTAAAAGTCATCTCAAGAAGAGTCTCATCTGACAAAGAGCCACTGGCACTTTGATGTCCACATCTATTATTAATCATGTGTTACGGACAGTTCTGCTGTTTATCGGTGATTCCTTAAGAACACTTTGAAACTGTCCGTGCAGGTGCCATTGATGATCACACCATGTGTGTGTGTGTGTGTTTTGTACTAGTTGGAATGACAGCGTGTACCATAATCACAGTATTTGAGGTGATTTGCAGAAAGGCAGGGTTGCCTCACACATCCAGGCTGTTAACGCCGACTGGATTCTGATCCACAGATATTGTGCAGATGTCACTCTACAGCATCGAGCTTGTACTGTGTCTGTCATCGTCGCTAGATCTCTGCTGCCTGCACCTGTCCTCATTTACTTTCCGAGACAACTCCCCTCACCTGAATTCTTTTTCCCTCACCGGTTCAGATTCAGACTCTCACAGATGCGTGTGTGTGTGTGTGTGTGTGTTTGCTTCCTTTGAGCACTCGTTTGGTGCAAAGGTAGATCCTGTGTCTTCCTCTCAGCCATTCAACCCTCTTTGTCTTTCGGTCTCTGTCACGCTCTCTCGATCCCTTCGTGCGCTTTCATTTCCCTCTCGCTCCTTTGTCAACCTCCTCTTGCAAAGCAAGCGAATGTCTATTTTAAGCGATGTGCCATGCACCAACCACCCCCGCGCAGACACAGCCCTGAGGAGAAGACTGGCACAAGTCAAGCATGTTGAGTGTAAGTATCCGTGTGCGTGTGGGTAGTGAACATACTCCCTTATACAAAACTCCAGCTATTCACGACCTAATACAAAGCACTGAGAGGTCCATACTGAGCGTCGGCGACGCTGGCACGGGTAGCATTATGTTTCGCGCTCAACACACTTTCAGCTGTTGCTGCTGCCGCTTTGTGTAATGAAGTCTGACTGAAACGTAGTGGATGGAAATCAGGGGTGACAAACACATGATATAAATCATCATGAAACCATATTTAAATTCACTAGACAGATTTAAATCACGCTCATAAATATCAGTCCCTGAAAGAGGCCTGATTTTTCATCAAGACCCATGAATAATTTAAACACAATGTGGAAAACACATGCTAATATCTCGCTACTGCCACTGTTTGAATGAATTCTGTTGGAAAAAGAAGCGGTGAATAGAAACTGCATTACTGGATCCACACCTACATTTGATGCGCTCTTTCCTGTCTAGTACAACATCTCCACGCACATTTTTGGGAAAAAAAAAAAAGTCCATTTTTTTTTTTTTTTTTTTTTGCAAAGTCCTTGAAACTACCGCACTGACAAAATGAACATGGAACTTGTTGAAAATGAGAACGCAGGCTCACCCAGGCAAAAAAAAAAAGAAATAGTGTGATCTGTCTTAAATACAGCTGAAGACTTTGGTTTGTAGAATATTGTGCACTGTTTACTTTTATAAGCACAGTGAACAAGGCTCGGTACTTGTCTCACTATTTCAGGAGGCGCCCCTGTGGTTCGTATCAGAGACGACAAACAACCCACGTGGTCGTTCAGGTTGGAAGACTTGTTGGAGAATAATGTCTCTTCTACAGTACTCTGAACCTTTCCTTTTTCATTAGAAGCAGCATCCATTTTGCTGTCCAGTCTTTTGGCTCCTGCTACATGACAAATGAACAATCTGGAGCATTCATCACCAGCCCCGCAAAGTTATACAGTGCAATTTATCCCGTGTCGAATTCCCAGGAGATATTGAGCGGCCATCGATTTGGAGCCATTAAGACCATCTTGTTGGCAGAATGTGTTGACAACCAGGCACATGTGCAGATTACAGGGAACGGTTTTACTTCTTTTGTCTGTAGCCATCACGGGGCAGGCAGGCGAGACAGTGATGCATCCATTCTGCAGTGACTGGCACGCTTGTGATGTTAGACACGCGCACATCACATCCAGGCTTCAGGTGTATATAAGGAAAGCTACAGTATGTAAAATACCAGCGAACAGAGTCAATATTCCACAGCAATTTAAATGTGCAAACATCCTACTCCATATATTTCTCGGCCGAAAAATGTGTTTTCAGCCTTTTGTCCCTCGTCTCCCAAACATCTCACCTCGCTCCCCTCCTTACAGCTCTCTCTCTCTCTCTCTCTCTCTCTCTCTCTCTCGCTCTCTCTCTATGATAGCTGAGATGACTCGCGGGACGAGGCAAAGCGCCGGGCACACACCGCGCTCAGGTAATGAGAAATGATGTTGGTGTCAACGGTGGAATCGTCCAAATCATCCCTGAGCTGAGTTACATAATTCATATATCATTCTTTTACTCCCCCTCCTCTTTTATCCGTTATCACTGCCTTGTCCTCTGGCACGCTCTCCCTCGCTCACTCTCAGTTCAAACAGATTTGATTTCTATTCCTCTATGTTCCGGTGACATCGCCGCTCCTCCGAGAGGCGTGTTGCCGGGATTGGAACGCGGATCAAGTCACCCATCATGGCAAAGCATGCTGGGAGAGGCCAGGAGGTAGAGAGACAATAAAAAAGGAATATATATACCTGAGTGTGCCTACATGCTGGTGAACTTTTTTTCCTGGTATGTTAGGTGTGTAAACCTGTTTTGGTTTTCTTTGTCTGTATGTTGTTTATCATTTTTTGTCGCCATTAAGTGAAGACAAATCAGACAGACAAATTGTCTGCCTGTTTACAGCGCGTAGGTTTATAAGCCACACTTTCTTCAGTGGACACATTAAAAGAACATTTCTGAGATAAGTGTAGTATTTGTAAGGTTCACAGGTGCTGATAGGAGGATTTCCCTTTGGGTATAAAAAAGCTTGCTGTTATTCTGCTTCCAGTTTTTGTGTTGGGACCTGAAACACCGTCAAATACCTTCAGTGTTTGCATGAAGAAACTGTGACGACAAAAACTGTCAGACTGGAAACCGTGTACAGTGAACGCAATAAATAGTCTGAGCCCGGGGATCCACTGTCTACACAGGAAGCCCAAAATATTTGTTGTTGCTCCCTAGAGTCTAATTCGTCATAAGATATATGGGCTCTAGGATTAGAGTGTAAGCAGGTTGTAGCACAAAATGTTGGCATGAGTCACACTCAAATTATGCTCTGGGACTCGTAAACGGAAATATGAATGGAATAAGGCACTCATGTGAGCAATATTATTATAATCAATAATGAGAGTATTACTTTTTACTTAGATGTGTCTATTTATATCATATATATATATATATATATATTTTTTTTTTACAGTACAGTAATGGAAAAAAAAACTTCTCATCTCTTGATGTTCCTTTAAATAAAATAAGCCGCGACATTGCCTCTGTGAGGATGTGGGTTAACAGCAGCAGTGTTTCACCAAAGCTACTGTCATATAACATCTAACATCCCCATTGGCTGCAGATGGTGCAGACGGGGACAAGAGTGTTAAGAAAGCCAGTCGCTCTCAAAAAGCCTTTCAGGCGCTGCTGTAAACAGTGTATTGATGCGACACATTGAACTCCCGCCCGCGAGCACTATTTGTGGTCAGCTGCAGGGAACGGAAATGGAGCTCACCAGATTGTTTTTTTCGGAATCTGAATGGGGAAACTTTCCGGGGCTGGGGCTGACTCTGTATTGGCCAGATTGAGGTGAGATAGAGTGCAGAATATGAGCAGAGAGATGAAGTTGACCCCAGCCTTTTCATTTCTGCCCCTCCTCGGCTCCCCAGCCCTCGTTCCGTGCTCAGCCTACCAGGCACTTCCTCGCCTCGGCAGAGGAAAATATACCGTTAGCTGTGGACACGGAGTCACTTCTGCTTCTATCTCTCTTTATTTTCACCCATTTGTCTTCACTGTGATTCATTGTTCCCTTGTACTCACTGTCTGGAGTACAGCGCTTGCACTTCCTGTCTTGTTGCACACGTTGGCCCACAATTCTCTACGTGACTCGGACACACACATTCAAGTCCATTCATGGACATTCTTCACTCTCGCCTGCGAGACTCTTCTCCAGCCTCCACCCCCCCCGCCCTTTCTCCCTCTTCTTCTCCCCAGCAGCGGTTGAGAAATATTGGATGTATTGGCATGTCTCCTTTCATCATCCCACCGTTTGTGAGGTGGATCAAGAAGAGCGTACGAACCTTGGAGAGTGTGTTGAGGCGTAAAGGACCCTCTCAGCCCTAAGCCAAGCCCTGTCCATACAACGGAGAGTCCAGACGGTGTGATTCAGCCCTCCTGAAGCCTGGCCAACTCTTACTCACACACACACACGCACACTTACAGAGGCACTCAAAGAGAAAGTCACAGACATCCTCTTTCCTCTCTTCTTAAGTCACCACACTAAGGCTGCACTCCAGGGAGAAGAGGTGCAGAGGGGAGCTCTGTGGTTCTCAGTCCTCAGGGCAAGGTCACCTTTGCCTGGCTGCACTCGTGTAGAAGAGTTACAAGGGCTGAGGATGGTACAGGTTTGCACAGACTTCTAACAAACTTCCCACAAAACAGATTCAACTCCCTCCAGGGCAAACACATAAATTGATATATGTGTGTGGGGCAACTGGCATGTTTTTAAGACTTGCATGCATGATTTAGTGGAAGAGAGGGCTGACTGATGGAGAGGGTCATAAGCATGAATCCATAAGCCACGGGGAGTTTGACTTAGATATTTGTGCATTTGTATGATTGCATGAAGCACAAGCTTAATATGATTCTGTGGGTGTGTCGCTGGAAATCTCACTGAGAAATTATCGTTTCTGGAGTGCAAATGAATGTAGTTTTGCACTAGTTTACAGCCGTAAATGATTTACTTTTTATTTTTTTGATTTTTTGATTTTTTTTTAAAGAAACCTTTAAGCAGAAAAACTAATTTTAAGATTTTTGCTTTACAACTGTGAAACTCCGGCTAAAATGAAACATTTAACGGTCGTCAATAACATCACTGTTGATCAGGTCGAGACGGCAATCCACCTCCCCCGTGTTACATTTGTAAATGAAATTCCTTTCATCGCGTGCACCTAATCATTCCTGAATTTCATCAGGTGACTTTGGTACAGTGCAGAGGCCTGTATGTTACATTAAAACCCAGACTCCCTCGTGACAGTATGTCCTGTTACAGAATGTCCACATTAGCAGTGGCCTCATTGTGTCCACGTAGGTTAGTGTTGTGTCATGGCTGCCGCAGTGGGCTCCTTTAATGACCAAGAGGCTGCGTCTTCATCATATCAGATCAGCCATGTTCATGTTATGAAGATGGTGAAACAAAACTGTGTGTTTTTGTTTATTACGCTCCCGAAGACGTTGCGCTTTCATCACATGCCCGTTTGTTGGTGAAACAGGATTACGTGAAAACTACTGGGAACAATTTCCATTGGATGTTTCTTACATTCATTTGTTGCCTTGTTTTTTTATTTTAATTTCTTTATTCACTCCTTTAATTGTTTAAGTCCACATGGACGTCTCTCAGGTCTTTGGTGGGTAATGGGGACGAAGCACAAATGTTTTGAGGAAAACTTGTATGCAGTTTGAAGTGTGTTCACATTCAAACTCAATGAAAATATGTCATACAAAAAGTGTGTTTGTGTGTGTGAGGCATGATGAATAATATTATAATATCACTGCCGAGTGGACTGAACATTGTATCTAAAGCCAAACGGAAGACTAGTGAGAATGAGAATAAAGAAGAGGAGGGAGGAAACAGAGAAAGGAAAGCCAGAGTGAGAGAGAGAGAGGGAGGGGGAGACAGAGAGAGAGAGAGAGAGAGAGAGAGAGACAGAGAGAGGGAGGGAGGGGGAGTGTGACAAGTGCCATAACGTCCTCTGAGATGCATTTGGACAGAGTGAGCATCTGTCAAAACAAGGCAGCCTCAACGGCCGCCTCACTAATGGCTATGGACGTGAGCGTCAGAAAGGGAGGAGAGACGGGGAGGTGGCACTTGCACGTTCAAAGAGACACACAAGTTTGCTGCAGGCGTGCGCACAAATGCACACACACACATGCACAACAGCTGCAACGCTCTTTTTTGCTGGCGGCAGATCCCACCAATCATCTGATGGTGAATTTCTGCAAAGCTACACTGTAATAGATATTGAACTACTTTCATGTTCAGACGTGTGCATGTATGTGCAAATTAGGTGTGTCTATGTGCCAGTGCGGTGTGTGCATGTTTACGTTTAGTGTGTTTTGTTGTCAAACACCTTCCACCATCTCTCATTGTGATGAATTGGTTGCTGTGTCAATCATTCATCTGAATTGTTTTTTTTTTTTCGTTCTTCATTTCTTTTTTTAAAGCAATTTTGGCAGAGTTGTCTTTTCCTCTCTCTCTCTCTCTCTCTGTTTTGGCAAAGAAGCAACCATGAGCAATCATCCTTGGAGGCACACTGCTCGGTTATATATGCATAGTTATAGATAGTAGTTATATATAGTGCATTGCCCTCATAGACAATCGGGATTTTAAAAACGTCCCAAATTAACCCTAAATCAAACAGACGTCTTCCTTTTACAACTGCCATTGTATTGCTTTTGATGAGAAATGAATGAGATTACATACCAGGGAATAAAAAGTAATATTACACTAATATTTCCTTTCCACCCCGTCACGTCTGCAGAGGGGAAAAAAATACTACAATGTTACCCAGATCTTAAATGCCTGAGGCTGGTACAACTGTGCACACAGCAGGGACCTATGCAAAAAAGATAGGCTATCATTAGTAATGCAAACTAAATTACCCTTACACCGAAAAATATTAATGAAATCTCCCAACCTTCGTCATTTACTTTCAAGAAACCTTTCCTGTTACCGGGGCCTGTGCATCTCATATTAGGTAGAACTGCACTTTCAGCCAAAATACTTTGGCTGTCCATAGTGTAAATGTGTCATATGTGTTAAATAAATGATTGCGGAAGGAATTCACGACAAAAACATTTTAAAAAACACACTAAAAACCACAACCACAGTCACTAAGTTATCAAACTTCACAACAAAAAGCAGAGCACAACATCGGAGCTTGTAAAAGTATAACTTAATTTGCTGAGCTCCGCCCACTCTATAGTTTATAGATGCAAAAAAAAGTTCCAGATGAATATCATGAATATTATGTTCCTTCTCTGTCGATGGATCCCCCTCAATCCTCCACACTTCACCTTTAACACACAGAGGGGTTTTGCTTTTCTCATCAAACTCACAGCAAAGAGCAAAGTGCATTTTCCAATCTGCTGCTAGGATAAAGAATACACAAATGATAATATACAGTTACATTAATATATTAAGTTGGGTGCTCTGGACATTTCCTAAAGTCTGAAACATAATGAAGAATGTGATGAAATGTATTCAGTAATTACATATTTTAGGCTTTATTTTAAGGCTGTGTCACAAAGCCATAGTAATTATAATGGGGCTAAAGGAGGAAGTGAAGTGATGCAGTTTATAAAGAAATAAACGTTGGTGGGGCTTGATGGGTCAACAAAGTGTTGTTTTTAATTAACAACAGAAAACGTACTCATGTGTTTGTCATAATAACCATGATAATCAAGGTTCTATGCTCAACAAAGTAGCGTTGTTGAACAATGTTCCCATTTGACAAATCTGTGATTTTACACTTTTCTACAACTACACTGGATTAAAAAAACAAAACAAAAGAAAAAAGGAACAACCTAACTTAGCGTACCTTCTGCTTACACGCAAAGTACAAGTCTGCTAGAAACTGATTTGACTGACTGACGTTCCCTGTTTCAACATCTTCTACCTCAAGCACACAAGCTTCCCCCTCGCTCTCGTTCTGTTTGTGTGTGTGTGTGTCATACACATGCACACACACAAAGAGCATTGCATGGTGTGTTTTTGTTGGGATTTTGACAAACAACAACAGTGACCTTTAAGGAAGGCGAGGCAGCATGGCTGTGATCACAGGGAATGGAAATGGAGCCAGAGTGAAATGTCAACCGTCCCTGTGGTCTTAGCATTGACGCAAAACTGCCAGAAAAGAGAGGGAGTGCGCCTGTGTGTGTGTGGGGGGGGGTGTGTGTGGTATTTTGCAGGGGATTGTTTGGTATATGTGTGTGGGTATTTGTGTCTATCAGTGTGTAAACATGCATGAGTATGTGTGTGGCTGGCGAGTGTATTATCAGCAGAGTTTTTGTAAAGTTTGAGGTAGTGGGAGAAGTTTGCCTTCAAGGCTTTCAGCCAGAAAGCTTCTCTTGCATAAAGGCACTCTGGTCAGACAGAGTTAGTGCCAGAAAAGCTCTCTGGCTGAAAGCCTGTTGGACGTCAGGTGAGGGAGTATAAAGAGCACGACATGCAGCATACAGAGGAGGCTGCGGTTGATGGAGTTCAAATCCTGTTTTAATTCCACACTCATTATTCTCAAATCTTGTTTGTGTTTTCATTTTTACTAAAGTTTTTTTTTCTTGGCAGAACATCTTTATATTCTGTTTATTCTACTGTTTGCAAGACTCTTTTACAGCAAACCACCTTGCCGGGTAACACGGATGAATATCAAATCAAGCCCTGCAGGATAACGCCCCTCTGTGGGATTTCAAAATTACCACTGTAAGTGGAATGCGACGCCAGTTTGTTAACAGGTATAAATCACACACACAGAGGTTGATGCTGATGGGGGGAAATACATCAACTTTTCAGCTCTTCAGTTGTTTTTGTGACTCCTTTGAACAAACAACCTCTTGGCTTTGATTGTGTGAGCACTTCTACAAATATTCAAGATTTCTAACCAGGTAATTTATCGACATTCTGTCAAATCAGTCAATGACTTACTTTGAAGAAAAAAAAAAAAGTTTTCTCCTAATTGCGATGTGTGCAACACTAAGTGCAGGTCCATTAGCTTCTCCTATTGTGCTTACACTCCTTCAACTTGTTACGTTTTCTGCCAAGTAGGAAGAAAGGGGGAAATTATGTAAATGATGTTCTCAAGTGTTCCTATTCATCTTACAAAGTCGCATTCATGTGCAGGTTTATTCTGTCATACAATCACCATTGTGAGCAGGAAACCGCAGCAATAAAAGTACATTTTAGTTTGAAGATATCAAAGAGAAATAGACTTTTTTGTCAGCGTAAAAATGGTTTCAAAAGCAATGTGTTTAGCATGAGAGAAGTGAGTGAAAGACGGGGATGTCTGAGTTTCCCATGTTTGTGGAATAGAGACATGGATTTGCACTGAGCAACATTCCAGAAGTAAGATCATATTTTAAAAGGTTGGAGCGATTATTCTGACATTTAGGCACAGGCCTTCTAACAGCCAAGGTGCCCTCTAGCTCACCAGGCAGAACAAATGGGTTGAGTTGTAATTGTTCTTTAATGCAAATAAAATGCAAAGAGGTGAAACACAAACCCTCAAGATTCACCTCTTTGCATCTAATTTATGGAGACCCCCAGAGGAGGCTCTTATCCAGACTCCACTTCATTCCCTCCTGGGACACTGGGGTTGCTGCAGTTTGGTCGGGCAGAGGGGGGGCACAGCGTGAGAGTGGATCTGTCACAGTTTGAAGTCTGGAGCCAGTCTGTCGTGGCTGTATGGATACTGTGGGAATGTGGCAGCTGATCGAAAGGCAGGTGGGGGGTGTGACAGTGTGGGAGCTATCCACCCTTTGAGACACAGGGAAGTGTAGCCTACATACATACGGAGAGGGGAACAATCATGCGCTCTGCCCTCCACTGTGGGAGGCAAACATTTAATCAAAGTAAATTAGATTCCAGAGTTTGCTTGTGCATGCAGCAGCTACGGACCAGTAATCAGATTGTATCACTCTGGATCACACATTGTACTGTATCATATTGCAGGGTGGTGTATCACACTATCATATCATGTAACTGCATCACATTGCATTGAAAAAGTATTGTGTTTTTTTTTTTTTTCATTTCATCCAACTGTTTCCATTACACGGTGCTGTTGGATAACAAACAGGAGATGAGGTGATTATGTGAGACTGATGAGAATGAAAACACAGGATTTGACATATTCATTATATTTAAAGACACAAAGCTGCCATCAGAGATAACAAGTTTAGTTTTCCTCCAGTCTAGTTAATGTTTGCAGGTGAAAGAAAACAACAAGCAAACAATGCATGTGAATGTGTGTGTGGGGGAGGTATCAGATTTAAGATCATTCTTAGGGAAACACATTCAACACTCATCATGAAGTTTAGGGGAAAGCGCCAGGGGCGATGTCGGTGTGATGTTCCTTGTTTGATAAAATTCACTGGGACTGAAAACCAGAGGCCCCCAGGGTCTGACCATTTTACGAGGACCATAACTCCGGACCCTGCAAGTTTAAATAGCTGTTTGAAATGTCTGACTTGGGTTTAAGGGCAGAATTTGGTTAAGGGTAGGAAAAAAAAGTTTGGACATCGGTACTTCAAGGACAGGATTTTAGGAAAGACAGTTTTGGGGTAAGGGGTAGATTTGGGTTTAGCTGGGCCAGTGTGAGGTTGAAGCCATCAGCTCTGATGGTTAAGATTCAAGTAGAAGGGTTGCATGAAGGACAGGTCCCCACAAATACAGTAAGATAAGCACATGTGTGTGTGTGTGTGTGTGTGTGTGTGTGTGTGTATGAATGAGTGAGCTCCTGGGCGGTATTGGTATTTTGAGACATGATTGACAGGGAAGAAGTCTATTAGGTGAGATGTTAACAGAGTGGAGCCTGTTATCTGCTCCAGGCAGCCGTGAAAGGGGAACGGCTGATTCACAAGGAAGCTATTGAGAATTTCAAAGGTGTTGCCTGACTGATTTGGGCCCAGGTCCACGTCACACTGAGCCAGCAAAGCCACGCTTGTTCTCCAATCCATGCTGATCAATGCGCTTTCACATTCCCCCTCCTTCGCTCCGTCTTGTATCTCCACCGCTCGTTTCCTCAATGCGCTTCTCCGCTCTGACTTGTCTTTAAGTGGTTTAAGCCTCTTTTTGTTTCTACTCTGCTAACTTTGCATTTTCTCCAGACTGTGACACAAATTGAGTCTTCTTTTCCTCGCCGGCATATTTCCACGCCTAAAACTTTGCTTTATCCCAAACACAACTCCATCTGCGAAATGAACCACACAGAGGCGACTAATCAAGCTTAACTTCAGCGAAGGTGAGCCTCAGAGCAAAGACAGTAAGTTAAGCCACCAGCACTGTGATTCCCAATGTTGTTTTAGAGGCATGAATATTTCAGATCCTTTTTGTTTGTGGTTGCTTGTGAGCATTATTGGAACAGCCATCTCCACCCATGAATTTCTTTGAATAGCAAACACGGTTCACAGAGTGAAAGCTCTATTCTCTGGGGCTGAATAGGATCGAAGAGGTTTGACTGCAGCACACTCTCACACCAAGTAGAAATATTAAAATAAAAGGCATGAAATTTGTGTGCGTAGTTTTTTCTGGTTGCATACTTGTGTGAACTTTGTTTGACCTCGGTTTTGATTTACCAAACATTGCCGAGGGGACGCAAAGATTTCATGTACATGCGAACACGTGTGTGTGTGTGTGTGTGTGTGTGTGTGTGTGTGTGTGTGTAACCGCTTGTGCGAACACGTGTGTGACAGCGCGCAAGGTTATCCATTGGCTAAGGCAAATGAAATATGACAGTCAACCCCGCGTCCTGTCCGTGGTAGCTCAACACATGTAGCACACAGTCACAGAGGTTCACACACACACACCTCACTGCACACTCATACATGCACCCAGCACTTTAACACACAAGCTGTGCAACACTAAAGCCGGTGTGCATCCTCCGAGCCGTGGGCAGGACCCCAGAGGCTGTCTGCTGGGCTCGTTGGGCCCGGCTTTAAGAGATGTGATTAACCAGTTCAGAGAGAGGTGAGGGGGAGAAGCAAGGGCCACAGGGAGCTGGTCCAATAGGAGCATTACCCAAAAGAGCCTCTACTTTGCTGATCCAGAGGAGGGTTTTAACAGCGGCAGTGCCGCTGTACGGGTGTCAGTGTAGGCGTTATATAAAATGCAGACAGTAACCGACATCCACAAAAATCCAGTTTCAGAAAGGGAGGGCTGGCTCCTCAGCGCGTCGGGCTGCTGTAAACAGACACTGTCAGGACCCGGTGACAAAACTGCAGTGGGTGGATTTGCAGCCTAATTAAAAAGAAAACAATGCGAGAGAACAGTGTACTTAAGCAGGGGCACCTAAGTCTAAATGGATCAGCAAAGTAAATACTGAATAGCAGTGTGTTTGTGCGTCGCTCTTCAGCTTCCTTTTTCACCACGAGTTTAATCGGCGAGACATCAGCAAATGCACATCAGCCATCATCTGTCTCATCAGTCGAAATAAAGCATCACATAGCCACACCCAGTCAAGATAATGAAGGTGGAACCTGAGATTTACACAAATGCTAGCTTTGAGTTAATACAATAGTAAGTCACATAAAAATACGATTTTTTTTAGAGGCCACAGGAAAAAGAAAATATAAATTCTGGTTAATTTCAGGCTGTAGATAGATGATGAACAGCAAGGACATTGATTATGAAATGAAACCAGAAGGTTGGCCACTCACCTACAAGATAAGTAAAGCAGACTTTGTGTGTGCTTTGTGTTCGTTTTTTTTTTTTTTACCATCCTTTATTCTTCACTAACTGTGAAGCCCGGGACAAAATCATATCTGACAGTAGCCAGGGACAACATGATGCAAAAGAAATGTGTTTGGCAGTGATTACAAATAAAATACTTTGTCTTTAGTCCAGTCAAACCTCTGAATTTCAAAGGTAATCAGTGAAGCAACATCTGTGCTGTGTTGCATCTCACTAACGCTGCATCACAGCTCCGCTTCCACAACCATGACAGGATCATTTAGCTTGCAAAGCTAGAGGCAGTGGGAGCTTCGAGAGAAACCTGAGTTAATGGAGGTTACAGCATCTGAATGTTAATATGTTGATTTATTTTGTGGATGGAAACCCGACAAAAAAAAAAAATGATGAACTGTATATTCCTTCCTCATTTGGACCGAATTCTGAGCCTGACTGTCCTACTTTTGATTACAGAGTTAACAAAGAAGCGAGCACGACACACAAACATCCGTTTCCATCTGTCTCTCCACGCGATGGACCCGAGCGGTTTAATCTCTTCAATATTTAGAAATCTTTGATTGGCACTTGGGTTTAGATCTCCATGCAGCCGCAGAGGCTCTGTTCCATCTTCCTATCAGATGTGGTTAAATGGACAACACACACAGATCACGCGTTGATACCAGGTTTACATTAATCTGCTTTTTATCAAACCTGTTCTGCTTATAGGCAACAAACCATGCATACGATACAAGGCTCCGGACACAATTTCAGCATTATCTGCATGTGGCAGAATGTCTTGGTTTTCACGTTCATTTCATATCATGCTGTTGCAGCACATCAGGAAAAATAGAAGAGGAAAATATCAGCAGTCCTACAGGCATCTTTGCATTATATAGGCCTGACCCCTATCAATATAGGTCCAATGTCTGGACTGTGGCTGATTATATTAAAGACGGCAATATTATTATATTATATATACAGTACTGTATGTGTTAGTGGGGTCAGAGCAGAGGACGCACATGTAGATTTTCAACTACTTGTCCATTACTGGGTGATGAGGGGACTGGACCTGGAACCCAGGGCCTTCTTACTGTGAGGCAGCAGAGCTAACCACCGCACCACCACGCTGCAAGGCTTAATGTCACGACACCAAAAACAATCAGTGTATTTATTCTGGATCAAATGCAACACCTCTTCCTCTGTCTTCACATCAATGATGGACGACCTGTTTTGGTTCAACGCTACAACAGGGATGCAACACTCATTGGTCACCATCTGTCCCTCCTCCTGTTTGTAACTGGTTGTAGCTTAACCCACGCACTGTGGGGACTGTGCACACGAAAATAGAGCAATTGTAATATTCACTTTAATGTATCGTCCCCTTTGTCCTGTGTGTGTGCGTGTGTGTGTGTCTGAGAGATTATCTGGATCAGCTCCTTGAGAGAGGAGAAAAAATTCCCAAATCTGTGCAGGAAAGACTGTGAGGACAGACTGGCTACTGCCATTGGTGAATGTCATCTTATTTTCCAATAAAACAGTAAAGAGCTAACACTGATGTTCATGGTTTCATACAACTTCTACAACCAAACACCCTCGCACCTTTTCTCTCACCTCTGTGTAAAGACATGTCTTCCTAATTTATTATTGCTGTTAATGTTCCATACAAACAAATTAATACATCACCGATTATTGTATACCTCAGGGAAAATAACAACAACACACAAAAGTGTGAGCTGCTGCAATTCCGCAAGTCAATTGTCACACACATGCAAACAAGACAAAGTGTATCTTATACATCATCTGAGCCAAGTGCCTCTCCCCTGCACTGTCCGTCTGGCTAGAGGTAGTCAACAGCACATTGTTCAGTATGTGTCTATATTTATCAGTCTCTCAGTTAACCTGGCACACACTGATTATTCTTTTGAAATGAGAAATGCATCCACTCTCTATATCTCATTTGTGCACATTGTTTGTTTCAGCCTCATTATTTCCACTCCTGGACTCGACCCAGACTGGGCCGATTAAAGTAATGTTTAATATTTCTCTGGAGCTCCATTCAGACTGCAGCCATTGGTAGACACTACGACCAAGTAAATGGTAAATGGACAGCACTTAAATGCTGCCTGAAAGCAGTGAAAGGCACTTTACAAAGTACTTTATGTTGCCTTCCAATCACCGACACACACTCACTCAAACACCGGGGGTGGGTGAGCGGACACGCAAAGTTCTTATTCATGGGGTTCAATGTGCTGCCAATCAAGCTTTAGGGCCGACAAAGGGATATTTCCGTTTGCAGCTCTATGTAGCAGGAATGTAAACATGTTATTAAGTAAAGCATATATAATTAAATGTTGTCCAGCTAGTAGAAAGGTCTTATATCAGGTATATTCTGTATCTGCCCTCACAAAATCAGCAGGCTGAGATGTGACCATCTCTGAGAATTTTTCACTCTAAATAGATGAAGGAGTCAGCTCTAGATAGACCTAAGCCTTGAGAAATCTAAATGTCTCCCTGACCCCTGTAAACTCAACATTCATTTTGATCACCTGTGTCAATGTCATACGTTTAAAAATAAAACAGCCAAAAGTTGTCCCGTTTCCATTTACTGCACATTCCTGAAAAGTGAGTGCCGTAGACTGTAGACGCCCCCACCGAGTCAGCACGCAGCAGGCAGCTGGCAGAGAGCTGACTGGCTATCACTCAGAGCAACTCTCTCATCGAGCAGCGGGAGGAGGAGGAGGAGGAGGCAGAGCCGGCTAGACAAACGCTTTGGGTGGCAGCTGAATTTCTGTCACACCCCTGCAACCTATACGTCTTCATGAAGCATACATCCCGGAGGGGGTGGTACAATAAACACGGACAAATAGTTGAAGTAACACTGTTGTGAAAATACTGCTATAAAGCAGAAACCTGCAATTCACCTATGGAAAACTGTTGCAATATATAATTGAATTCATTATTCCTTTAAAGAAATTGATAATTCCCCATACAACTAGTCGCAGAACTATATTTTGTTTCTATTAAACGTGTAGTCCAGTTTCTGTTTGTTCAATTTCTGTAACAGAAAGTACAACACAGACATTACATGATGAATACAGCTAACTAAGACTCATATCAACATAATAAAACTGACCTAGCCTTAACCGTAAGGTTTCAGTATAATTTATACTCTTAAAATGTCAGAAGTTCCGATTATTACACATTTCCTTCGAGTTTTTAATGGCCCTGTCAGCGTACACTTATTTTTCTGTGAGCCAACGCATGATTAATTGTATTTACTTCTCACTGACCCGTGGAATACAAATGGAAGATAATGACTGACTAATATCAGGTAGCACAACCTTTGTCTTCTCGTGCCCTCCATCACTTGAATAATCAACGTTCTCAAAACGTTTTCAGAAAGCAGGCTGCGCAATTACAGCGGCATAAGAAGCCAAGTGATTGAACATTGTTTCCCTATGTCTGTACACATGCAGCCACCAAACTTCCTCCCTCATACTGGTCATTCATACCGCGGCGTGATTTCCACAGTAATCATTTTCTCACTTGATAGAAACCAAAGAAGAAAGAGTTTTGATTGTTCCCCCACTACCTCACTCAGCAGCAGGCCGGACGATTTGTTTCTCTGTGGGATTCACAAACAAGCACCAAGAAATTACCATTCATTCATAAGGATAGTGCAAAAAAGAACAAGAAAATGTGTTTTGCTTTCGATAAACTTATCCAGCAACTTAAGTCTTAGTGTTGACACCGTTACAGGGAACTGAACCATTATAGTTTGACTGCTGGGAAATCTGTACCATCTCAACCAGTTTACTGAGGTCTACAGTGAGTCAAAGAACCCTCACAGTAATCAGACATGTTGAAATACATCATGTGAATGAGATCATTTTGACATGATGAATAGTTCAAATGTATTGACCCACAGTTTATCTTTGATCTATATACATAGGTGCTGCATTCCTCTTTATTTTTAACTCCCAGTAATTAGGTTTCGTCAACAGGGCAGCCGTCGGATTATGTGATTGCTCATTTGCTTGTCCCGCTGGGCTCAGTTGTGAATGTGTGTCACTGCACGTCCAGATCTCAGCAGTTAGACCAGTCCGTTTGTTATAGCAGCTAAAATGACTGGGTGGGACAAAAAGTGTTGGATTGATGAAAATGTAATGGATTAAACCCTTATATATATTGTAGTGTTTAAAATAAAAAAACACATCAAGTATCTTTACTCTGCTATATTGAAAATGTATTTTTGACTTTAGGTGTACTGCAAGTAATGTTTTCCATTTTATATTAAGTAAAGGGATTTACAGTTTTTTTGTATTACGTAGTTACGGACATGGGTTCACTGTGAACTGCAGTTGTTTATTTTTTGCTTTGACCTCGGTGAACAAAGTTGAAGACTAAGTTAAACCCACACTCAGTCGAACTAGACTGTGTAACTGGGACAACAGATACGATAAAAAAGAAAAACAGACAGTTGCGTGAGTGACTTAGAAGTCCTGGGCGCCTGTGCTGATTCTTACTTTATGAGTGCTGATTTCCTCAGAGGCACAGGATAGATGAAAACATCAAGGTGTGAAATAAATAACACATGATGGGAAGTGTGTAAATACTGCATTCTCTCGACCTCCCCACACACACACACACACACACACACACACACACACACACAAGCGTGGCATGTCCCCGGGATGAAAGCAGTAACTGGCATCTGAGATAAGCAAATGCCTATGAGGAGCGTCCCTCACATCCACGCCGATGCATTATTGATCATGACTCCCCATAGTGTGGGGATTTTACCCCAGCTAGCAGATGCCCCCAGGTGAACCCCACCAGATGAGCCGCTGGTGAGGTTTCCTTTCTGTACATCACTCCCTGCTTCCTCTCTGCATTCGCTTGTTTCTAGCTGATCTGAAACCGAGTGAATGAGGGGGTTAATGGATCAGAGCATGAAGAGGTTTTACACTTTCACCTTTGCATTGATAAATATAGAATAAAGTGGGTGTACTTTGGTTCCATGGCCCTGATGTGCAGTAGCAATGGCGGTGCAGGATTAAAGACCCACATATATTTTTGATGTAGGGACAATCCCAGGGGGTAAGAATAGCAAACATCATAAGGTATGTTTGATACAAGTAACTTCTTCAAACAACTGTCAAGTTTCTTTGTAAGTAAATTTTTTTTTCTTCTTCTTCTTCTTCCTTTAAAACAGAGCCTTAAAGGAATTGTTTGACATTTCGGGACAAGTGCATATTTGCTTCTCTGCCAAGGCTTTGGTAACAAAAGTAAATATCTCCTTTCTGTTTATTTGATATAGATCTAAGACATATGTTAATTCAGCAACATGTTGAACTATGCGTTAAATTGTGTAATACACAGCTGACAGACAATTAATTAAATCAGATGGCTCTCTTGCCATTTGTCCATTTTTCCATTTGATTTCTGGGTGTGAATGAAAACAAATACTATATCTCCTTTTTTGCTGGTTGAGACTATGCTGGTGTCCCAGCGCAGGTGCAGCGGAATTTGCCTGTTCTCATTAGCTCTGTCAAGAAGTCCTGGTTATGCTTAATGGGAAAGGAAGATTAATGATGATTAATTCATTTTTTCTTTGAATGATTTACTATATCAACAGGTTTAATTAGGCCAAACACAACCACGGAAAACTCCAACCCCTCCAACCCTCATCACCTGTTCCCCGAACTCAATGTTTTGCGTTGGGGTTGTTCTTTTGATTGAGGTCTGTAGAGCAAGGAAATCGGACCGGCTGTGCGTTGAAGTAAGATAGAAACTACTTTCATTTGGGCCTACCAAATAGTTTATATTCAGCAATAAAGAGAAATGTACAGAAAAAAGCTGTCTCTCTCTTAAATCCATTCTCCTTCCACAGGGTCTATACACCAGATCCTCATCTCTCGCTTTCTGCTTACGACCTCGATACTGGACTCCTCCTCTCCTATGGTCTTATCCCCTCCTATAGACCGGCTCCTTTTCCCGCACTCTTATCTGGGCCAGAGCCCCCCAACCCCCAACCCTCAAGCTTGTCGCTATCTCTACCAGTCGGGGTAATCCACTCCTCCCAATGTGTCTGATGCCTGCTCCACTCAGTGGTGCCCAGGATTATCTCCCCACAGCCCCCACAGCCCAGTGCCACAGCTGCAGGGGAGCCCGCCACTCTCAGAGCTACAGGCTGGTTGGTGAGCCGGATCCCTGCAAGACAGTCCAAGCTGACTTTGCGGTTTTTGTGCTTACTGTCTAGTGATGGAAGAGGGAGAAAGTGGATGTTTACCCAAGTACACCTGCATGGAGAAGATGCCGGGGTACCACGAGGGTTTGACTGATGAGGGGTGACACTGATGTTTCAGATCAAATCTATCAACACTGCGGCTGCACATGTGGATTCCAGGGAACAAACCAATCATCCTTGGTGTGCTGAGGACAAGGCGGTAAAATATTGGATGTAAATACCCTAATGTGTTTACTACTACGTGAAGAATACTTCACCAGAACATACACTAATATTCAGTCAGATTCTCATATGATATAATGCAATATGATGATAATATGATGCACTGGAATATAATATAATTATAATAAAATTCAACATGTTTAAACTATGATACAATGGAATATGGATTAACTAGATAAGTTAATTACCATACATTTGATTGATATGTACATTTTCTTGGCCTGCTA
Organism: Pseudorhombus dupliciocellatus; assembly: GCA_016785235.1. Lineage (NCBI taxonomy): Eukaryota > Metazoa > Chordata > Actinopteri > Pleuronectiformes > Paralichthyidae > Pseudorhombus > Pseudorhombus dupliciocellatus. Next base: position 918,558 of record JAFBJW010009050.1, on the reverse strand, counting down.
TTTAACAAATGTCACTTTGTGTCAAGTCCAGTCAATATAGGAGTATGACGTGTGTACTCAAGTGTTTATCATATTATGTGCTAAATTACTATTGTTGCCTATCTGAAAAATGGTTCCAATCTACATTTATTAATTGGGTCGGGGTGACCCCTGTATTTGATTAATTTTAAATTAGTCTAGTATGTGTAAATGCAGTATGTGCTCCATTATAAAAATGTAATGCAGTATATATGATTATCAGACACTTATTAACACTGAATATTTCATGATTCCCCCTGCTTGAGTATGGTATCGCCTACTTTAGTTCCAGTTTATCAGCCAGGCTTAATGCCACAGAGAAGCATTATGTTTGTCACCAAGGTAATGCTGCCTTCACATTGCAAAATGGCCCCTATACTGCACAATTGCATTTTTATACAATGTAATTTTATGTAACGGTAAACGATGGCACCATAAATTCAGCCTGAATGCTTGAGCTTGTGAATTATAGTAGTAATTATTATGAAAGTGTATAATGTTATGTGCTTCACTATAGGTGGAGAGAGGAAAAAATGGAGGAAGAGGGGAAAAAAATGTCCCGTGTTGTTGTAGCATTAGCCTATAGGCTGCAGTAGATTCACAGTCCATTGTGGGCTATATCTGATTTCTAATCCATATATTCCACTTGCTGCCTTCTTATTCAACTCTTTCTCCCCAAGACACTTTCCCATCCAATTTTCTCTCTTTCTCTCCCGGTCGCTCGCCCCCCCCACCCCCCACCCCTCGCTGTTCAGTTTAGATTCGGGGATGGAAAGCTTCATAAACAATTTTCTCCCCTTGCCGTTGAGCCACTTTTACCCCGGCACTGTGTGAACGCCATGCCAATTTCCTGAATCCATACTTCACAGCTGCCCACCCCCCCAACACTCTACCCCCCCACTCCTCACACTTTCTTCCTCTCTCACTCCTCTCTCCCTCATTCCCTCTGTCCATCGAAACAATGTCCATGTCAAGACAATTATACCCACTCTCTGCCACACACACTAACTCGCTGTGTTTACCACCGAAGGGCTGGTGGCAGCAAAGCAATTTCCTCCTGATGTGAATGCTGTATCTGCCCCCCAACCCCCACACACCTCCTCTCTCTCTCGCTCTCTCGTTCAGTCTCTCATGGCTCCTCGCCCCGCAGACATCTGATCTCATAAGCGATATATCTGCTGTTATAGACACTGGCACCTCCTCGCATCCGGCCACCAGCTCTGCCAGTGCTGGTTATTTCTGCTGGGAGGTGGCGGCGACGTGACAGGCACAGCAGCAGCCCCAACCAAGGGGGCCCACCAGCTCTGAGCTCTGGGCTCAGTGTGCGTTGAGATTATCACCAAAACCCGCAGGCTGTACGAGCTCCACTCTGCTCCTGCCGCCGCCGCAGCTCTCCTCCTCTCTCAACATGTGGCTATCTTGGTTTCACAAGTCACTGCGTTGAGATTATCACCAAAACCCGCAGGCTGTACGAGCTCCACTCTGCTCCTGCCGCCGCCGCAGCTCTCCTCCTCTCTCAACATGTGGCTATCTTGGTTTCACAAGTCACATACATTCTCCTCCCCCCCCCCCCCCATCCACCACCCCCACCCCTTGCACTCCGGGCCTAGTTACAGAAAAGAACAGCCTCGGTCACAACTTTATGACACCGTCCATCATGACTGTGTGTTGTGTATCCTCTCCGGGCAGACTGTGCCTCTCAGCTGCTGTGTGTGCTTGGAATAGGTGGATACGGGACATGATTTAGCCCGGTAGAGACGAGAGAATATTAAAAAGTAAAGAGGTTAGAAACTACGGCCTCCCTGCAGTTCATGGAGGCGCATGATAGCACCATGCAAACACATCCACAGAGACCAAGTGCGGCTGTGAGGCAAACACACGCAGAGGCACATGCTGTATGTGGATTTCTTTGTTTGTCCTTAAGGACAAAAGAGGTGTGTGTGTATACACATTTGTGTGTATCTTGGGTCATCCAGGTTGCAGCTAATAAGGTAGAAGAGGTGAAGCTTAAATAAACCTAACAAAGGGGAATATAGACCTGGTCCCTTTATTCCGTTTTACTGTGAATGATCTTAATTAGGGCATTGTGGTAAAATAGAACAATGGCCTCATTATTAACAGTAAGGAGTATACAATTACACATGCTTTATTAAGTTATCTCTTCAAGCATGCAGTTTTATCATTGGTAGCATGTTTAGTTTACATAGTTTTAAGACTTTAGCTCGGGTTTATTGCAGAATTCAACCTAGAAAATAAGAGTGGGAGCGACAATCCAATCCCACACACTGTGTCCATGTTAGCGGTGTGTTTGCACGCCGAAGCTTGTGGTCTGCAAATGAGTTTGATCTTGGCTGACAGCTCCTGAGAATTCCTCATGCTTGGGTCACATGCATTTTCCTCAGGGCTATCCCAGGCGGCAGCAAGAAGTATTTGTGATTCATGCTCTAATCCCCCCCTTCACAGATGTCATATTGAGAATCAAACTGGACTCAAGCATACACCGCTGCAGCTCCTGTGATGCATTCTTGGTGGTAACTTTACCTCTCATGCAAACCCAGGTTTCATCACAGGGACGTAATGAAAGTGAAACGTTTTAACTGAAATATTCATTTTAACAGCAAATGTGCTGATATCACTGGACTTTTTTTTTAGGTTTCTTTCTTGTGTTGCCATATATATATATATATATTCCTATATATACCTCATGAAATTTCATTTTATTTCATTCACAATCTTACGTAAAAATATTTGAACTTGAGTGAAAGATGAATGATACCATTTTGCAACAGAGCTGAGAATGAAACTCACTGGAGACAATCCTGGCACCTAGCCAGGCTACTAGGTCATAAAGCTGGCCATTAGCAAGCCTCCGGTCGCACTGGAAACAGCAGTCATCCATACGTACTTGAATAGATGAGGAAATTCCGTGATTCTGTGCCATGGTCGCTCTCTGCGGCAAAGACCAAACCATTTACCTCCATCTTAAACTGTCACTAAGGAAGTCATTTGGCAGCAGAGGTAAGGCTGTGTGGCTTTAATGCTCCAACAAGGTAAAGGAAATAGTCATGTTTCCCCTGTGTATCCAGCTGCACCTTCAGCCATTCATAATCAGCTTTATATGGTCTCACTTCAACTGCAGGATCAAGCGTTACTCCTATATCTTCATGGACTCCCCAATAAGACCTGTAGCCTCTCACTGGATTGCAATCACATGGAAATATGGGTTTGTAAGAGGGTTCAGTTGCCTGTATACACACAAATGTAAATCATGGGTTTGCTGGGCTTCACTTTTAATGATTCTGTGTACTTAGACGCAATGAAGATGGTAATGACTCGCTATCGGCTGCCTCCTCAGTGGGTTCCAACCATTCACCTGCAACACGCTGGCAATAAATACAGATCATGATAAAGAAAAACAGAAAAAAAAAAGTGTTTTGCTTTCTCAAACAGCTCTGCTCAGCAATAATACATCAGACATAGCACTCCACGCACTTATTGCTTCCAAAAAATATCTCTGGGATTGAGCTGTAATTGTTCCTCTAACAATGCTATCAGTCATCCGGCTTCTTAAATCACACTGGAAACCTTGTTCATGCTCACTTACAAAGAGTACAGCTACTTTAATCAGCTTGGTAACTTACACTCATCATGAATATTGCTGGTGACGGCTTCACTGGCCCTTTATCAGCCACTTGGCAACGTGGGACCTTCATCAAGCAGCTGGTGGCTCACAACGGCAGCACAACTGCCAGCAGCACATGTTGTGTGACTGTGTCCATCTTAGTTTGTTGTGTGAAGTTTTATGAGTCTCTGTATTTTAACTTGTCTGTGAGGAAATGGATTCTGTAGAGGTTGAGTGAGTCATTATGATACGTGGTTCGTATTATTAGCATACTCTCAAAATCAATATCTTTGCTGCTACAGCAAGGCGGGAAGTGTCATGTCCAAACTAATTCAAGAGTAGTTCACTTCAAGCAAAACACAAGTGAACAGCTATAACTCTTTGACTTCATGAAACAGTATAAAACCTTTTTCATACATCACTAAATCAAGCATACTAAAAACAGGCTGCTCTGTCTCTCTTTCCCACCTGGGAGACAAACACCAATCATCGTGCCATCATCTGCCCCTTTATCTCACTGTCTCAGGCTCCTGACTAATAACCACTCACCACCATCAGCATCAGGAATCCTTTTAGAAAACGGAGCTGTGACGATAAAGAAAACAGGGCTTTTCCCCTGACTGATTATGGGCTTCTCATCCATTACTGCACTTTAGCTTCTAAACAGTCTATAGCAAACCTTGATTTACATGGATGTTAATCATTCAAACTTTAAATGTGTAAACAGTCTCTCCTTATAGAACTGTCCTGACAGTAGAACATGGGGTAATATAATCCGACTATGTTGGAGTTGCTGCAAGTAAAGGTAAACCCATTCATTTACACTGAGATTTCTCAACAGAAAAAAATTCTACTGCTTTCAAGACGGTGATTTTTCAATGTGCCTATATCCTTTTTTGAAATCCCAATGTTGCTATAAATACAATTTAGGTAAGTCAGTATTATCTCCCTTTTCTGTAATAGGTAGCTTCATGCTATTTTTTTTTTTTTTTTTTTTTACGATGGAGCCTTATACTATAGTCCACAAAGCCTATTACCAAATTATCCCCAATGTTCATATTAACGAATGAAAACTTCTGGTTAAAATACTGATTACAGTGAGCTGTATTGTTGCTCTGATACATTTTAACAGACATAAATGTCAAACGTGATTTGTTACCAAACTCTTTCTCAAAGAGGGCCTGTGCTGTGAGTGCAGGGCTGCAGAACAAAGTGGCCTTTTTACTGCCGCTTGGTCTGTGGCCTCACTCGCTGAATGAGAACTTTCAGAAACTAATTACAGCGAAACCATCTTCATCACATTGCTCCTATTACCAAATTATCACCAATGTTCATATTAACGAATGAAAACTTCTGGTTAAAATACTGATTACAGTGAGCTGTATTATTGCTCTGATACATTTTAACAGACATAAATGTCAAACGTGATTCGTTACCAAACTCTTTCTCAAAGAGGGCCTGTGCTGTGAGTGCAGGGCTGCAGAACAAAGTGGCCTTTTTACTGCCGCTTGGTCTGTGGCCTCACTCGCTGAATGAGAACTTTCAGAAACTAATTACAGCGAAACCATCTTCATCACATTGCTGTTATAGGGGGAGAGGGGACGGGCCCGCTGACTCCCAGGGCTCCTGCCGAGCGCGAGGCTCTGATACACTTAGCCGCAACCCCGCTTTAATTGTGCAGAAAATGTGATTTGTGCCCCAGCTTCACTTTCTAGGGAAAGTGGTGCTCGCAGTCGGGGGTGTTCCAGTCGCATGAATAGCTTTGCTATTCAACCACCCAGGGACCCTGCTACGTGTGTGTTTGAGCCTGTGCGTGCACGTGCCTGTTCCCTGTTCGTGTGTTTGTCTAAGTGAATACTAAAAGTCATTTGCGCGCATTCTGTTTGGCCTTCATCAGTAAACAAGTTTTCCACGAGGTGATTACCCATTAAATGCTGAAAAATAGGCTGCAAGAAAAATGCGATTCATATAGATATATATATATATATGTCATGAACAAAAAATAACACATACAATGTGTAGTTGTTCAATGGCATGATGGAAACCTGGAAGCCTTGTGTCTCATGGTCACCGATTGTTTCTCTTCCTCAGCTGCAGACAGGAAACCGCGACAGAACAAAAAGCAAATGTAGACTTCAAATATAACAGAATATGTTCACATATATGCACATAGCGTGGAACAAGAGGGTTTGGGGGGGGGGGGAAGAGATCGGAAGAAGAGGGGGAGATGAAGCGACTGAAAAGAGTGATACAGGCTTTGAAAATTCTTGAGGGAGACAGAAAGAGAATTGTAAAGTGCGAGGAGGAGAGGGGGAGAAGGAAGGAGAGACATATTGGCAGACGATGAGAAAAACAGAGAGGCAAGGGTGGGGCGAGGAAGAGGAGTATAAGAGTGAAAGAGACTGATAGGGGAAAAGGAAGAAATCTTTAACATACACCCCTCACCTGGATATGGTGCTTGTGAGCTTCGCTAAAAAACTGCTGATGTGACACAAAGAGTGAGAGCTAGCTTTCCAGCGTAGAGAAAAGTGCTTACTGGCTCTTCTTGTAAAGAAAAAGGCTTGAGGTACACGCCTCACATATCCTCTTTGTTTGGAGACTTTGCAGTGGCCAGCACTTTCTATCTAGCCCCTATCTGTTCTCCATTTTTTTTTTTTTTTTCATTTTCTTATTCATTCCGTTTGTTCTTCTTCTCTTCAACACTTTCCTAGGACACAGTTGAACCGCCTGGCAGGCTACTTTCGGATCGATTTGTTCCAGAATAATCTCTGGCAGTATGGCTTTGGCTAAAGTTGCTCTTCGTATTAACAGTGATTCAGTGTGGGGATGTGGCTGTGGATGGGAACTGGGGAAAAGTTGTTGTTTGCTTGGAGGAGAGGGCGTCTCACTGCCCCACTTAAAAATCCTAGCAGCGAGTATTTGATTTAGCTCACGATACTCTCACATGTGTGTTCTCTTAGTTCCAATATTGTGATGTGAAGGCGATGAATGAGACCAAGTAAAAAGCAGAATGCCCAACAGTCCCCTTGAATTCTGCACCAAATCTGCTTTTTGTCTGGATGTAGTTCTGAAAATTTTGACGATAGAAAGAAACTGTTGATTTCCTTCTGAGGCCATATTGTTTGAGCTACACTTTGTTGGTAGTTACAGGCTTGTTAATAACCGCACAGTGGCTGAACCCCAACCCCTTTTGTCTTTTGTTTGTTCCCATATCTTTCAAAGTTAAAGAGGGTGATTTTAAAATGTCTGGATTGGCACCAAAATGTAATTAGTTCTTATTTGACCCTCACAGCATCCTTCGGATAATCAATCCAGTACTTTTTGCATAATTTTACTAACAAACAAACCAACAAAAAAGTCCTCAGTGGAGGTCATTCTTATTTTTGAAATAATGATCCAAGTTCAGCAGCGTATAGTTGTATTCCAGTAAAATGGCAAAGGAACCCCACACTTTACAAACCTCTCACTGACTCATATTCACCTAATGAAAGGTCTGTAGTTACGGAAATAGCTTTTTTTTATGCTATTTGGTTATGAACTTTAGTAAAGAAAAAGAATTCCCCTAAAGGGCACTGGAGAGAAGGTCAGTTTATGTAGCAATCATTCTCTGGGGACCAAGAAAACTGTATTTGCAAAATGAAATGGCACACCATCCAAGAGTTGTTGAGATATATACCCTAACACAACTAGCTGGGCATACTCTGACCATGAACAGCACGGTTAGCTGATGATGAGCAGGAAGGCCGTAAATAGAAATAAATGCCTTAATCCAGTCGCTTCTGTTCCTCCGTCTGTCCCATCAAACACTGTTAAATCTACAGATTCTCATCAATTCAGAAGGTTTCGTTGGACTCAGTGTTGATTTTGGCGCACGGCTTTATAATAGCTGCTGCGCGAGGGGAAAAGTACGAGGGATTTATTCCATCTCAAGGTTTGTCTTTCCATTCCTAAACCCCTGTGGTTTTGTAATCAGTCTTTCTAAACCATCTTAAGCTCTTAATTCACTTGTATCACTCAAATGGCCAACTCTTTCTCTCCACCAGCGGCACTTTGTAGCTTCTAATCCTCTAAACTGCAGGAGATTTCCTGACCAGCACCAACGCCAGCACACATTAAGAGACATAACCAAAATATATGTTCACGAGGACAGGATAACAGCACTCACTGGAGGGGACATGAAACTGGCTCTGGGTTTTGTGGTCAGCAAATCCCCTGTGGTGATTCTGAGAGTATGTAATCCCATTCTTGTTGAGACAACCTGTTTTTTTGTTTTTTTTCTCTGCAGAGATAATGGCTGATATTTGGCCATTAGTGCTGGTTGGCTTTGGTTGTGGTTACAGGAGATCTATTCCTTCAGCCACTGACCTTGGAGAAGTTTGACAACCAGTACAAGGAAAAAAAGGATGCGTATCGTATTGTGGACATAAAAAAAATGGCACTTGAGAGTTCGAATAGCAAAAGTTTGTGATGTACCTTAACAAGGTTTCTGTGGAGCCCCTCAGAAAATCAATGAGCTTTTTGTCCACTTCAGCTGTTACATGCAGAGAGTGGAAGAGTATGAAAACTCAAATATTAGAGGTCATTCTTTTTGCAAAATGGCTGCTTCTGTTACATCAAAACAAAACAATTCTTCTTCATTTACACCAGTCTTGTCATGGTTTTCCTCTTAGGAATAAACTCCTCCAGGTCAATGGGCTCAGGATGTTCCTAGCTGCAGATGGAAATAACACTATTTTTAGATAGGTTACCCAGATTTAATTAGTTGTAGTTACTACAATGCAGCAAGAATCACAGACACTGTCCTCTATCTATTAATGCCTACAGGACAGAAACGATGATTCAGAAACCAATTACCTAACCTTTAATATGTGTCCTCTTCTTTTTTTTCTGTGTCATAAGAGTAAGAGCTTTTTAATTTTCTCGAGGTTGACTTGTCTCATCAACTTCTGTCCGTCCATACTGCCATTTAATTTGATATGGAAATCTCTGCTCCCTTTGGATGAACTGCAACAACATATCATGCCATATACTCAGATGCTAAAAGCGGCCCTTATGTTTATTCAAATGTATCACTCTGTTTCTGACCCCCCCCCCCTTTTTTTTTTTTTTGCCTTCAACGAGTAACTGACTGCTGATGTCTCACCTCTGCGGGACCCACAGCCCCCCCCCCTCACAAATAGCATCCTCCTTTTATCTAACGGGGAGGGAGGAGGGAAAAGAGAAAATGTTTCAATGCCTGTGTCTGACGGGCAAAATAAATTGCACTTACAAGATCCAAATTACATTGTTTAACCTCAAAATGATTGGCCCAGGCCTCTCTCCTAGGGTCTGATCACTTGGGTGATGTATGGCTTTAGTTTACTCCAGCACTGCAAATCCCACAGTACTCTGCAAGCCCCCAGGGCAAAGCCAGAAAAGGGTGGGATGCGCACACCGCAAGCCAGAGGACATTAAATGTTTTATAAGCCCCTTTTCTTGCACTCCACTTTAATTTGGAAATATGAAGCAGCACGTGTTGAAAGAGGGGATTATTAGCTGGCGCTAATCTCTCCCCCCACACCCTTGTTTACCGCAGCCCTCCTCCCCTGCCCTCGTCCTCAATCCTAAACAGAATAAGAGAAGAAAGGAAATGACAGTAAGGGGGCAGAAGAGGGAAAAAGAAAACTGAAATTGGTCTTCTTGTTTGTTGTGCTGTGTTGTGTTGCGAGCATGTAATAAGCCTCAAAATGTCACTTGTTCAAACAGTCAGCCTCCGGCAGTGTGGGATTATGGGGATTTGTGTAGTGGCATATGTGTGCGTTGATTGGACGCGCGCATAATTTTGTAGGATTAAGAAAGAATCAAATCACGTGGGAGATTGTTCGAGGGATCTCCTCATTTTATTGTGGAGTGTAATCTTTACAGATAAACACCGCTAACTTAATCGTCACATGATGGACGTCTTTGAGATTGAACAATGAGTGAAGTGCTGAGGAAACTGAAGTTAGGCGCAGGATCCAACAGCTGTCGCCTGGCTCTCCATCTTCACTGGGAAATAATGTTCAATGCAGCTTTGTGTTTTTCACTTTTTCAATTTTATCCCCATCTCCAAAACAAGGCCCCTCCCTGTCCCTGTCTGCTGGCCCAGTGGTGGCATCTTTCTGCATTGTAGGAGGTACCATCTGGACGAGGGAAATATTAATGGCAAACCCAGATCCCAGCATGTCTTGCTGTTCTAATCAGATCGCTTTCAGTTTGACACTGCCCCGGGGAGTAAGGAGGGGCGTGGTGTGTGTGCTTTGTTATGTCCTGGAGACTTCAAGCTGAACAAATACACGTTTGAGGGTTAAGGTTAGAATTAGTGTAAGGTATTTAGTTGTCTTAGTTCAGGGAAAGGGGCTGACGAGTGTTTTGTATCAATGACTCTGTGTGCTTGTGTGTGTGTGTGTGTGTGTGTGTGTGTGTGAGGGGGTTGGTGGGCCACACGATTGATGCTTTGTGTAGCGACTGAATGCAAATGAAGGATTTGTCAAACTGCAATATTTTGGTCCCAATAGATTACCATACGGCACCAGGGTAATTATGCACACAGTTGATTGAATGGAGTCAAAACAGGGGGACTGTGTAAACTTATGACTGCTGCTGGATTTGATTTCCATAGAAATGGAGGAGGTGACACACACGCACATGCAAATACGCAGGCAGAAGCATACGCGCAAACATGCACACGCACACACGAGCATGAGCAAACAAACACCTACTGTATGAGCACACATTCTCTGGTTGGTGTCTGCATAAAAACTGAATGAGATGTCAAGGCACACATTAACATGCAAATATGTAGGGACAACTTTTCAATTAACAAACATCCACGTGAACATGCACACACACACTTGTGCACAGAAAGGGAGCAGCATCTTAAAAGCACAGGTGTTACACAGATTATAGTTGTAATTAAAATATCTGTTCACAACAGCCATTAGCAGTCATGAGCACAAACACTTATGTTAAAAACATGTTTGGCTATGCACCCTCTTTTTTCATTTATATGTTTTTCCCCCCAAAAAAACCCAACAAACACAAGGATTTTCTATTTAAACAGATTTTTCTGTGGACCGAAAGTTGTTTTCTTCTGCAAGAAGGTGCTGACAAGGACAAAATGAAAAAAAAGAAAATGCAAATGAGCTAGTGATTATTGCTAGGGAAGTGAAGAAGAAAAAAAAGAAAAAGATTTGACAATGTGTTTTTGGCACCGATTTGCTCAAATGTCATTTTCAGATTTTATTGCAAATGAACAAACATCAAGCCAGCTATCTGAGGTCAAGATGATTTCAAACACACATGTGCACCAGCCCGTCACACACACATGCGCAGACGCAAACTGGGAGGTTGTTCGGAGGAGAAGCTGTTGGGTGCACTGGAGGTCATACGCTACAGTAGATAGGAGGGTGATTTATTCAGCCAACCCCCAGTTAGGGCTCAATCATTCCCAGTGGGAGACCAACAGCCCATTCCATGGCTCTCTTTATTGTCTTCACACACATTTTGATTGTTTCATTTTATCATTATTCCAGCAGAATTAAACACAGCATGAAATAAATGCTACTGGCAGTTCTATTATGTCTTATTGTCACACTGCTGCACGCACTTACTACTTTTGTAGTCATCATAAGGACTTGTTTTGTATTTTAATTCTGGCACTATGCAGATTGAAGAATGAAATTGTCAATATATAGCGATTCATCCTTCCATTCCAAGTAAGTATGCATTATGCAAAATACAAATTCAGATGTCATGAGAGAAAATAGCAGGGAAGACTGTCTGGCTCATTTTGAATTATGTAAATTTCACTGACATTTGTTCTGTTTCAAATGTTTGTTTTTTGAAAAATCCTCCCGTTACATCTTGGCCTTTTACAGCATGTGCAATAATTTCAGGCTTCACTGAAGTACAATGTAAGTATTGATCATGTGAACGTATGCAGTGTGCAGAGAGGTTTAGGTCATGTCATGTTTCCTTTATTCAAAGTTTGAGATAATTCTCAAGTTCTATAATGCGTTAAATTCTTATTCAAATGCCATATCACAGGTGATATTTTCCTCCAGAATGGCATTTCTTCATACCCATTTTTATTTCTCCACAGTTGATTCCCTTTACATACTTTCAGCCTGATCCATTTAAATTTGTGAGATGTTGAAAATGGACTTGGCTCAGTGTGAGCACAAGTCTTGTTTTCGGCAAAACATTTACCATTTAATTTTACACATAGGTTAAATTATAAATGAAGTGAATAGAATGTGATGGATGTAGGATTTCAAGCCAAGGAAAAATGGCTCCTCTTAGGAAACAGCACAGAGATCAGGTGCACAAAAAGCTCCCCTATTCCCCTCGGCCGAGGAGAGGTTGATGTTGTCAGACGATGTCTCTGTCTCTCTGTGTCCTTGCTCTACAAAGGTTATTCTGTAGAATCAGATAGGAGGGTGGCAGTAAAGAATCACTTCTGTGGTTGCTACATCGCCCATGTATGGTCAGTGCCACCTGTCCCCAGAGGATTGTGTGTGTGTGTGCATGTGTGCATATGTGTGTAAATGGAGCAGGTGGCGTTCCTTGTATAGGAAACGTCTATACCAATCAAGAGACACCCCCTCAACCTTGGGATCCAGGGTCCCGCCCAAGCCTCAGTCACATTGTTTACAAAGTGAGAGAGACACACAGACAGAAGCTGTTATCCAGCCTTATTTACTCCCCCACTCAGCAACACACTCACTCCTCACACCTTCGTCTAATAAAAGCAGGACGCCCTCAAAGAGAAAATCAGCTCAATAAAATACCCTTGGTCATTGTTATTAACTTAATTCACTGGGCAAGTTAATTGAGAATACATTTTATCACAGTAAGAGCTGGGTTTGTTCCCTGGTGGTTAATACAGCCTGCACTAACTTTCTTATTGGTAAAGCTTTTTGGGGGGTGAATGCACACCAGGTAACATTCAATCCCAAATGAGGCCTGACACCGAGAAAAAAAAATGGAATTTTTGATTTGCACTTTGTAGCCATGATATCCTCCAACAGAGACACTAGAATTGAGCATCAGCGGGACCAGTGGGTACCTGAACAAGGTACAGATACCTGCTTTCGACGTGCAGCAGCTGACAAACATCCCCTTCTTAAATCACATGCAGGAAGTTGATGTTTGCTTGGCATAGAAAAGACTCAAGTCTTAGTGATATTGAGTGGTATCAGATGAGGCAAATGATTGGGAGAGGCAAATATTGGCTGTGGATATAACCCATGGGATTTCAGCCAGTTGAGACTGACAGTTCCAAATTCAGGAGGGGCTGAGCTGTGTCACTGTGAACGCGAAATCAGGGAGGAAGGGCACGCTTGTGTTGTCATGCTGTGACCACATGGAAAGGTTCAGTCACGCAAGGCAGAGGTGCGATCCACGACTTGTGATCAGCGCTGTCACTGCACAGCACATGAAATGCAAAGGCGGAGAATTGGCCAAAGATTTGGCATTTGAGATTAAGACTAAAGTCATCATTAATCCACGCCACTTGTCCATTTGAGGGAGATGGTGCCAATCCAATTAGACCCTGGACAGGTCGCCATTGCCAACAAACAGAGACCATCACACACGGACGGAGGAGGCTGCAGCTCCCTGAAAAAGCCACCCAAGCATGGGGAGCACACCTTAGTCAGAATACCCAGACCAAACGCAACAGTGCCAATCAACATACCGCCATTCAAAGACAAATACGTTATGAAAATAAAAAGCACACCTGAAATGACTCAAAGAAAGTAAAACAAACAAAAAAAAAACATGTTGAACAAGAATGGCACAATGCCTCCTCCTGTTCTTGCTCACTGACTCATCTCTGTTTCCCATCTGACCTCTGGTGCATGTGCATTATTGGTTATTGCACCCACTGGGATCATTGCACTGTGTCACGTTTTCTACAGATTTCCTGAAGTCACTCGAGCATTCCACGTCAATAGATGGGTTTCCTTTAAGATCAAACGTTATTTTTTCACAGGCCCGTCTGAGGCCATTTCTTCAAACCCACATGGAGGAGAAGGCAGGGTCCTCATTCCTCCATGTCAGGGCTGTACATTTATTGCCAGCAGTTAGGGCTGTTTTAATGAATTATGGTTTGAGCTTCTTGTCCCCTGGCAATACTGATTGGTCCCCAAGCAAAATGGGTCTGGTTAAGCAAAGTATATCTGCCCCCATGATCTACTTGACTGTGTCTCTGTAGGAGCCCCAGCAGTGCTCGGGGTTTATGAAATCCCAGTACACGAGTCCCTGTTTCCGTTTTACATCCAGGACGCAATTCAGGAGCAATATTGTTCTATTGCAGTACGTTCTATGGAAGATGGAAAACTGCAGCATCCTTTGGAAGCGAGTGTGATTCTCTACATATTGATTTCTATTTGCAATCATTACAAAACATCTCCGATCCTTTTCCCACGTAGCTCTCACTGCTTGACTCCCATTGAGTTATCAATTCAGCAATCTATTGAAAATGAAAGATAAGAAACCTGTGGTTGGTTGATTATCTTTAAGGACGTGTGAGGTTGCACAGCTGAAATGAATTACAGGGAAATGTCTTACCTGGATCCCTAAAGTCAGTTTGTAGGAGGGAAAATAAAAATGTGACTGCAAACACATCTTCACGACGCCACCTTGAAGAACAAGGACAGAGGGATCGGATCGGAGGGGCTTGTGTTACAAACCCTTAGTATAATGAAGGTTTGCCTGAGGCAACATTAATGAGAGCTATAACCTCCACCTCACTGAAATCAGCTGTGGTGAACTTTGTCAGATTTAAACAATCATAACTTTGCTGAACTGTCTGAGAGGGAGTGAGATCAGGATTCCCCAGACATGCGTGAGGTCAAAAGTTTAATCTCTGCTCCAAAGCAGAGAAATCAACTACATTCTGCTTTATAGCTATTTCAGAAATATACTTAAAAATCAGCTAATCCCAAACTGCCCTATATTGAAATAAAATGGTCTGTTATTTTAAGTGTCTGAGCTGGTAGAGGAGAGTCAATTAAACACTCGAGAAGCAGAACTGCTGAATTCACGATGACTACCAGATTATGTAAAATAACCTGCCTTCAAAACGTACCAAGGCACGGTTGACCCAAATTTCCTCTAAAACTGGACTAAACCGAGACAAGCGTCTGAAATCAGACGCTTCTAATGTGCTTGGCTGTTACAAGGTAATGTCCATACAGGTTCAGAACTAATTCTTAATTTCAGCAACAAATGAAGCTTTAATGTGGAGTCGTTCCTGATTGCTTTTATATTAACTTGTCGGGATGTGGCAAAAACTATGGATTTGTTGGGTGACTTCAAAGTCACAGTAGAAATGGGCTCCAGAAATCTCTGTCAGTCCATTAAAAACAACTTATCAGCATATATTTTCAGAAATAAGAGCAGCCTTGAATTTGGTGCAGTGTAGACGAACAATGGGGACTCATCGACATAAGAGACATTCTAAATGGTGCTTTCACAACAACGGCGGTGACAGTGATTTTCCTGTGTCTTGCTGACTGAGTCAAGCCTCTCTGAGTTTCAGTTAAACTTATGAGCAGCTCTTTGAGCAGCTTCAGGCTCCTGCGGACCGAGTCCGGCAGCAGGTCCTTTTTTGCCTCAGTGCAATTACAGCAGGACACAATTCCAGTTTCAGATCAAAAGCTGCAGCCAGCTTCACCACTGACCAAGCACACAGCCCGTTGCAAGCAGGCATCTTTACAAGAGGCTCTAATCTAGTAGATTCATTTTCAAGCATTCCAAAATGGGTTTTAATTTTGGGTTGATTATCACTGCAGCTGTGTGTTGCATCTGAATCTGAATGGCTTGCCTCCCATTTAAGGTCCTTACAGATGCTTTCAGATGCGTATCTGTCACCTCCACACGTCTTCTCAAGTCTCTCAGTTTGGCTCAGCGCTCAGAGGGAGAAATAAGTACCTATGTAATGCTGAGCTCTCAAATCGTTGGTGAGCAAAACATCCAAAAAGTAAGCGAAAATAAAGTTCTACCATGAAAAGGGTAAAGAAAAGAGACGCCCTCTGTCTGGATTTCAATTATAATCTTTCTTCCTCCACCTTTGTTTCTTTAATAGAGGTGCTAGATTAATTTCTGAAAGGTTTTATCCCATTTTTCTCTCCGCTTCCTCATTTTCATTAAATGTCCTGGTTGGAGCTCTGCTCACTGTGTATCGCATTAGCCGGTTAGCCAGAAGAGAGCAGCTACGTTGGCTGAAGTTTTATTACGAGCCGTGTCTTTGAGATGCAATGTAAATCAGCAGGTCAGGGGGTCAGCAGAACACATTAATTCAACGCTGTGGATGAAATGATGAGATGAGCCTTGCCTCTGAGGCTGTGTTTCATTGCCCCGTGCTAATCACACGCAATAATATCTAACACTGAACAAGGACCTTTTAAAACAGTATATGGTTAACATGAAATAAATCCCAGCTGTAGAATCTGTGACATTATAGAAATGTGTCACTGACAAACCAGAACAAAAGGTGAGTATATGGAGAACTGGTATGAGACACCATTTGCACTTTAAAACCAGTCTGATTATAAACACATTTGACCGTCACTTTTAAATTCCCTTAAACCTGTTTGGTGCTGGATCACACACTCTGGAATATTTTAACTTCGCAGACAATCTGGAAAAATTAGGGAAGAATCGTATTAACGTGTTTTGCTTTTTGTCCTCGTCTTTGAGTCTTTTTCTGTGTCATCACCGGAGACGCTGTGCCAGTAAAGATTTCCTATGTGAGAAAATCTGGGGCTTTAACTCCTGTTAGCCGATTTATTGCAGTCAAAGCAAAAAAATAAATAAATTCCACTCCTCTAGTGTCGCTCAGCCAGGAGCACAAAGACACACCATCCATTGCATTACAAAAAGAAAACCAGAGAGACTTGTTTTTGGTTTTACGCCTCTCTTTCTGTCACATGTGGATTTTTTTCTGGAATGATAGATTGAAGGCGGCACACTCAATCTGAGGATAACCCTTATTGGCCTATGGCATTGAATCAGAGGAGCATGCTTGATCAAAGTGAAAATAATACTGTGGGTTTAGGCTGCACTTTCACAAAGAAGCATGATTTCAATAGAAAGGCAATGGGCATGTGTTTCAATTAGACATCTTTAAGTTGTCATTTAAGGGTAATTTAGTCACACAAACTACCACCAGAAATACATGTTCATAGTGCTGCAGGAAATCAATGGCTCAGAGTTATAGAGAAAGCTATAGACTGAAGAGAAAACAAACAAACAACTATAAACAGTTCACCACCAGCTCCCCCAGGTCACATGAAGAGGAACACTCCTTTATGCTGTACTTTGAGACATATATTTAAACTGTGTGGGCTGAATGAAAATCCTGAGTGAATCTCAAGAATATGAAAAACGAGTTACTAGAATCTGCTTTTAATAACACAGTATTTATCAGGGTTTACGTGACACGGCAATGTTTCAACTCGCAGCGGAGCGCCACGCCCCGGCTCTGTAAGAAAGGATCCGTTTACTGACTCATCTGTCTTTAGGTAATGGAGGGTCAGTCTGCACACGCAGGTTTATGGCTGCATATTTCGTGTGAAGGTGAGTAAAAACTAAAGGATCGTGTGACAGATTGTACAAGAATTATGGATGTGTAGATGTATCATCCCAGCAAGACTTCTACTAATGTTTTCTTACAGCTGAAATGTGAACCGGAGGAAGAGGATTTAAGAGGCTGTCAAATAGGCAGTAACAACAATGGATCTCAGATTTATACTCCGAGTCATTATAACAGCTCAAAAACGCTGTTGTTGATGGTATAGAAATAACAATTTTGATAAGATTTGCAGATCCAAATTTTCACAAAAGCCAATTTACTATATTAAAATGCTCATAATTCCTCAAAATGTCAAATCAACAGTCGGTTCCAGCAGCTCCAGCTGTTGGCATCTGCACAGGTGAAGTATTCTAGCGAGTACTGTTTCTTTTTATCTTCAATTTTACTTCATAGCCATATCTCCCCATTTCCCCTTTTCTACTTTTCCACATATATACAATATTATCTATCAGAGAGCCTGACACACTATACACTTATAATGGAACACAGATGCAGATGTGATGTGGACACATAAAGAGTCAGGCTAGAGGAAACAAATGATTGAAACGTAGTGTTGTGTTCAAGTCATCAAGCACGGCGTGTTGCCTGCACCTTTGCGTGCGTGCGTGCGTGCGTGCGTGCGTGCGTGCGTGTGTGTGTGTGTGGACCATGCAGCCTAATCACCCACTGCTACAGTGAGTTCAAAACCCTCTCAGCAGACACCTCCTTTGGGCTGCCTCCACCAGCGCCAGCTCTCCTCTGAGTGCACACTTTAATTAATAATCAAGCTAATTGGATTGAGGTCCCCCACTGTGCAGCCGATGTGTGTGGGTCTGTGTGTGTGTGTATACGTACAGTATGTATAACATGAGCACATTTAACTGTATTAGACTGTGTGTTTCTAGGATTGTGTGTGTGTGTGAGGAGGAATAGCAGCTATGGCGTTTAGGTTCCGCTCTCCTTGTGGAAGTTAAAGATGATTGTAAAACTTGATGGTGCTCAAAAGGCAGCTCCCTCTTTATAGAAATGTGATCCTCATAGGTTATAAAACATGTACCTCTCACTACCCTGCACATTGCCAAGGTAGAAAAAAGTGATAACGTAGCACATCTATTGCATGAACACCCACAGGGTGTTTGCTAGTGAAGCTGTTTTGAGTTTTCAAGGCCTGATATTCCATCTCTGTTACCAGATTGTAAATGTCAGAAATGCTCCTAAACCAATTATCAAACAAAATTAGCATATTTAATGTGAAACTGAACGCTATTTGTTTCAGTAGCTGCTTTGTTGGTCCGCCACAGACAAAACCTGGTGGCAGGATGTCTGTCAGGGATGAACCGAATAGGTGTATAACACAATCAGGGGGCGGATCCAGGAATTTAGTTTATCACAAGACTGGAAGACTTCCTGAGCAATAATGAATGTATGGATCCCGAATAATAATAAGAACCGATGTAATTAGGGGAGTGATTCCACGTTGTGTTGTTTCGACTGCTGAGAATATCAATGTCATAATTTCACCTCCTTACACATCCTGTTCTACCCCCTCTCCTCTTCCTCTCTCTGTCTCTCTCTCCCTTCCTCTTGTCTGTTCGCCCACCAGGTCATCCCATCCACCCCCCCCTCCCCCCTTCTTCCCGTTTCACCTCATCACCCCTACCACCCACCCCACCTCGCTTTCTCCCTCTCTCTCCCGCTCTCATTCTCTGCGTGGACGTTTGGCAGGGAAGGCGGTGGGCGCTGCAGGCCAGTTCTCTATATTAGATGTCAGGCCTCAGACAGAGACTCAGGCCTGTGGGTAAACACTTTGACAGCTTCTACAGAGGATATTTTGTCTGTGAAATGGAGTCTGCATTACTCCAGGTGAAAAGAGACAAGAAAAGAGACAGAGAGGCACAGGAGCAGGGGGTCTCACTCTTTCACAATGGCTCCATTTCTCCCATGTATGCGAGTGCATTTGTTTGGGAGGACAGAAGGTAGAAACACATCTACAAGGTGCTGTTCCCTTTTTCATTTAACTGTCTCATATTTTGTTGTGTGACAGCATAGTGGTTCCACCAATTAGACAACAGCAGGTTTCATGTTGCACTTAGGGATAATTGGTGCTAAACCGTTTACTTAGAAATTCAGCTATTGAACTAACTTAATGTAGATATAAGATACACTAATTGAAAATCTTTGGTTATAATCACATTCTGCCACGACCAAACACTGAGTATATGAGGTTTTATATGTACACACAATAGCATGAAATAACAGCAGCAAACATCCCGACCCCACAGATTTGTGAATATAGGGACTTTATGCTTCACTGTTTATGATGGTATTAAAAATCATGAGCAGAGGACGCTTCGGTGTGTGTGTGTGTGAGTGTATGTGTGCAACACGGGGGGAGGGCACACAGGAAGATTTCCTGGATGCATGAGCTTCAGTATGGCAAATTAAATTCGAATGCAAATGCAGCGGTATTTCTTGACAGTCGGTGATAAAAACCCTATTATGTTTAATGATATGCTTTGTGAATGTGCATGAGTGGAGAGTGGTCTGCAACTCAGGGGGCCATCTTCAAAAGTCTGCCTCCTCTCTCTGCGGTAGCTTTGAACAGAGGATGTGCACATACATTTGTATGCACACTTCTGTACGTGCGTGTTTTTTGGGTCCACGGAGTTCGTAACGCAGCAGGTTTTTTCCTCATAACACTGCCTCACCAGAAGGCAAAAGATTTCCTCCAAAAAAACTGTTATATTTAGCCAAACTCATCCAGACCTCGAAAGAATTACACAAAGGCCTTCACTTTCTGAATAGCTCAGCTAAAGCTGTGTCCTTCACACACTTTCATGTTTTTTATTTTTTATTTTTTTGCTTTTTTTCTACCATGGGGGTCTCAGTTTTCCTGGAGAATGATGATTCACATATTTCATGCTTCCAACGACGTGGCTGGAAACAGTTCCTTGAATTAATTTATAGAGTAAGACATCTTATTTGTCATACCTAGAGGCGTGAGGGGAGATGAACAGTGAATATTTTATTTAGGACTACTTATAATGTAGCTTTCCCGCTGGAATACTGAAAAGGGTTTTGTGTGTGTGTGTGTGTGTGTGTGTGTGTGTGTGTATTTTGTTTCTACCTACATTTGTAGTGAAATGTATTTGTGTATGTGCCCATGTTTGCCTCTAAAATATGAGCTGGTTTTCTTAATGAGGGAGTGAGTGTTTAGTGACCTGTCCATTCACAGCCTATTGATTTGGTCTGATGTCTCTGTAAACAGCCAAGCACTTTGTGGAGATGCATAGCAGGCAGGATCATAAAAACAGACGCATCAGTCATCGCGCAAACATTCCCTCTCCTGTGACCACATGGCTGAACACAGCAACCAAATCCATTACTTAACAGTCCAGTGATTTCCAAAGTGTAGCCAGAACTGTAGTTAAAAATTCAAAGTTTGCAAGAGATTCATGTTCTGTCGGGTTTAAAAACTCCTTGAAGCCACCACAGTTCGGTCATTAAGAGTTTTGTTGTAAGTTGTTTCAAGCAGGGGCAGTGCTTCTGAAAATATATAAGTATATACATCCACTTCAGTTGGAGCCTTACTGACAGAGAACAAGCCTCTTAAAGCCTTAAACAAAAGGCAGGAAATTGCTGTCTGAAGTAATGGTGTAGGCATTAAATGTGAAATATCTATACAGACTGCTGGGTTTCAATAAGATCTGCTAAATACAAAGAAAAAGAACTTCAGAGGAGAAGTGACTAAAACAGCACTTATGTTAGAGTCTTAGTGTTTCTGTGAGGCTGCTTCTGGATTCTGAGCTGAACACTACCATGGCACATGGTCACAGTGCTAATTTACTGGTGCTATAAGGATCACCAACCCCTCCATGTATCCCAAAGGGCTGCGGATTCATCCCCTGGGCACCATGAATGCTCGCATCAAATGAAATTGGTATCTGTTCAAATGCTTGTTGATGTGTTTCAGTCCGACCCACTGAGATGCATTGACCAACCCTCCGACCCAGCAATGCCACCCACAGAGAGGAAAGCTTCTTTAGATCACTTTGCTCTCTCTTCTGCTTTTAAGATCTCTACACAGTGTGAGGCCAGGTCCCAACACATGTCACACCCACATGTGTGTCGCACAACTGTTGACTTAGCTGACACATGTGCTCATTCCCCATCAGCAGTGACCATAGCAACCATAAGCCCTCAAGAGGAGCGGTGGAGGGGTGGCAGGTGGGAGAGTAAACAGCCATAACTAACAGTCTTTGTGTCAGTGTCTCTTTGCCAGTGGTTTACACAGGGTACACAGTGTGTATGTGAGGTAATGTTCAGGCCTTTGTATCTTCACGCTCCACTCTCAGCACAGAGAGAACACAGCATACTGGCGGGGGCCCTACAGAAGAAGTCATTTTACATCCACAGCTGAAACAACGCCTAGGCTGGTTAATGTCTTAGAGCCATTGGAGCCACAGTCCCAGACAAATATGGTGTTGTGAACTAAAAATGACAGTTTCAGTCAAATGTTTCAGCGCAGAACACAAGACTAATCACGGATGTTTAAACATGTTGCCCTTGCTCGGCTCGCTCAATCTTTGTATAGAAAATATGTGTGGCCTTTATTCCTTTTCTACTTCCTCTTGGTAGGAAACCGAAGCTGTATTCATCACTGTTCACTCAACACATAAGCAATGAGGTGGGATAATCGGGACTCGTCCATGTCAGGCTAGTTGTACGAGCTGTAGGGTTGTGGATTGATTGTCTGTCCCATTGTCATTAAGGGAGAGCAGGGCGATTTGTACTTCCTCTCCATTTTACCTGATAAATATATGCAGCTTTCAACCAACTAATGATGTTACTTCATCATTCACTCATTCAGTCAGCGATTGTTGCTCATCAGGGACGTACTGGGTCTATTAGTAAGCATGGGACATAAGGGTGTATGTTGAACTTGCAAACAGCAAACTCAAACGCAAACAGCTAAATTGGAAATCAAGGTCTGCATCTATTCTAAAGATAAGCAGTACAGATAATGGATGGGTGGATCTATTGTCTAGATCTGTTACGGAGTTAATATAAATGGGATGACTTTTTCGTAAATATATAAACATGTTCATATTTACATTTTTATTCTTCCTTATTTATCTATGGATTTTGTTTTTGAAAGCTGTATTTTATGATTGCATTTGGAGGGTCAGTGGTCCCTGCCATAGCTTGGATGAATTGGACAGTGCATTAAGTCTTGGCTGACAACATGTATGAGAAAGCCGTACTGAGGTGTGTGTTGTGCTGCTCGGCAGTAGCAGCTTTAACCCGTGGTGGGGCTCAGGGGTTGGCTCCAACCAGGTGGAATGAGAACAAACAAGCTGTCAGAAGTAATCACATCTCCAAGACTCTGGACATGTGAGGGCACCAACATATCTGTCCATCAACGCTCCAGAGCCAGTGGCCAGTGTCTGGGGCCCCCCAGGGCCACATCACAGACAGACAGGTTTGCACAGATGACGGCTGTTATGTTCCACAAGAGAGGAAATTAGGATATTTTTTTTTAAATGTATCCTGCCTGAATCGACTATGGACTATGAGATAAAATAACTGTCTTCAGGTTTATATATGACAAATAGACAACATAGACATGCTGGACATTTTATCTTCACAGCTCACAGCCAAAACTGTCATCATCAGGGTTTCCAAACAATACAAGGTGTTCAAGTAGAAGTCCTCCCGTTAAAGTAAACAGTAAATTGTGAACAAACACTGCACCATTTCATGAATTAATCTCTTAAATACATTTCCCTGGTCTTGTTTATGCTACTTATCATTACGTTATGTTGTCAACGCATTCTTTCGCGTACGTACAAGCTAATTGGGAGGGAGGGAGGACTGCAGAGAAACAAATAGAGTTCATGAACATTTTCACAGTTAAATCCGCCAGGGAGTGTCCCTCCCTCAAAGCGTGTTTACCAGTGAAAAAAGTGGACTTTCTAGTTTTAATCCTCTCCTTTTGAATGACAGGATTATTTTTTTGTGGCAAGAAAACATTTGAGATAAGTATCACTATCTCTTTTTCCATCACTCCAACTGCAGGTTATTGAATATCCCAGTGGAGGGGAAAAACTAATTATGAAACGTGTCTGGCTAAGAGAGTTATCTGCGAGATAGCCCGCAGTGCAGCCATGTTTTAGCCCTTTGTTTTTTTGTTGTGCAAACTAATTAGTTTTTTTCTCTCTTTTTTTTTAACAGAGAAATGTTCAGCTGCTCCCCAAACTAGTAATGACCTTCCATCGGAATTATGACACCGGCAGATGCAAAGCTTTTGATTAAGCCCATTTACATAGAGCCCGCACTGGTTTAGATGTTCGGCTCTGATGCTCAGGATTGCAAGTCCCATTCTGTTTTGCCGTAGGTGGAGTGCTTCTCCAAATTGCTTTCATTGTCAACATTAAATCTCTCCCTAAACTTTGATGAAACCTTGAGATGATTTATTTACTTTAGTTTGTATTTTTCAGAGGCCTTTCTTGCAAACTTTGTTTAGAAGCTATCACTAGCAAGTTTCTTTGCCAGTTATTAAAGCAAACTACTTCAAACATAAGCCCTCTATTTAAAACTGAAATTGACTTGGCGGGAGAAGGGTGTCTTAGTTCAGTATTTTGGTCCTAAACTTTGGGATAAAACAATACAATTAGCCGCTCCAGTGGATGACTGAACAAATCCCTGAAATGTGTTCTCTGTTATTAATACAAGGCCAAAGTCATGTTGACCATTTTCACACCCACCACAGATTACTCACTGCAGTCTTAAGTAACTTCAACTACAGTACACTAATTAAGAATGTGCACTCCCGCCCCAGGAAGTCGAATTTTCTCGAATATATCTGTCTTAACTAGTTAAACACATGCAAGCGAAATAATTAAAGATTATAATTACTATTTCCATGGGAAAATAATTATATTTTATGTTGATCCACTAAAAGAGAACAAGCGGATGAGGAGTCACCCAGTGGGTTTCTCATGTTTTTCAAAAAATAAGAGCAGAATTTTACTGAAGTCGCTCTTATAATGTACGATGTTAGGAACAAATACAAAAGTAAAGATATAAAGTTCAGACAAGTGAAGGTTATTTCAGTGAATTACTTTGAACAGATAGGTTTTTAATCCCAACGAAAGAAAAACTACGATATTGAATACTCAAATTTATTCATTTCCTTGTTAACCTCAAATGCATTTGATTTACTTCAATATCAAAAACTGATGATGGAGTTTTGTCAATGTCAGTTGACATGTAGCACTTTATTATTATAGCACGTCAACTTTAAACAGAACTTTGGTCCTGTTCAAAGTTCAAATACAGGCTGCAGCAAAGTGGAGTTATAATATGGAGTTTGATGAGACATGCTTCAAAGTGCTGGAATAAAAGATTCTCAAAAAGAAACATCTTCATCTTCATCTAATAATTCTTCCACTGAAGAGATTCCAAAACATCCAGGCCAACATGTCCATAATGTCCCATTTGAACCTTCTTGCTTCAACTCTACATCCAACTGAGGAATTTTCTGCTTCAATAACCTTTACAAAACTAAGCTTTTGTTGTCCTTCACTGAACTATCTGTCCTGCCCAAAAGCCATCTTTTACATATTTTCAGATCAACCAATTGGATTAAATTTAATCAGAGACGCCTCATATTAGTCATCGATCATTAAATATACCCTGTCTCTATGTTTATGCATGGAACATGGGGGGACAACTAGGAAATGGGACTGATGACAAATAACACACATTCTAAAACTGCGTCATTTCAAGATCCTCCTCAAAGCTGTGTGGCCGAAACATTCCCAAAATTACCTGACGGCTGCTAGAGATGTGAACTATCACCTTCCAATCCACATGCAGTCGGCGTGCCTCAGGTACACGGACCACTGGGCAGGAATATTTGAAACCTTACAAAACGTATTTCACAACACTTTAGTTCCCAAACCCCTGACAGCTACATTTGGAATTGCAGCAGAGGACAACCTTCCCATAGCAACACTGAGGCAATGCATTCACGAGGCTGTTAGCCTTATTCTTCTCAACAGAAAGACGCTTCTCCTCCCAGCTATAACAGATGGATCACAGAGGTTCTGCACTGCATTAAACTTGATAAGATTAGGTTCTCTTTAAAAGGCTCTCTAAAAACTTTTAGTAATACCTGAGGCAGTTTTCACAGGACATATAGACACACTGTCTACGTGGCCTGGCCATATTATGAGCAATAGCTGATGCCTTTCCCTACATTCCCACCTGATGTTTATCTCCACCAGGTCATATTTCCATCTGAATGTGTTGGGTGTCAGCAGGTTACACAAAGACTGGACAGATTGCAGTGAAACTAAGGATGATGTCAGAGAAGAAGAAGTACAGTTTTAGTGTGGATCTGAATCTAGGGGCGGACTTTTATTTTCCCTATCTATATCACTGAATTAGATTTTATTTTCTTTCATTTTGACAAGAATTTGTGGATGCTGTTAAAAAAATCAGATTTATCAGCATGTGGGCAATTGTATGTGAATTCAAATAAATTTTTGTTATTTTTAATGTGGTTTCATCAGAGGACTGTTCAACCTTGGCAGAGACACGTGGCCTACTAGCTATTATTATGATTTACATTATTTTACTTGATATTTTCATTTACTATTTGTTTCATCTGTTTATTTAATCAAAATAAATATAATTGGTGTAAGGCGTCTATTATATGTTATTGGGTTTGAAGTCTAGTTGATGGGAGCACTGGGTGTGGAGGTTTCACCGTGGATTGGAGAAACACATGTACAAACTGCCTGTGCATGACAATATATTTGTTTTTGCACAGTAAAAAAAAAAACAAAAAAAAAGGTGTTATAACAGAGGTGACACAGGAGACTGTGCTGCTGATCTCCGAGTGGCTGACATTAAAACTTTCTGCACTGGCTTTTTGCTGCAGCTCCTGTCATAGGTTCATCATTACGCTGATTCCTCAACACTTGGCAAGGAAACAAAGCAGCCTCCTGCTGGTGTGGATCAATCCTCCGACTCCAGCAGGAACACAGCACTAACACAGCCAACAGTAGAGTGGTAGACTGGAGCGCTAATGAAGTTCTGTGAATCAGTGAGGCTGAGCTTTCATGACTAATCGATGGGACACAATACTGGTTTCCAGAACCAAAAGGATCCCGTTGAGCAGACTGAATGCTGATCTTTTATCAGGATATGAACAGATAATCCATCCATTTTACGACACAGCCATTTGCAGACAGACGGCACCCATTAGCTTCTGTGGGTTTGTCAGCAGTGGATTTCTTTGATCAGTCTTTGTGAAAAAGTTATTCCTGTGGGTTCAGTTTACGTGAATTGAAAACTTCGACTTTGCTGCACACTAGAAATTTGAGAACCATTAAATTGTAACAACATTATCTATTTAAAGTTGAACTGCAGCTTGACTTGAGATATTTTGAGGCTGTAGGTACCAGAATTGTTTTGTTGTGTGGGTTTTCTGTGGCCATGTGATGCAGCACTGCCCTAAAGTCAGGTGTTGTAAATTCCTCATTCTTTTTACCATGCAATTGACCACCATACTTCACTCATCCACGTCTGACTGCATATGGATTACTGCCACAGGACAAAGTGCTGTCCCGGGAGCCTCTGTGTAATCTAAACACTGGGCTTCAACAGTTGTACAGTCTTGTGTGAGTTAGGTCATATTACTACACTGATCAGTAGAACCTGTGAGCTGCTTCGCTGGGTTAAAACAGGGAGAGCAGTTGTTCACTAAAAGGCGTGTGTAGGTGTGTTGCATGAATGTGTGGGGTTAGGTTAACACAACTTCCATGTTTGAGTGGTCAATAAGACTAAAAAACTCTTTTATGAACAGTCCATTTACCCTTTCAAAACAGTAACTCTCTTTAATTTCACATACTATCTCTCCATAACTTCCGTGCACGGCGTCCTTTGTCCTGTTTTCTGTCTTAATGCGTTGCACTACACTGGAGATACGCTGGACAGGAGTAAGTTTCCTTGCACTTCGGGATGAGGCTTGTCAGTTGCTATCGCATTTGGCTGAAGAGGTACTGCTATTAGTGCCCTGTTCTCAGCAGGGTCAGCGCCTCCACAGTGGATTCCCCCCCCTGCACTCACAAAGATTGCTGCGTTTGTATGGTCTGTTGTGGGAGAATATGAAGACCTGGACCCTCTCAGAGGACAAGACCCTGCATGAGATGGAGGCGACGAATCGTAATTAAACATGTGCTGTACCATCTGTAGGGCCTGGGAAAGAGCTCATACGTAGTGACCGGAATGATTGGATGACGTGCATACAATGCCGTGGCTGCATGGCTGATGACTTCACCTGTTATCAAGGTAACCAGTGGATAATTCTGATTGATGTCACCATGGGCCAGTTTTACACTGTAACTGTTCAGAAGCCGAGCGGTCTCCGTAGAGTAATCGGTTTCAGTGCAGTAGGTAAGTTCAACAGGATTCGGTATATCTGTGCTGTTCCGCCCTGTAAATCGCTGGTTAGGGAGCCCAGAGACTATTCATGTTGTCAATGAAGCTTGCACAAGAGAAGGGCAACAGAGAGAGTTTCTGTCGCAAATCTCATCCTCTCCTGACACCTGTCATCACTCACTTTGCAGAATAAGAGCCGTTCATTCCGTGGACCCAGGAAGAAAATAGTATTGAATAACCCCCTTGGTCAAATTTATTTTTGAGGAACTTCAGGCGGTGTGATAAATTAGGTGGCCCCATAGATCGATAGCGCCTCCTTTTTTTCATAGCTCAAGATGGGATTTGTCAAATTCGAGGCTACAGAGAGAGAAGTCCATTAAGTTCATCACAGCGGCTGACTGTAATTTGGAGGCAGGAGGAAATATAAAGATTGTGTGAATGTGAGTGTGTAAGGTCAGCTCAACAAATCGAGTTTTAATTGAATCCCATCTCTGATCCTCAGATTTTTGTTCAATACATGGCTAGTCTTGCTTATTTTCCTACGCATCCAACTGAAGGACACTGAGCTTTAAAATCTCACACACAAGTTAATTACCCTCGCAGAGAAGGTTATTTTGGCGTGTTTGTCTGTCGAAACTAAAGATTCTTTTTTTTTTATTTTTTATTTTTTACAAACTGTCTGTAAATGTGGAACACTTAAGTTGAGAACTGGAAAACCATGAAAACTGTTATGTGTATTCACTAAGATATACCCTTCATGTACATGTTTTACTGTCATCTATGGGAATGTTATGACAGTGTTTGAAACCAGATTTGACCTGACAGGAAAAAGATATAGGGATGTAGTGGAGTAAACATTTGAAATAAGTGAGAAGTTTTAATTAGATACATTCTTTGCTTGAAACTAAAAGCGATTGCCCATAACAAGAAATAATATCATCCACGGTGAAGAACAGTTCAGAGGAGCGCTGTGTGCTGGGGCTGCAGCTTAGTATTGTTTTAAAGTGTGTGTTCTCATCAAGTATTCATGAACTCAGCTCAGTTAATGATGGAAAAATGAAGGGGAAACACCATAACAGGGAGGCACAATTAAGGAGAAGAATATTTGCAGAATTCAATATGAAAATAAATGAATGCTTCTTGATTATGCAACATACACAAACTTGGCCCTTGATTGCATAATGCATACAGTAATGTTGTGGATCCCACTCTACTGCTTTTTCAATCGGCATAATGTTATCGTATTGTTCCTTATGTGAAAAACACATACTCAACAAAAAGCAGCATCATTTGCTTTTATATAGGCTCCCTTCTAACAGTCCAACTGCTGGCATGCTAATGGCTGAGAGTCTTAATTAAAATGTCAAGGTGGCGTGATGTCCCATTAAGGCTCCCCTCCCCTCCCCGTGTCTTTTCTGCTTCTGATCCTCCCCAGGGACCTATTAAGCCCAGGCCAAAATGATTGAAGTTCAAAGAGGTGAGACCGAAGGTTGGTCGCTCATCGCTTCGCGCTTCGTCGTCATCCCAGCATCCTCCAACCCTGACCTTTAGCAAGACAGGCGTCCCCGCTAATGTGCTTGCATATCTAATGAGAGAGGGCTTTAGACTCAGACCTCCCTGTCAGGCATGTCGGGGATAATGCCACCAAACTGCTACACACCCTCTTCCTGCAACTTGCCGCCATCAGCCTCCTCCCTGACTTAACCAAAAAAAAAAAAGAAAAAAGGCTGGCTAGTTTGTCGAGTTCCTGTCTCTCTTTGTTGGACCATGCTTGGCACTTTCCGTCCTTCTGATTCCTTTTTTCCACTTTCTCTCCCGACTTCCCGAGCTGTCTTTCTCGTTTCTTTGCCTGTTTTGTCTCTCGCTGTCATTTCCTTCCAAGGAAAGGTTATTGGAAAGGACAGGGCAGCGCCTGCTTTTCATAACAGGATCCCGTGGCTGTCAAAGAGTGGCAGGGCAATTCTAATGAGCCTCTCTCTCGTACAGATGTAATGGCACTTCAACCACATAAATCAGAGCGTGAGAGCGTGTCAATAAAATGTTTGTGAGTAAAACGAGACCGTCATCAGCGAGCAATTTGGTGAGGCGTGTAAAAACTCAACTAAGTGTCCAGTTGAAGCCATGCACCAGGAGCCCAGTCTTCTCTGTTAGAGAGCATGGTGTCATTTGGTTGAATTTCAGCCCATAGATTTTTCTCTGTCCTTTCTGACGCAAGCAACATAAAATGACCCACCAGATTAAACACGCCGCGGATCTATCTAATGTACTTGTGTCCGTGTGTGTGTGCGGGGAACCCTCTCTTCCCTGGAGAACTCCAGCAAGGCAGGCCAGAGTGGCTGTGTTAATGATGTGTGTGAGTGTGTGTGCACGCACTTGTGAGCAGCGACGTCTTCAAGCGGGCAGTGATTGCATCTCTTACCTTTAACCCCCACAACATCTCCACCACAACAACAGCACAAACACTGTCTCTCTCTTCCACGTGCCTGGACACCTCTGGACCCTCTGTCCGCCCGCCAACCTTTCCTCTTGACCTTCCCAGGCACAATTTCCCCCACCTAGCCGCCCCCTCCACCCCCACTTCTTAATGGCTGTGGGTGGGATGGGGTCAAGGCAATCACTGAGCCATGAATATTTGTACCCACTCACTTCATCAGTGTGAGATTACCAACAGGGAATGCAATGAGCAGTGCCCTAATGAAGGACCTACACTTGTGCCCAATGGACCTGTTAGTTTTTATTTTTTCTTCGAATATGTTATCAATGAGGTCCCCTCATACTTGCAGCTCGTGTATCACACAGCACACAGCGTCGGAGTCGTCAAGTAGCCGTTTTCAAACTGTGCGGAACTTCCATCATATTCAGGTTGTTCCAGTCCCACATTAGACGACGCATCAAGCAGCAGGGTGACTCTCATTAGCAATCAAGCAACGAGAGTTTCCGCGAGCTGAGTGGGCCATGTACCGCTGCAGCAGTAAAATAACTATGTAGTGTGTCAATAAAAATAATACAGCTCCGACAATGTTATTAGGGAATCATATCAGTGTTTTATGGTCTTTGAGAAATGATCTCTGCCGAAATAAGGCAGCAGACACGCCGTCGCTGAACACAAGCTCTTGTAAACGCTTCAGAATGTGTAGGTTTCACAGTGTAGTGGATGATAAATATCTCGTAAACAAAGACGCTAGAGAAATATTGCTACAAGAATCCCCGCAATGGGTCGGAGCCGTGATTTATATTTTCTGTCCGGTTTACATTTCATAAGTTCCAACAGTCTGTAGGCAAATGGACCGTCCCCCGTCTGACACGTACTGCAGCACATACACACACACACATTCCACACAAAAGCAGAAGCACTCGGATAGAAACGCACATTCATGCACAGTCCTGTGGTGCAAATTTCACACAGACACACACATACAAATACACGGAAGTGCTCGGCCCCTCGGTCTGCTGCGCTCCAGCGACCCTATCTTATTAAAGCCTGTCAGCATAGCTAGCACTATCATAAGCTTTTTATTATTGACTCGGAAAATATGATAATTTGGAAATCACAGGCCGCCTCCTAAAGACTCCACCGTCACTTTCAATTTTAGCGGCTCTCCCTTCTTTTAATGGGAATGATGAGATAGCGGGAACTTCACAAGCTTTATGAGTCCGACACTTTCTCCCTTCTCCCCGTCATGTGGAATTATTTATTTATTTATGTGTTTTTTTTAATTAGTACATTATAATTGAGGTCTGTCACCTATTGCACCTTCAAAGAAAGCTAAAACAAATTTAATTAAAAGTGGTATCTGCTTTCATAGGTGAAATTGAATAATGTTTGAAGTAGGAGAGATGGCTGGGTGACAGCAGGTTTTCCGCATTAAATCAGCTTCTTTACCTTATACTTCATTTTTAAGGCTTCGTGAAAATAATCCCAGTGAGAATCCATTCCTGACAGTGCAGCGCCACTACTGTAGGATGTTATACATATTAAATGAGCACATTGATGCATTGATCCGACACTGGACACACCATATATATTTCATGCTGGCTTACAGATGAAGAATTTTACAGTTGAAAGTACATGAAGATGCCTAACTCTCATCCACCCACAGTTTTTTTTTTTTTTTTTTTACTTCTCCTATCAGCTCGTCTCCCTCGCCCTCTCCGGGCCCTCAGCATTCTGGGATTACCCTCCTATCTATTCTTTGCATTCCCAGAGGCTCGCTGTGTGATCCATAATTCAACAGAGCCCCTATTTCTGGCCAAACTAGAATTTGAACTATCCCATAATCTCTATCTGACACTTGGAGGCTTAATCGGAGTAAACACTGTTGCTTCAATATTTTATTGACCCTCGGTCTTGATAAGACATAATTGGCATTTCTAATCTGCGGCGAAGAAATCT
Source organism: Pseudorhombus dupliciocellatus (assembly GCA_016785235.1). NCBI lineage: Eukaryota > Metazoa > Chordata > Actinopteri > Pleuronectiformes > Paralichthyidae > Pseudorhombus > Pseudorhombus dupliciocellatus. Next base: position 886,473 of record JAFBJW010009050.1, on the reverse strand, counting down.
CGGGAACAGGTCCACGGGTCCGCAGCTGAGCGCTGCGCCACATGGGTGGTCACTCTGAGGAAGAGGCTGGAGCGGAGGACGGAGAGATGGAGCAGCACAGAGCAGAGTAATCCTGCTCTCGGAAAACATTCATGTGTTTATGGCAGCACTGCTTCATCCCGGAGGGGCCAACAGAAAGTGTGCCCTGAGCTTTGGTCGAGAACACTCAGGCTGTGTGATTGTGGCCATATAATCTTCTCCGTTTGAGGAGGTTTAACCTGGAGGAGCTGCTCCAAAAAAAAAAAAAAAAAACTAGAGGGCAAGAATGACTCTATGAAAGAAACTCAAAAGAGTGGGACAGCGGTGACCCTATTAGAAGTTACTTGGTTAAGAAATAAGAATAACTTCTGCATCCCTTTAAGCATCCCTAAAAATGTAAAAAATTACTACTACTCTATGGTTATTCTGCTATTTCCTGTGTTTCTTTCACCTGCTCTATATATGTGTGTGCATACTGTGATGATAATATTTGCAATTCCATCTTCCAGAAACTGATCTTCACCAAAACAGAGAGTAAATGTTTAATTAAAGACGTGTGGTGACTCCTGGTGCCTTTGCTTTCATTGTGTGGGCTGCGGGACAAAGATATTACAAATATCACCTCAAATGACACGCTCTCTGAGCCAGTGATGCGATTTGGAAGGTGGCTCTCCAGCACTTCACCCTCCTCTCTGCCCCACTTCCTTTTGATCTCGCCTGTTACTGTCATCTCACAATCCCAGTTTTTTTGTGGGGGTGGCTTTTTGGCCTGTCGCCCATCTACCAGGCTTTTTTTTTTTTGCGGGCAGGCTCACCGCAGGCGCCGTTCCTAAAACTTCTCCAGAATTGGTCTAAAACTTTTAACTGTGGATAAAGAATGAGCAGAGTGATATTCTGTTAACAATCCGCACACCTGCATACAATTTCACACCGACTTAAACAACAAAATGGGTTAGTGGGGGGGGGGATTTCACACCGACTTAAACAACAAAATGGGGGGGGGGGGGGGGGGGGGGGGCGTTTCCAACAGATATGTATCCATGGACATTTTGCATTGAAAACAAATTCCATTAGGGCCAAAGGCATTTCTCCCCGGGGCAGATCTTGTGAAAGTGAGGAAGATGGAAAATTGGCTGAGAGCTAATGGATCAAAATTACCCCCGTCGCAAACTTTGGACGAGAGCTGACAAAATTGCTTTTTTTCGCTAACCCCTTTTCTCTCCCATCCGTCCCTTCCCCTCCCCTCGTACACCACGCATCTCAATATGAAACGCAGACAGAGAAATCCATCTGTAACGCAGGCATTGTCAGCGACTTGCAATTTACACCCATCTTTCTCTGCAGCTGTTCCTGTGCTTGATGGCGTGATAAATTAATCTTTCTCCGTGCCACTGCGTCAATTCTTTTAAAAGAATACATTAAGACACGTTAGAGACAATTTTTTTTTTTTCCTGAAGTAAACATTTTTTTTTCTATGTCCCCTCTCTCAGTCACCATGACAAATCATATCCTCGGATGAAGAGGGAGGAAGCAGCGAGAAAAGGAGAGGGAGAAGCGAGAGCGACAGGGACGAGGAGAAAAGAGAGATTTTGGGGAGCGGGCGCACAGAGCTGCAGACTCAGGGAAAGCGTGTGATTTAAGTATTCGTCAACATTTCCTGCGGGCAAACAGTGGTCATAGCTGATCAAGCATAATGTCTGGCATTCATTCTCGTTGCCAGAGATGACAGAATGAGCAGCTCAGTCCAGCCCACAAAAATCAACAGGCGACCACCATTTGTCTCCGTCTGAGCTAAGCATCACATATTGTCTCTCAACTACCACATGCATCACACCAAAATGTATATTGCACCTCCGATCCTTATCCATATACATTTTCATTGCATGGATCTTAAACCCTCCATGCTGTTCCAGGAGGATAAATCCAGACAGCTAAGACTTGTACATTCATTCTTAAATGGCTACTAGCTGAAATGTATCGTAAAATGACAGATACGGAACTACCACACGCATTATTTCAGGATTAATGCTCCTGTTATGACTGAACTCCAGTATTTGTTGTCTTCACAATACAACGTACACAGGCCCCATGATTTCTTACCCATGTGTAGCTCTGCACCACAAGGCCACTCATTTATGTTGCTTCATCCTGACTTATTTAATATCAAAAGTTGAGTTGAGTTTGGAAATTGAATTTTTCTGAAGTCTGAACACCAGAGCTTCATTTAGGTCTGGACAAGCAGACCTGGTAATAATGATGCATTCTCGTTCATATCAGTCATAACTTCGCTAACAGAAAAACCAATGTGTGTGATCTGTATTGCAGAAAAGACCACAGCAGTAATACTAGTTACAAGGCACACTCAAAACTGCACACCAACTATCAACAAACCGACCATTGCAAAGACTGATGAAGGCAGAGAGTTTGCAGCTAAACATCTAAATAGCAGCTATTAGTTTCAAATAAAGACGTGTTGAGATAGAACTCCATTTTCAGAATGTTGAAATGAAAACACCAATAAGCTTAAGAATATGTGGAGTTAGTCTACGTCTTACAAAACATGCTGACATCACGACTGCAGGAGGATCGCGAAACATTGAAGGTATACCAAAGTGAACTAAACATCCCATTCTGAAGATATGCTCATCATTTCAGTTCTGTAATTGAATTGAACGAGCTTTTTCAACACCACATCAAACCTTTGAGCGTCTCACATGGCAACATTGTGGTCCAGAGTTGGACTAACCAGGATGCACTTGGCTTTCAGTTCAGAGGGAGAGATGCTTTGAACAAGACAGTGCACAGGTGCACCTGGAGATGGATGAGAGAGGGATCAAGATCCCCCAGGGACCCTGAGATCTCCAACTCCCCACCGAGCGGCCGCCCCTGCTGGGCACTCAAAGCACCTTAGACCACTTTAAAAAGAAAAACGGGCACATGAGAGCACGATAAATCTACTTCACTGAAGATTTATGGGTACACGGGAGACGGACACTGACGGCACAGTGCTCTCCCACAGTAAACAAAGACGGCTCAGAAAACGCCACAGTTGCACCCACACGGTGCACATTTAGAAAACCAACAAAGTGCCTGTGCAAACAGCGTATGAATGGAGGGTATGAAATGATATCTAATAATGTTTAGACCAGTCTACCATACATTACATCCCATCTACCCCTCACTTTTACTTTTTGTCACTCTTGCCTGATTTTAATATTTTTACTTTAGATTTGTTTTGATAATGGTTTTACATGTAGTTTCACATACACACACACACACACACACACACACACACTAGATACTGTTGTGTGAATATAAATATATATTTGCAATGCAACGTAAAAGCTACGTGCAAGTCCTGGGGAGTGTAGCATGAATTTAAAAAGTTTTGCCAGTCATCGTGCCAGAGTGAACTGTCAACACTGTGTACTGAGCAGACAACGTGTTCCTAACATATGTACATTCAGTTCAGTATCTTTAATTAATGTCAGAGTTTCGTTTAGGGTCCTCAAATTCAGCTCATTGTGCTGTAGTGCATACATACAGTATTAAATGACCTGTCAGTTTCTTCCCCATCAGACTGATATTTAAACTCAAACTCTCTTAAAAAGCAATTTTCCTGAGGAGTCCTCACACACTGGGGACAGGGTGCTGCGGCCGGGCAGGGACATATGTGAATGTGAGGAACATGACAGATCTATAACGTATCAGGCTGAGGTCAAACTGTCACACACACAGCGTCTGCTTTGTTATTACATCCCTGAGACCGCACAGATTGTAGGAAAAGCTCCTGTACCACCGCAGCACTATTCTGAACTTTTTTTTCCCCCACTGAAGATCTTAAGCCCCTCTCACCTTAGCTGCTCTGGTTATGAGAAACAATTTCCTGTGTGCCAGTTCCTATGGAGACTTACTGAAGACCGGGGTGCCGGTGTGAGCCTCGCAGTGAGAAGAAGAGAAAAATGTAAATCCCTCAATACTGGAAGCCTGCCGAAACACACAGCTCATCAAAACAGTGACGCTGTTGTTCTAAACGACACTGTTGACTACCAGACGCTGTATTCAAAGACATGTTCATGAACTTGTGAGGTCCAACAATTCATGTGGGACATTAGGGGAGCACTGACTTTTCCTCGCAAGAACGTGTGCATGCAGAGTGTAGTGGGAGTCCCCCTGTTGTGACCAAATTAAAGGATCTTCTTTTGTTTGACAAACTCAGCGGGGGAGATCAAGCGTAGGCAGAAAATCCTTTTTTGCTGCTGTTTCTGAGATTTCTCTCTTTTCCCTTTCTGCGGAGGGAAGGATGTGAGACACTGTCAAGACGAGCCCCCCTGCGAGGAAGCAATTAAAAACTGCGCCCTGTGAAGGTCTCTCGGCGGTGCAGCCGGAGAAACAGCCGCGTGGTCAGGTGAAATGAAAAGCTTCCATCGGTTGTTTGATAATAGCCCTTCTTTTTAGAAGTTGACCAAAAACAGCATGTGAATTACAGGAGAGTCGCACGTGCATGACAACGATAACGTGCGCAAGACGAAGATAAAACATATTCTTCTGTGACGACGCGCACAAAAGTCAGACTTCAAAAACAAGCGGGAAACATAGCTTTGGTACTGGAAGTGAGCATCTGACTGTCACTGCAAAAAGGAAAGGAAATATCCCAGCCAAGGCTTTTTAGTGTTCACACCTGCGTGCAGATATTTGGTCAAAGTGTTCCTGAACGCGTCTCTGCGTTGCCAGGTCTGTGGCGGCTGATTCCTGATGCAATCTCGGGTAAGGCTTGCTCGCCTTATATTTCGTTTTGTCAACTCCTCTCTTTGTTTGATTGCAGTGCCAATCACAGCAGGGAGTGTTCGGGAACATGTAGAACATTTATGGTAACGATGCTAAATTGCTGTCTTGGTGAATTAGCATTATTGTGCGGCCTGTGCGTAGGGTGACATAAGAGAAACTTGCCTCCGCATGCCGCTGCCAGTTGGCGTCAAGTAATGGGGTTCTGAGACACAGAGGAGGAGTGTGGGATGGGAAAGAGGATGAGAGAGATTTAAAGGGGGGGGGGCACGATTATCGCAGCACTATGCCTTTAGATGGATGAGGATTCATAAAAGCAGACATGGGAGAGACAGAGACATAGAATGGTACAAGGCTGCTGCATAAGCGTCAGGAAGCAGTTGAAGGGAATTCTCAGCAAGAAAAGAGACGGAGGAATGAAAATCACTGAAGGAACGTAATGGATAAGCCGGCATGTGTGTGTGTGCAAAGTATTAATCATGGTGTTGGCACAGTCCAATCGTTCTGATCTGCCCACGATCTGTGGACAGAAAGTGACTCTCCCATCTAGGGGCTGGGGCTGATGGGTTGGAGTCAGGTTCGGTTTACCGCTGATCATTGCCGTGTCTGCGAGGAAGCGGTGCAGCAGGCGGGGGCAGTATTAAGGTCAGCAGCATTTTCAGGTCCCAACATTAATCAGCATTTAACCTGTGATTGGCTGCATGTCTCAGTCCAACCAAAGTATTTCAATATCTTAAGTAGAAGAACAGATTTGTTCAAGGGAGGAGTTGTGTGTGTTTGTGAACCTCAGCAGTGATTCACAATTCATATTTGCCAAAATTAATTATTAACTTAAATTAGTGATCATTAGTATCGGATGGAGCAAAGAACAGAGCAAAGCCAGAGTGAATAAATGTTTTAAATACGGTAGGGCAGTATAAATGTTGGGTAAACATCAGGCAGTGGTTGTTGGCCCACAGTTGTATTTCCTCTGCAATACTTTAAATCTGGGGCCGTGCCTTGAGGACACAGATCTGTTGCTGCCTCGGTGGGAACCAAATATCTGGTTGTTATTTTTGAATTTATGTGTGGGTCAGGTGAACCTGTAATTTCACTTTTATGTTGTGCTCCAATTTAACTGCCGCTGTTTGTCTTATTTTCAGTCGAGCTCCAAATAATTTGATTTTAAAAGTGTTTGTTAGCAAGGGCGGTTTGGAATATTTTATCAACGCTTTCATTAAACTGGCTGTTTTGTCTCTCGCCAGGCTGTTCCTCCTGGCAGCCTGTGGCTGCACCGCGGGCAGATTCAAGGTCAGGTTGTGGTTAAGAGTTGCGATATATTAGACCTTACTTGTATCACACTGTGCTCTCCCCTTTAACATTTTAGCAAGATCAGCAAATATTTACATATCAAATCAGTGATCAGTGAGTGAGTAGGATTTTGCAGATACTACTGAATCTACTACGACAACAGGAGAGGAGGTATGTGGTATAGATACATACCTATTATATATTATGTTTTCTTACTCCAATTGCAGTTGCTCTACCTGTAACTATCTATGAATTGTTTCTTTCCCCTCGGCTCAGTTTGCTCATGACGATCATGTCTCTCTCTCCCATTTTCCCAGCAGTTGTAACTGCTTCCTATTCGCCATAATGCTTGATGTGTAGCAGCATGCAGCCTATACCACTCCCCCAGCCGCCTGTCATCCCACTCTTCTCTGCAGAATAGCCTTTCGAATTCTCAGCTCAGCCCAACGTACTGTATCGTGTGCCTCAAAGCCACCGCCACGGCGAGGGGGAACCAAATTCGCGTCGCTTTTTTGCATTCCATGTGTCAAGTCGTTAATGGACGGTGAGTGGAAGTGAAACGCAGGAGTGTTTTCATCTTTCCATTCTCAGTCTCTTTTACACTCGGCAAGGAAGCACGTGTAAATTGGCCTCGAAAGGAGAGGTAGAAAACAATTATGGGAGCGACGCGCCTGAGAGAAATGAGTCTATTGCTTGACCTGTAATGAAGTGGAAAGTTGACAAGCCGGCTTTGTGCGACTCGCAGATTTGAATGCAAGGAAATGACTCTTCTGTACTGTCAACCAACGGGAAAAGATTGCCAATTATAAGTGCTGGCCTTCTACTAGCACCAGCAGGCATACTGATGGACGTGGACGGACATGAATATTCAATGGACATGAATATTAATGCTAACATTTTATAATAATGTCAGGCATAACATCATCACAAACTATTAGTTAATGATTAATTAAACATGAAAACAGTCATTATTCATACTATGAATGGATGAACATCTTGGCCTGACAAGATCGGTTGGAAATAGAGAAAATGCACAGTATTTATTTATGTTTCATATATCCCTTCCACCATGGTCACAGAAATGTACAGGCTGCTAAGGTGTGGAAGTTTGTTACTCAGTTTATCTGCTCAAACATGCATCTGTCCCTCCATCCAGTAATGAAGGACATATTTCGAACGTAGCCGATTACCGTGAACTGGTCGGCTGAAGTGATCCGACGTTAGAAAGTTGATAAAGTCCGCTTTGCACCAAATCCACCCCAGTTAACTGAGCTACTGAATATCTCCGAGGCGCACACAGCTGGTGCTGCTGCAGCTCTTGGGATGCGGCGCTTGCCAGATTCAACATGAGGTCCTTTTTTATTTGCCAGAAAATTCCCCCCATGCAGCTCAGATTAAATATCAATTAATAAAACCCAGGTAGGTTCTTAAGGATGTGGTTAATTGTGTTAAAATATGCACATCTCTGAGATATTTATGGATGTGTGGAGCCTGCTCAGCTGGCTCTGTCTGTCTGGAAGAGGGGGAAGTTGGTGTGTGTGTGTGTGTGTGAGGGGGTTGGGGGGGCGGCTGCTGTGTGTTTCCAATTCCAGTGTATTTAACGAGATATCTCACTTCCTCCTTTTTTTTCCATCTTGATTCCATTTCTTGCCATGCAGCACTCAGGGGAGCAGAATTCATTCGCACTTGTCTTTTCCCCTTTTTCTCTGCTGTGCAACAAACTGTTACTCAGCCCTTCCTATGCGGCAGGAACCGTCATCAGCGAGTGATTGCCGCTCAGTTTCAAACGAGCTTGGGCTGATCTGCCGTGCAGTGCAAAGTCAACACGCTGGACGGAACGACGCGCTGTTCAGTGCGAACGTAACGTGCTGGAGTTGAGAGGGAGGTGCTGTCATTGTCTTAGGGTTTGCATCACTTTGTGTGTCTTCAGGAAAGTTACAACATGCTTCCCTATAAGCTGACAGCCCTGCTGTTTCTACAGCACGATGACTTTGCAAATGCAAATATGTGTTTAGCGATTCCAGTATGTATGTGCCGGCGTATAGGTGTCTCCCTTGAGTATATTAAGCGCATGTAGAATATACAGTCAGCGGCAGGGCGTTTCTGTATGGCTGTGAATGCGCCATTGTCTGTCTGTCTGAGTGACTGACTGACAAAAGGCCCCCCGAGGATGGAGGCATGACAATCGCTCACCCTTCCAGTGTCATTCAGCATAGTACAGGAGCCATTAACTTTTAAAGGCAGGCTTCTCTAACAGCGGGCCCCATGCCGTTTAGTCTCCCCTCTGCAACACTTCAAATGGCTGTGATGGACAGGAGTCAGACCCCTGTGTCTCAGCAGGGTTGTGGGGTGGAGCACTATGCCCCTGTCCCGCACTGTGGCACTGTTGGCACAGTTGGCACCTGGCTCTGTGTGTGTGTGTGTGTGTGTGTGTGTGTAATCTGTTGGACACCGAGGTCGAGAGAATGCATCTTGATTGACAAGTCTCATCAGGGATAACTTAATGGCACCACCACCTACCAATTAGAAGTCATCAAGGTCCCCAATTGAAAGTGGTTAATAAATAATGTATAGCCACAGTAATACCACATAATCTGGATATCAGAAAGTCAAAGGTGGATGCATTATTAATGGGGCCAAATTGGACTTTAATAACTGTTCCACTGAATCCCACACCGCAGCAGAATTCACTTATGTTAATATGCCTTTATTATTAATGGGCAGCCATTTTCTAAAATGTTAACTGACTGGGGTGCTCGAGAGCCAGTTGCCAAGATTGACGAGCTTCGCGTCTGGGGAGAAGGAGGAGGGGGGGGGGGCAGCGGGGGCTTGCTTATTTATTTATTCGCCTACCTGTAGCACGTCGGCCCACATCATTGTGTCAATAATTCCCTGGTAAAGCCATTAGGCATGATCACAGAGGCCCAATTAACTCTGCAATGTGTGAGATGACAATCATACATCATTAGCCCTATAATGGCATGCAGTGCCACAGCCTCTTTAAAAACAAACACCAAGGCTATTACTGAGAAAATATGCCATCGTCAACGTTGCTGCTCCAACCGCTCTGACTTGTGCTCAAATACTCTGTTGGAGATGTGCACGTCAAGTGTTATGGGACATTACGCCGAATGTGTTTCGATGAACTACTATGGGTTTTTCAGATTGAATGCATCTTCATCAAGGCATATTTGGGATGAGCAAGGATGTGGTCTCTGCCTGCGATTGCTGCAGGGGAACAAATTAAGAGATACACTGTGTTGGCACTCATTTAAGTATGTTGTTTGGAATAAGAGGCCTATACATTTGTAAAGGGGGAGCGGTAATACAAAGTGTCAGGAAGGCTGCTCTGTCACCCTGATTTAAATTCACCCATTCCTTGGCTCAGTGGGAGCTCACTGCAGCTTCTGAGACAATTTGGTGGAGGCATCTCTGAAGGGAACCGATAGACTAGCTAATATGTTCTCTTATGGTTTTTGCATAATGTCCATGGTGCATCGCCAGAGAGCTGTTCTGCTCCAGTTCCTCCTTGTAATATATCTGGCAGCGCTTCTAAAATGCAGTTGTCGCTGGCACTGGCTTACAAATGAGACAGTGAAGGCCCATCCAGAGCATGAAAGGAAAGGCAGCTTCAGAATATGCATTCACCATCTGCTTTTGGACGATGTCCTGCGCAAACCAACGCGATAAGACTGACTTGTTTTTTTCGTGCTGTACAAGTCCACAATTTTTTTTTTTTTCCTCCCTTCATAAATAGGTATTAAACCAAGAAGCGAAAGCCTGCTGTTGTTGACAGGACAAGCACACAGCTCTTCACGTTTGTTGGCACAGTCAATAGAGCTTCTCTTAAAAGCTCCCCTGCCCTCGCTTTCATTGAAATGTCTCTCCTCTAAATTGGTGGCAGAGGTGGGATCACTTACTGCATAAATTATATTATGAATGCTCGTCAGTATCAGTTTTGTCCCTATTCAGTGTTTGAAGTTCGTCTGCAGCGAGATAACCGACCCCTTCCACCTGAGTCTGTGTCTCATACGGTGTCATCCCAGTGTGGAGCCAGTAAAAGCTTTTTCTACAGAACATGTCGAATGTTAAAATCTTGGTTTAATGTCATCTACTTCGCAAAAGAAAGTGATCTTGCTATTTACCCAAAAGTGGTGGTATCTATGTTTGTCTCTCTGTAGGAACTTCCTTAAAAATAAAAGAGAAAATAGTGAGATCTGTAATTGTTGTTTTTAGACCGTAACTAAAATTCAATATGTGCACTGTCAGCACAAAGGACAGCTGAAAAGACAAGTAATACAACAACACTATGGGTTGTTTATCAGGTGGTATAGAAACAGCTTCAACAATTCCCTCAAATGACAGCCACCTGAAAACAGAGCCTCTTCAAAAAGAACACAATAAATAACAGTTTCAGAATTTAGCAAATGGCAAAGGTCTAAAATTGAATATCTATATTTGGAATGGTGAATCCTGTCAGCTGTAAGTAATGCAGTCTGTCAGAGGTAACAGGTTTGCAATGCTATATCTCCTTACATGTGAGAAAGACAGTTATTTAGCAGTACACGTTAGTGGGCCTGCACTGTGTGCTGATTTCTCTTTTTCAGACTCAGACTCAGTAATATATGTTAATCGTTATATCAACATAACTCTCTTTAAAATGTTACAGCCTCACAGAGACAGTCAAGAGGATTTATAAGGCAACAGCTGCTCGACAAGGATAGATCAGGCCTTCCTGATTGTAAAGACAGCGATCGACAGGTTGAATCCATTATTAAGGACAGAGACTCCCTGTAGTGTTACCATCAGATAAGTGAGTGAGAGACCTCCCTGTGCCCTACAGCCTCAGCACCAGGTGAGGCAGAGCCTGGTCAGCCCCCCGACTGCTGCAACTGTTTAAGATACTACTAATTTCAATGAACTCCACAATCCTGTCTGTCTGCTTGTTGTGAATTTGAAACAAATGTGCTTATTGTTTAGCAGATGGGGGGGTGCTCACATGTTCACAACAAGAAGCAATTTGATTGATTTTCAGTCTCTTACACTGCGATGAGTGTCCAATATGTAGATATACCAGCAGGAAGCCCTTTGGAGGGCAGGGCCTATTTCCATTATAAGGGGTGAAATATATCTCAGGCCACCAACTGCATGATGTAATGTATGATTGCCATCAACAATGTTGAGCATCCAGGTCTTTAGCTAAGAATTCTTTCTGACAAGGACTAAATCTTTCAAACGGACGAAAGGTAAACAATTTAATCCCTGACCACAATGAACCCCGGCTGCTGCCTGTGGGTGGATGAGCGATACAGAGGGAGTGGCTGGGTGACATCTTCTTCTACACAAGCTCTCTGCAGAGTTTTTTTTTTTTCACAAGAAAAGATCTAGTGCCCGATACTAACAAAGCAAACACTCACTACTACTTGTTTCCGTTAATGGCTAATTCTGACATCTTTTCCAGAGAACAGTATGACCTTCTTCTATCATACTAATGATCCATTCGTGTCCTTTGAAAGGTGTCAGAGTCAGTCCCAGTGGACAGTAGGGGAGTCGAGGTACATCTTCCACAGGTTGTCAACACTCACATTCACACTCACACAATTTAGCGTCACCTATTTGCCCAACCCCTTTTTGGGTTGAGGGTGGAAGCTGGCGCACACAGAGTAAACATGAAGACTCCCAGAAAAGATAAGTGTCAGGAATCAGAATGCACTGCTCATCTTATCGACTGACTGTGGGGAGGAGGATTAATTCTTCTTTCCGTGTAGTTCACTCTTGCAAATGCAACATCCATTATTACATTTCACCAGTGGATTCTTGGTGTCAGTTGATCTTGTGGATGAAATGGTGATGGCTGGACTCTCCACACGTTCATCTGCTGATACACGGGTGGCCAGGAGCACGTGTGCTATTTACAGGATAACATGAGGAAGCCAAACAGCCAGTGAACGAGCACATAAACATGTTTTGTTTTGTTTTTTATATGTGGGTGAAAATCCAACTCACCCTGAACTTTCTTACAGAAACTCAGAGCCAAAGCCAAAAATAATCAGTGTGTTTTTAAAAAGCAGGAAGCAGAAATAAGGTCTGTCCTCATTAGTATCTGAGTACTAGGGGTTTGGGAACTCCGTTTTTTGATGTCTTGCTTTTGCTTTTTTTTTCTGTTTCCCAGTCTCGCTGCCTTCATCAAAGAAGACTGTTTACTTCTCTAGGGACGTTCATATACTATGATCTATATATAGATATCATAGCACGGTTAAAAATAAACAGCCACAAACGATTGCACTTATATGACACCCAAAGCCAGAAGCAGAGTCATGTGGGAGATTAAGAGGGGTCAGGGACTGATTGAGGCTACTTGTCCACTGTGACAGTTAATCTGTTGTTTATCACAAACAGTGCTCTACCGCACGCTCGCCTGTCGCACTGTTTAAGCTGAAAATCTTGTTTAGTAACAACTAATGTATGTTCGGCTTGATGAACTGCCAGTATCGATGAAATAATTGACATAACGCTCAGTCTCCTCCTCTGTCACTCCCTCCTCATTAGTCATCTTGCCTCAACGCTCAGTTGACTTTGCTCCTCCTGTCAGTGGAGGCATCTAATCGACTAAAGCGGGTGTTTTCTGCCTCGGTTACAGAAATGTGCAAGGGTATGAAAAGCTGGGGCGGGGAGGAGGTGGAATTAAATGGACTGTGGACGGTTTGCGTGTGACAAGGCTGGGTTGTGTAAGAAAATCCTGTTTTCCAACTTTTTGACACCCAGTCAATATATTGACAGCGTTTGTCACTACAGTGCAGCTTTGGCTGCAGAGACGCGATGCAAACCAACCCAGGCCGACCTGTCATGCTTCCATTGGCTGGTGCTCCAGCTCTGTGCAGTTGGAAATCCTGAAGCATGGAGGACAGGTAGCTCTGAGAAAGGGTGGACGCATCCTCCCTTGCATCTGTTACTGACAACGTCTCTTTGAGCATCACAAACTATACAAAAAAGAGTCTCTCTCTTTAATCATTGCAGATGCTCGCAGATGAATAAGGATTCCCCATGGGACATTACTGAGATGGTTAGAATTGTTTTTTAGTCCAAATAAAAATCAATTATGTAATTGCATTTTACAGAGACTAATAAATATTTGTGTATTTAATGCTAGAAGTTATTGAATTAGCCTTCCACTAAAACCCATAGTTCAATATAAAACTGCTTACAGTAAATTAAAATGAATATTTTCTCACATTTTGTCCAGTCTGAACACAGCCCAGGGTCGTTTTCCGCTTTTTAGAGTGTGCATGATTTGTTTTTTTTATGAGACTTTAGAGCGCAGTCTCTGTTTTAGCCTTTCCAAAACAAAAGACACAAGAGCAGATGTGTGAGGAATGTAAAAACCTCAAATATAATCTACACTTGCTTGTGTGTCCAGCTAACTAGCTTGGAGACTTGATGTAACTTCCAGAGCTAAGGGTGTGCATATCATTAATAACTACATGGGTTTACAATGTGAAGTTGAAAAAGCCGCATTGATGACTCACACAGTCACTGTGTAGTGTTCCTTCCCTGTGAAGGAGCGGGTCCTGGAGGGAGAGACATCAGCATATAGGGTAACGTTGAAAGGCCGTGTCCTGCTCGTTGACCTCCAGACAATGTTATCTGTGATAGTCTTACATTCAGACCAGGGTATAACTTGAATGTCCCTGAGAGGCTATTTGCTTTTCAGGCGATAGTCCAAACCAATACATACAATACAATCATACACATACCCAGCAGAGATGAATCATCCTTCACTGTCATCATGAATTATGAAAGGTATTTTTTTTAACATTGTTGTGGATTGTAAAATAGCAGAAAGAACAGTCCGTATCATTGGATCATCATTTCATGGGTTCCAGAATTACAAAGACCCAAAATACTGCTGCAGCAACGTCCCTGCACAGCTTGACAATTTTTATTTATTTTTTGGTAAAGACCAGCAAATCAGTGAATCACAGGACAGACTCAAATAATGAGTCTTCACAACTCATTAAAAGTACAACTTCACTGCTGGGAGGATGGCCTTGGAATATAATCTATTCATGATGAAAATGGTGCAATATGATGACAGAAAAGACCGTGGTAGAAAGGTAAAATAAATACTACAACATCCAGAATGCACCAGACTCCCCGGCCTCATTAGTACTCGATGCTCGACCTGAGCTTTTGCTGTTTTTACAAATAGTGGCAGAGCCTGGGTTGATACTCTGCTCACAGGAATAAGAACAAATTCAAAGTCTCGCTACAAAGCACACTGGCAAATGTTCCATTTGAAAATAATATATACAGCATATGTATGGCTATGTTTACCAGAACACAAGTAGTAGTAGACAGCCATCTGATTTTACATTTTGCGTTTTTAATTGGCACAACTTACACGTTCATAATAATGTTGATACTTTTCAGATCTCTGCAATCGTCTCACAACATCTGTTGAGTTTAGAACCATGTCTCCTAATTGAGATGCCACTCACAATAATACAATATCTGTCTCCGAGCAAATGAGGTTCTGACTTCTGACAAATACATGAAAGATAAACAAATTATTTTCTAGCATTCAAGCTGCGCTGGATACTGGTTCCGTGGTCATGCTTTTATGCTCTTAAAAGTGCCATACAAATTTTTTGATTTGATTTGATTTGAGATAGAACTGGCTGCGTGTAACTTCAGAGAAATAATGGGTCTGTTTCATCTGCGTGCGGTGGGAGGGGAGGCGTTCAGTGACTTCATTAACATCGTGTGCGATCAAAGGGTGAAACATGGATCATGAGTCACGTGTAATTGATTCAGAGACAGTAGAAGGAGGGAGAATGCAAAGAACCTGCCCCCCAAAAAAATCTCACCAGTCAGTATGACTTTGTGATGGCTCTCACATGGCCTGTGGTGGCAACATGGATAATTACTTCTCTTGGTGGCACCCTTTCAAATCATAACCAAAGCTCCTAAACACGAACACAGCACAGGGTTGGAAATGTCAAAAGCTCCTATTTTCTAACCTCCCTTGGTATTCCATCAATGTCTCACAACTCCATTTTTCCTTGCCTCTTTTGTGCCTGTCCTCTCTTCTTTTCAGCGGAGGTGGAGAGGGTGAGGGAGGGGGGCCAGCAATGTCACGGCTCGAGAAAGCTTATCCTGGGTAGAGGGGTCTGTGTATAGAGTCAATCAGAGCTGTACAAACCCTTGATTGCCATTGACATTTACCGGGGGCCCATTTCCAATTAATCTTCAAGGGCCTCCACCTCTTGAAGCCTGATTACGATTTCCCCCGACAAACTAGCTAATTTGTAATTGGCCATGTGTCTGGCAGAGGAGCCGCTCCTTTATCACGGCTAGATGGAGACATGGGTAAAAAGGAGACAGATGGAGAAAAGATGCTTACCCACTGAATCCTTAACTTATTTCCATGCATGCAAGTTATGAACTATTACAGATTGTTTCATATATATGCCACACGTTATCTATCGCTGCACATTTAAAGGGGCACTATGTCTTATTTTATGTGATGTTGTATATTTTCTATGGATGGAAAACCTACTCATCTTTTTCATCACACGTATCTCTGTGCCTGCAGATGCACTCCCCCTTGTTAGACTAATAGATGTCATCCTTTGACGTGAACACTGGCTTTTTCCAACAAATGCAGAATCCCTCTCTTTGTCCTGATCACATACCGAGGGGCTGCACCACTGCAGCAGGGATCCCACTCTCCAAACTGAGACTTGAGTCCACGCATGTGACAAAGCAGCAGAAGCAACTTCATACATTATTTAAATCATCTGCGTGTGCCTGTATGGCCCTGTTACCTTAAATGCCTTTCTGCACAGCAAAGAAGGTCATTTGTTGCACACAGTTTCCACAACAACACAAAGTGGCAGTGCTCCGGATGAGTCCTCCACCATCAAAGCCATTTTATTATTGTTTCCTCAGCGAAGCCGCACAATGTTTTGGAAGTTCTGCTGCATAGCTGTGTGTATATTCAGTGTAGTAACACTACTGAGGACAGACCTATGTAATCACTGAAGTAAATACAGGATAAGGCAACAGGTCTGATAATGAAGCCTCTATTTACTCTACTCAGCCCAAATAATAGGTCAGTGTTGTCTTTGAATAAAGATATTGTTTTTCTGACAGGAAGCTTTTTTTTTATGCAGAAAAAAGAGAGAACACAGTTGGTGATTAAAGTCCTACGAAATAATTTAATGCATTACATCATCCAAATACCAATAATTAAATCATTAAAATTATCTTTGTGTGGCCTTTCTAAATTCTAAACTTCTAAAACCTAAAATAGTCTTGTCAAGGCAGCGATGTTGAGGTGTTTTGCTTGTTTCTCGTCTATTGACTCATCGTTTACAAGCTCTGGTGCCCTGAGCTCTGCCACACTCTTAAAGATGGAGACTCGGAAAATGATTTATGCTTTTTTATTTCCTCACCTCACAGTTCAACAGTTATGTGGGAAATGTTCTCTTGGGACAATATATGGGGGAGATTCATGTACCCATATTGTAAATTAATGAGCTGAATGCAGTAAAATCCAACATAATGTCTCTATCTGCGTCATAAGCACATCAGGGCTGTTAACTACATCTGACCTACAGTACACCTAGCGGGTGCATTTTAAGAAGCCATCCAAACAAAAACAATTGAGATACTAGAGAGCGCACACGTTCACGGCCCAACAGCCCCCTGAAGATCAATTTAGCCGCACCAACTTTCACACACTCATAGATGTGGGCTTTGTGTGTCTGATTTTTTTCATCAAGCTCTGAGAGTGATTCCCTGGGAAATCAGAGTAACATCATTGTAATGTGATAGAGCTCTGACGCATCCTTAACCCTGGTTTCATGGAAATCCAGGAAGTTGTTTCTGCATAATCTTGCTATAGAATCAAAGAACATTAAACAAAAGTGTCATGATTTCCACGCTATGCAGGTTATTGTTTAAAGTCTGTGTTGCCTGCACAGCAGCGGGCTGCATGTTATTTGGACCCTCACATATAGAGAGTAGATCATAACCTGCTGTGAACACAGACACAAACATACAGGTGCACCGCCTGCATGCTGAGAGCTACTTATTCAGACTGCACACACACACACACACACACACACACACACACACACACACACACACACACACAGAACAAAAGGAGAGAAAGGGCAGGATGAGTATGAGTAGATTTTAGTTTCACCGGGGTCTTTCTCTCAGATTCAAAGAAATCTGCCTCTAACTTTGTGGATAATATTTTTGTCAGCTTTCAGAGCACAACATCGTTATCAAAGCATCGGTGCGTTCGCTCACAGCCTGAACCTCTTTGCGTAACATCGCTTACCGATTCTCTCTCTTCACTCTGTTGGGTTATAAAGGAACGACACATCCCTCGCTCATCTGTGAACAATATCACTTGCAGACACGAACCCCCTCGTTTAGAGCTCTTTCTTACTTTCCTCATTTGTTTCCATGCTGTTTATCCTCTGTCTCACCACCGCCACTTGATCACAGAGGGAGGGAGGGAGGGAGGGAGGGCAGTGGTGGAAGTGGGATTCCCAGACTGCCCATTTGCTCAGCCCAGCCCCTGCACCGGCTTGATAACACTGTCGCTGCCTACCCCCTCTCCTCCACCGCAACCTCCCCCTACTCCTCCCTCTGCCCCGGGCTGCTGTGCTCTGCAGACCGGTGCCCATGGCAAAGCCACCCAGGAATCTTATCTCCTGCCCAGGCTCATTCCTGGTCCTGTCTCGCTGTCTGCCTGCCTGCTGCTATGCATGACCTCTGCTTGTGTGTCTCCACCTGCTCATTTGCAACACTATCTCTCTCCCCCACTCTCTTTTCCTGTCTATCCTCTGGTCTCTCCATCTGCAAGTTCTCAGTCTAAATTCCTGTCTGTCTCACGTGTCGCTCGGGTCCTGACCTGGTCACGCGAAGCAGTCTCAGTGTTTCTAACTGTGTGGCTACCTGGATCATCTGTCGCTCTGTGTCTGTCTGTCTGTCTGACGCTTGTATACCCACATCTGTGTCTTTTCCGCTATCACTGTTTACCTGCTCGTGTCTCCCTGCGTGTTGTCTACCTGTCATCTTACTGCACACGCTTGGCTGTCTCTCTATCTGCCAGTGTGTTTTCCTGTCCACAGCCACCGGCTTGTGTATCAATCGTTCCACCAGTCACTTCCCCATCCATCCATCCGTCTGTCTGTCTCTCTGTCTGTCTGTCTGTCTGTCTGTCTGTCTGTCTGTGTCCTCCCCTCTCTGCCTATGTCGTTTTTCCCTGTCATATAATGTTCTTGTCTTTCTCTCAATGTGCCCATTTTTGTTTTGAATAATATTCAGAAATAGCTTGTTGTATTGCTATCTTTGTCATAGCCTTTCTTATCTAAGTATAATATTAACTAGATGCTGCTCCAGAGGGTGGTATAATATACAACTGCGAGGATCAATCATTTTTAAATACCAATGACTCAAGCCACTAATGGAAAAGCGCACAATGGTGGTGAGGAATTTTTTATTTTTTTATTTTTTTAATAAAATAAAGCTTTACTTTTAGTTGGAGTTTTGAGTCACTCTCAACAGTCTTGTCTAGATCATTTTCAGCTGCATCTGCTTTTGACAAACAAGTTCTGATAAAGTAAGAGAGGAGCTGCACAGAAAGCAGGTGACCAAAGTATAGAAAGCACTGGTTATATTCTTTTAATAACTTGCCATATTTGTTTATATTTTCGCCTGCAGATATAAATAAAGAGATCAAAAGTACATTGACTCATGATAAGGTCAAAATTAAAATAATAGCCTAAAATGTGTGGGAATCTTTGGTGGATTTTCAAACCAGAGAAAAAAAATTGTTAAGGAATATTCTCCCAGGCAGATGGGTTTTTAGTTGTTTTATGAGCATGTATGACAACACTTTGGCATTTGTGGGACTGACAGACAATACCATACAATGGCTGTTCTCAAGGCTGCATATCAACAAGTCACCTAGAGTGACAGTTTGTCTTAATAGAATAAAAGATATATACACTTTGGCTACAAGGGCAACACTGCAAATCTGGTGACAAAATTTACGGAATAGCACCGGCCAACACAGTCTCCAGGGACAAATAAGAGCTGGAGTGTGTGTGTGTGTGTAAGAAAACCAGGATTGAGTTTGATTTCCTTCTGTCACTTTCACGCTGTATGACATGTGTGCTTCACCCATTATTCAATTAGGACAGACGCAGGTTGTTCACTACCTGGCGACTCCTGGATATGACATGAAAAACAGCAAGAGTGTGTGACAGAGAGAGAGAGAGAGAGAGAGAGAGATGCCCCAGAGCATTCATCGTCTCAACAATTGACATGAGTAATAATGAACGTCTCCACCGACACGCCATTCAAATCTCCTCCCATCGACATCTTTGATATTGCTCGAGGCGCTGTTCATTTGTTGTTCCACACGTCCGTCATGGTACAACTAGCCTCCCCCACGACCCATTTCCACCCACCCCTAAACACACACACACACACACACACAAACTCCTCATTCTCCCCTGTCTGTGGCTGAAATGACTATTGACGTTTGGGTTTGGATTTGAAATGTGTTGGAAGAGAGAAAGGTGCCGGGGGGTGGAAGTGGTCGTGGCGGCGGTGGTGGCGGTGGTGGCGGTGGGGGGGGGGGGGGGTTTGGTTGGGAAAAAAAAAGGCGGGGGGGGGGGGGGGGGGGGGGGGGGGGGGGGGGGGGGGGGGGGGGGGGGGGGGTGTTAGTTTGGACATAAAACAGCTCTACCCTCGGATGGCAGTCAGAGGGCCATTTCACAGAGGGCAGCCTTGGATATTTTGTTCACTGGCTTTCTTTGTAAATGTATTAATGGGCAGAGCATTAATCTCTCCTCAGACTACACGGAGGCCAGATGCTTGGCAGTGGTGCAGTGTTTGGTGGTTGGTTTCAAGGGTTCAAAGATTCCTGTGTGTTCTCCACCACACTTGTCTGACGAGCTCCTCACATCAGCGCCTTTGTGTTCTTTGTCTGTAATATCGTTTTGCATGGACACCAATTTCAACCTGATTCAGGAGAAAACATTTATAAAGGGAGTTTACATGAGTCCTTGATCGAATATTTTTTCCATCTACCTTCATCAAGTGGTTAGGACCTGCTGTCAGTGTCACAGAATGCTGCGGAAACTGCAATGCTACGTTATAATGTGATTTATAAATGTGACTACACAATGCTGCCTAGACTGGAATCCTCCACATGCATTAATTTGATTATTTCTTATTCCGAGGATGACCTTATTCAGGTCACGCAAATCAGAAAATGCTGTTTACATGACTGTGTCCTATTTAGACTATTGGTTTAAGTAGGCTGGAATATTGGTGTGAAACATGGTGTGAAATATGAATCAAGAATTGGGAGGAAATGAGGAGCATTAAAGACACCACTGCGTGTGTGTGTGTGTGGGTGTGTCTTGCCCTTGTCCTCGTATCTTCGTCTTTACTTGTCCCTTTTGGTCTGTTTACTTCTCTGTGACGGAGGTCAAGCCTATTATTACTTAATCAAAACAGGGATCTTGTAAGACCCATGCTTTCCCAGTTTCACTTCATTTAACAAGCATAATAGAGATTGATGTAAATATTTCATGTGACATAGCATCATCCAGCTAATGATGTTTGGTTCATTGCCACATTAGCTGCTCTAATGCTGCCTTCATCTGAACCATTACAGCAGGTACGGTGTTAATATTCATGTCGGATGAGAATCTGCAGCTTCTAAAGGTATTTCCATGTCTATTGAACCATTCTAGTAACAAAGGAATGATGAGTGAGTGCGGCTCATGCTAAGGTCAAAGAAAGTTTGACATCAATAAATCACTGTTGTGCTAATTTCAATCATTATAAATTGAGGTAAACAAGCAGGTACATCACCTAGAAAACTGGCAGGCTCTGCCAGTGGAGCGCAGACGCTGATGTGACAGAACAAGTAAAAGTTTGAAAGTTTGATGAAAAAAAAAAAAAAAAAAAAAACTTTCAGCTTGTTTCAAATTGCAAGAAACAGTAACAGGATGGAATGGGGCGTATGGGAAACATGGTCTTCATTTTGGAAACTCAATTATCTTACTTGTAATGTCCTCATTTGTGATGGTAATTACACAGTACTAAGGTATCGCACAGAGGCTCGGTGGTTAGCATCACCAACACAAACACACGAACAGCCTGGACTTGGACCCAAGATGTGGGTCGGCAAAAAATGTTCATGTTTTTCTATTGGCTTCATTTCCTCAACTATGCTTCAGTTATTCTGATGTACTTGTACATGCTGCACATAAACCTTGCTATTTGATGTTAGTGTACTACTGACTCTTCAGCTACTGGCAGAAATGGAGTAACATCTCCATAACTGGTCACCTAAAACAAAGATTCATGTGACTGTGAGTCGGCAGTGATGCGCCATCATGTTGGACCACCGAGACTGCGCAAAATAAACTGTCGCCGCTGTCTTCTGTGCTTTTTTTGTGGGGGTTTATTTTACATGACACTGTCCGCCCTTAAGAAGCCTCACCAACGGCTCCCGCAGACGAGTCAGAATCTGGCTGTCTTCGCTGCAGAAAACTACGATAAAACAACCTTCTTTTTCCCCAACTTAAACACAAGGATGACAAAAAGATGACACAACAGACGTCAATAAACACCAATAACGTGAACTGATATCATAGATAGAGCGACAGAACTGAGAGATGGTTTGCCAGTCTACAGATTAAACTATTTTCTTCATGAATGAATTAAAGTGGTTTTTAACATATGCAGATAGAAGAGAAAAATCATTTTCCTACAAACACAATTAATTGAGATTTAAAATGTTAATTTTGTTTACCTGCAAACATTTATTAGGACTATTAGGATTTTTAAGGGTTACATATTAGGATTATATCATCACAAAGATCTTAAAATACGCTCACACTTCTTCCGACTCTCAGGGAGTTTGGAATTAGCGTCTTTTCTTGCACCACCATGTTTCCTCCTGGATGAAGCGGAGACTCGCGGCATGACGCTCGCATCTATATTCATTTGGATGGGAGTGGAAGCATCAATTCCACAACACGCCTCAGAGACATCTGGTTCCCTGCAGGCCTCGTGTCAGAGCCGCACTGCCACGCAGGTGCATTCCCTTTATGTTGGAGATGAGCAGAGCACAAGCGGAGCGGAGGAGATCGATCCGCCCTGGGAAGCTCTGTCTCTGCCTCCGCATGACATGAGCCTCTAACATAAAGTGAGAGGTCACCCAGCCAGAGTCAGGCCGGCACACACGTGCCCATTAGACACGCGTGTGCAATGGAGCAGATGTAAACACACGTGTAATGAAATTCCAGAATTAAAACTTATACTTCCTTACTCGCCCATATTAGTTTCACAAATACCTTAACATTTTTCAGGGTTCCTGCGTGAATTCACGGATCTAAAAATAATGCCTTAATTGGCATTAAAATAAATCTGTCAAAAGGTCTTAACAAACGTGAAGTCAAGGATTTTATTATTGTAAATAGTCTCAAATCTCAAAACAAATGGTAACATTTATTATTTAAAAATAATTTACCGGGTGAGTCTCGTTCTAACGTCGTGTAGTCACGATAGCGGAACCAACAAAACAAAGATGTGGTTGCAGCCGGGACAAAGTTGCCATGGAAGCATCTCACCGCAGCACCACACCCAGTTAACCTGCCGAACTCTTCATGATTCAACACCTCAGTGATGAGGTCTAATTAGCAACAGCATCACTCTTTCTTCTTTTAAGCAGCGTGGCTTAAATGGGAAGAAAATTGCATTCCTCACAGCACATTCAGCTTTTTTAAAACAACAACAGCGTCCTGCTCGAATCCGATACAGACTGATGTCACTTGACCGCGCTCGTTCGCATTCTTTAGAGGCGCCATCTGAAAATGAGCAGCTCCCCTCGAGTTGAACAATCCCTCTGTTCATGCACACTCCACTAAATTGTGATCTCAGGGTGTAGAGTCAGTATGAAAGTGTTACCGTTTATAACACAGCGCTCTTGATACATTTTTCTTGTCAGCTGCATGAGTGAGTTGAGCTCAGCGATAGTGGGAAGTCAACACTGAACCCAGCCCCTGTGATGTGTCTTTCCCCGTGGGCCTACTATATCCAGATTAAGGGAGAGTTCACAGATAGGCGACAGGCTCCAGCACCCATATCCAATCAGACGGTTCCCTCAGGGGAACCATGTGCTGCACACATATGCGGCCACAGCCTCACAGCATGATACCATGGTGTCCTCCAGGAGTCCTCCACGAGGATCATGGGAAGCTGTGAGCGAGAGCGCAGCATTCCTAACTGAACAGTGGGTGGATGTGTTTGAAGATGAGGCAAAGAATTTACGAACAAAATGGCAAAATGCGCCGCTGCAGCGCGAGAACAAGAACGGCGAGGCAAGAGGCTGTCGTCTCCTGCTCGGAGACTCGCGCTCTTCAAGGCGTTCCTTCCTTCTGCTCAAAAGCCTTTTCTGAAAGTCTATTTGTAACACTGCTTACTTCTATCCTGCCTCCTTTATCCAACGGCACAGTGTGGGTGCTGTATCAAATGTCCCTGCTTTGTAATGAGTATGTGCACGTGCGTCTGCGTGGCGCTGGTGTCTGTGGTCCACATGCATGTATCCCTGCCAGCCGTGGATTGAGTCGTACCTTCTAAAGAAAGGAGACACAAACTCTATAATGTACATTCACCTCCTGACTAAAATGTTCGGGAACAGCCTCTTCCTTTTCTCTACCTTCCTTTATGAAATTTCTTCCATGCATACACACATAGGAATACGCACACGAACACACACACACACACACACTTCCACAGTTTTAAGACTGCATTACCTTTTATGAAAAAAACCACACACAATGACATCGGGCTCCAGAAAACCAAATAACCCCGCACCACTCCCCGAGCCATCACACTTGATCCGTGTATGAATGAATCACACTATGCTACCATTTCCCTCTCATCTCCCTTCCTGCCCCCTACAGAACCGGAGCAAAGCCATAGCTCATATTTTCCCTGACAAAAGAGGTGACAGTGAAAGGAAAGTGAAAAGGCTATAATAAATGCTACGGCAGAGGTACAAGGAAGAGAGAGCGGCGTTTGAAAAACGGTAACCTTTTTCAGATGCTGATTTAGTATTCATTATTAATGACCTTTCCGTACCTGAGCAAAGCTGTTGCCAGGAAGTCCCCTTCATGTTTGTGTCCGCGGAGGCTGAGGGCAGACGCTGCGGCCCTGTTGGCTGGTGGATTTCAACACTTTTTGCGCGTGTCGTTCACGCGTACTCTGTTTAATTTGACCCCGGCGAGTCCACACGCTGAGTATAGAATAGTATGAGCGTAGGGAGCAGGATGTTAAAGTTCAGAGCAGCATGCTAAGCACAAATTAATGGTCAGTGGAGACTGAGGTGTGAGTATTTCTGTCTGCACCGGGCACGAGATGGGATTCGGCCTTCCCTGCGTTCCCCCTCACTCCTCTCGCGTTTAACGCTTTCTCTCTCATCAAAAAGCGTTCTCATGCTAATTCAACTTAAGACCAACGGTGCGTTTAGAGCACTGCGAGCGTGCCTGTGAATGTGCGCGTGTTTGTGAGCTCGAACCATTCCCTCGATTGTGCTCATCCAGGCTCGATTTTCTATTCACGGTGCCTCCCGACTGACAATCATCCCAACCCCGTGAAAGACATACTCCTAAGCACATTCCCACTGCACGGCCAGCCGGTTACAGCAAAACTGATCTGCCCATCTATCGCTCCACCTGTCTGTTTATCCAGCAATCCCCGCCGTCAGTCTGTCATCCTTTTGTCTGTCTGCCTCCATTCATCTGTCATTATCAGACCCAAAATGTAACTCATACTCGTTCTCCCCAGCTGATAAGACTCCACACATCACTCAGGAGGATTCCACGGGGGCCCCGCGACGGCAACAGACTGCAAGAGCTCACCTCCGCTATCCCACTGCTTCTTTTGTTTTCAGTTTTCAGAGAGTTGAAACATATTTCTGTGAAGCCTCCTTTGTCTCGCCAAATGCCAAATTATTACATGCAATCATAGGCTCCACTCCGTGCCAGGGATTTAACTGCACCGTCAATATTCACAACCAATTCCCTGTTTGCAGCCATAATTAGACTGCTTACTGGGATTGCAATGTGAAGAACTCCAGCTTAAACTCGAGACTCACAGATTTCAGTGAGGAGAGGGCTTTGACGAAAAACAATCGAGAGACCTTGTTTTGCTGTCATCAAGTTATGGCAATCGTTATATAGGCAGAGGCAGGCGCAGCAAGGCTGAACAGAAATGGTGTTGGGTTCTGCACCGTTAGCAAAGCAAGGACAAGTGTATGAAAGGGCCGCGAGGTAAACGGGGAACGCTGACGATGACCACGCAAAAAAAAGAAAAAAATAGATGATAAAATATGATGAGGTGTTTCTCCCCCTCCGCTTCACCACTACAATGCATGGTGGGTAATGAGGAGACGCCACAGTGTGTAATGTCTCATAATGTTAGCGTCTGACAGTCACACAAATTAGGACGCTACTTAGAGACTTCGCATTCAGGAGACAAAGAGATTCTTGTAGAAATAAACGTAGCCGACAGAGACGCTTCACTGAAGAATCATCTCCACTCGCCTCCCGCAGAGCAGCCCACGAAGATGCTCAGTGTAACATGCAGCAAACTATGGCAGAGAGATAAAACACTGCTGATTGACACATTCAGCTTGGATTACATTCATCACATATTGAAAACTGAATGTCTGACAGCCACTTTGCTTGATTTAAAACTAAATGTCATACTGTCTTTTGTGTGGCCCACATTCACTCGGGGCTTGGAGGTCGCTGCTCGTGCTTAGATGGAGACTGAGACTGAGAGTGCGAAATGCCCAGTGTTTCACACTCGACAGTATAACAGTCCTCTGCATGTCAACATAACTTGTCGCACACCACAGACATGCATATTTACAGAGCAACACAAATCAAGACACAACCTAAGACAACCCTTCTACTCCCAGAAGAGCAACAGGGGTGTCATTAGATACTACACTGTTTACGAAATGAACTTTGATGCATCTCCTAATGACAACCACACAAAGTAGTTACTATATGTGGATTAGTAAAAGACCAGTGACACATTGGTTAGATAATGTCTCTGCCCTCACGTGGAGTTTGTGTTGCGTACACCCTGTTGGTATTGAAATTGTTTGCCCTGCAACAGCAGCACAGATGCTTCCATCAGTGTCAGTGTTGCCATCTTGCCACAGAGGATGACAATTCAGAAAAGCTAAAGCACAAAGTCATACGACAACGTAAAGCAGGAAATGCACAATAAGAGGAAGAGCATGGGCCCTATGGAAAAATCACTGACATGAAAAATTCCTAAGAGAATCTATACGGATAAAATATGCACTTACCATGCGATGAAAATGACCTTCGATGGCCTCCACCGTTTCAGAAAACGTCAGCAAACACATCACAGCTCCTGAACTTTGACTTCTCAGATGTTCCACACATGACGTACATATGGACACCGCTTCCAACCAAGGTAAACACGACTCCAGCTGAAGGCAGCATTCAATCTGTTTAGAACAAAATGACAAAGATCATAGTTGAAATACAGTACCTGACAATAAACAGAAATAAGGTGCCAAGAAAGTTTGAGCAAAAAAACTCTCTTTAGTTACAATAAGTCTATTCATTCTCACTATCTACTCTTTCCAACATATTTCCCTGTGTACACAGCCATAATACATACATTATATACAAAAAGATAATACATAGAAAAGATAAATACATTGCAAAATTGTACTGCAGTTTGTGTTGCTGTGAATTATTTATCCATGTTTAAACTTGCACATCAAAGCCGTTTAAGAAAAGATAGAGTCCAGATAGATAGAGAAATATGACACAAATATAGGGAATGGCCATAACTTAAAAAAACCTGTCCACCAAAAAATAAATAAATACTAACTAAAAAGCAAATGTACAAATAAAATAATGAATTTGCAAACACTCCACGATGTTACCTATCTTATGATCACGTGCTTTGTTTGAGTATTTTGTTCTGATATAGTTGATGAAAATATAGCAATAATCACCTACTTACAATACTAGTGTGTTATGAACCATTTATATGTGGCCAGGAAAATCTCCAATTTCAATTACTGTCCTGTTGCCTGACCATTTTTGGGGGCTACCAGCTTTAAATGTATATCTCATCCATAAACCTACCACTGCAGCATTGTTTCAGCTGTGTGTGTGTGTGTGTGTGTGTGTGTACAAATACATTTTCAGTTGATAGAGTTTCTGGGTCACATGATTAAAGTCTTATATTTGCTTTTGCATTTTGTTACTTTTCACTTTTCTGACAACCATCATAAGTGAATTTGAAAAATTCGAAATGTAATCTAACACAACAAGGAGCGCATGCACAAAGTGGTCTAGCTCACACACACACATTCTTCCCCACATCCAGCGACAATAGACTACACCTCATCCTTACTCCAGACACTTTTTGCCCAAGGGTATACCAGACAACCTGGTGTTATCGCGCTCCCCTGTGAGTCCCACTTTTCTCCTCTGAGCAATTAATGACACAGCGGAGCCAGGAATTCTGGCCCCAAAATGGCTGCCTATCTGGAATGGAGGTGTCACATCGCCCTGACAACCAGGTCAGGCCCTCCGAGTATCATCAGTCTGCACCAACAAAGCCAGGGGTCAGGGTTCACCTCACCTTGTGACCTCTCTGTGGAATTGATCTGTTGTAGTGGAAATAGGATTTTGGGGCTGCATAATTCAGACAGCAGCCAGACGCTGAAGACATTTTCTGTCTTGAATGAATGACCAGATGACTCACAACAACAGGCACGACTGTACGGTCTCACATCCACAAAGGAGCTGCAGCAGACTGAGGTCGATTTTCTGTTTCCGTCGGTCGTTTTGGAGTCTGAGCCTGCGTGTGGGTGCAGCAATGTGCGGAGCCACTTTCTAGTTCGCTTGAATGGGAATGTGGTCTCCGACTTTTAGGCTGTATGCGATGTTGTCACCAAGCTGGAATTTGTCCAGAGGCTTGTGTTTTCAGGGAAGGGAGTCAGTGGAGGAGAGGAGCTGTCAGCATGGCTGTGCAGCTGGCATTCAGCACGAGCAGGGACGCCCACCCATGTCAAATGTCACAGCACTAATCTCTTTCCAATGCAGCCCAGGTATAACCGCAGGGGCGAGAGACAGACACACCTCATTGCTCCGCAGAATGAGATTCCCGGGAGGCTCCGCAATTCACAAATCAACAAGCTGTATTTGAATAAAATCCATAGCATCTTGTCAGTTTTGTTTTGTGCTCAGCTATGTGCTCATTTTAGGAATTTTAGGGCAGCAGATGGAATACAGCAGTTTTCCAGTTCTTATTTTCCTCCATTCTTTTGCGTTCCTCCTGGTCGCTGGAGTGTGACGCCGCGCATGATTGTCCAGTTTGTTAGATGGGAGGTTAAAACACTTTAGATTTTTATTAGCATATTGTTTTCCACAGTATCATCTCTGTGTATTAAAATAAACAAATGCTGTGCGACATGCTTAGTCTACAGATCTGCTGAAGGACATTTTAAGGGTTATAATGTGAGAGCGAGAGCATTTGTGGCTTTGTTTGTTTTTGCCCAAGGAGATAATATGCTGCTTCTCATCCCCCCTGTCAACCAACTTCCACTGCATGACTGTTCATTCCTGACCCAGTAAAAAGCATTTCTCCTCAGGAAATTAAGAAATGTTCCATCTCCCAATTACACACTGTGATGTTATCCTTCTGCATATTTCTCTGTCCTTTTTTATGAATGCCTTCATAAACAAATTACTTTGAACATGAACTTGAGGGTTTTGCATTGACTGCATGCATGTAAAAATCTGTATGTCTCTCTGATACAATACATTTCAAGAATGCTGTGTGCTTTGTATAAGACAGCACACACATTTTCAATGACTGCCATATTTTTCATGGTACACCCCCCCATCTCCTACAAATAGGTGCTAATCAAGTGAAAGGGGACGCTCCTGCCCTCCTCGTCCCTCTGAACATCCCGGGAATGGAGTCATGCGCCTGCCATTTCCTAAGTCCTTTGTGCTCTTCCCCTAAATTACTGGGAGGTGATATACAGCCTGTGTGTCCTAAGGCTACAGGAGATTTAGAACTTTGTCCCACATGAAGGAGAGGTGAGAAAAGACATTACTATGCAGAATAGGCAATATTAAAAGGAGCCCTTTATAGTACCCCATGCAGATTATCAATCTATTTGTGTAACTTGGCTACCCGGAATTTCATTTCCCCTTTTCATTTATTTGCCTTACTGCAACCGTTTACAGTGCTGAAACTGAAAATTGAAGCTATGATGAGCAGGGGAGCAGTATTTCAAGGGCAAAATGGACCTCCTCTGCTCTGTGATTGCAAAAGATTCATTGTGGGTGGGGCGGGTGGCGGTGTGTGTCTGAAGTGACCTCTTTTTTGAGGGGCTCAGTGGAATATTTTGAGAAAAGGGTATCCACATATGGCCATGTACACTTTGTTCATAGAGCCTTCTCATAGACCCTAAGCTTTGTTAAGTGGTCTTGGAAATTCATGCAGGCTCCTCGCGTTTTAAAGGAGCACTACTTGTCGGTGTTGCCTTGCATTTAATTCAGCACCATGGACAGAGGCTTACATTTGTTATCATTGCCGTATGTTAGCTACAGCACCAAGGACAGAGGCACGGCTCCCTCAGCATTTCTCCGTATGAAGACTCTTTGACTCTGCCTTCGAATTTCAATCTAATATGGCTGCAATATAAATGAACAAAAATTAAAAACCAAGGAGCTTTGCGACCTGAATAATCTTTTTATTGCATCACACAGATTTGGGGGATTTAATGTTGAGTTTAGAGAAGGAGCGAGTAAATATGAAAATGTTTTGACAGGCTGGGGTACTACTACTGGTGTGTGCACCAATGATTGACTGCAGCCACACAGTCCTGTCTGAGTGGCCAAACGGATTGAAGTAAGTACCATTTGGCGAGTGAGGAGACACACTGTTACAAGTCCTGCTCGTTAATTGCATGTTATTATTATTATTAATATTATTATCACCCAATCCTCATCTCACTTCATGGCGACACTGAAAACATTTCACAGAGGCTCACAGGTAGGTTGTGTGACAAGAGAGACTGAGGGGACCATCATGGCACCATACCTTACATAATCATCGCAGCAGTACTCACTGAACATAATTACTATGATTTGTGCCCTCCCATTTCACCCTTGTATTAAAAAATATTGCCGAAGGTAAGTCAGGCGTGAGTGCGGCGAAGGCTGTTGTGGTGAATGGAGTGTGGCCCTGGGGAAAAGCTTGGAGAGCAGAGCATGGTGTCATGCCAAAGAAAGCCTTGCCCCCCTCACCACCGCTACCACTACCCCTCCATCTCCACCCCCAGCCCGCTGGGGCCCGGTCATGCCGTGAGAACGGGATGACATTACCGGGCCATTTAGCTGGCGGAAGAGCAGTGAGAGGTGAGAGAGGCACTGTGTGTGTCGCTTTTGTTATTTAATGGTTGGCTAATGTCTAGGCGGAGGGGGGTGTGCCTCGTAGCCAAAAATGAAAACAAATAGGTCAACATTATGAGCCTTGGATGTCGCTGCTGTACTGCGAGGCCTGTAGGGTGCACGATTTAACTGAAGACACTGAAGCATAACTGGAGTGGCATTACCATTTCATTTTGCTCATCACTCAAGTACAGTTCAATGTCTTGTAACTCATGTACCCGACAATTAATTCTTTGGTATGATATGAACATGAAATATTGCATCATCATACCCACACTGACCATAGCAAGGACCAAACATACATACACACACACACATACCAGAAAGTATAACATTACTCTCAATACTGCTTTCAGTACTATTTAAAAGGACCGCCCAGTTTGAGACACACTCCCAGATTGTCATTATTCACTAGTGTAATTGATTCCATTTCCAGTGGCTGACTTTTTGCTGTGCTGCCACAGAAGCATTCATCAGACACAGTAGGAATTTCAGCCATATCATCATTTACAAATAATAGTGACCCCAGGTCCTTCGGGAATTGAGATAAACAACCTCCCGAATGAATAAACCGGAATAGCCAATGATCTCCACTGCAAAGCCACACTGGTGTTCAGACACGGAATGAATTTGATGTATTTCAGATCCAAAAATAGTTCCTGTCATTCTAAATTTCATCCACTTTGACAGTGGATGTTCAAACCTAACCTCAGTCCGTTCTCACCCTCTTCAGGTCAGACTCTCCAGAGCAGGGTAACCTCACTGACTACGGTTGAGACAGAGTCCTATTTGTGGCTATGGGAGTCAGATGGTGATCACTGCCATAAAATAAAGATCACTGTGCCCTTGGCAGGATGCTGAAAATGATGTGATGTCTTGGACCCAGGAAATAAGAAAGTTATTTATTTTTGTCTTGTGAAATTCTTTTAAGGGATTATACATATTCATGCAAATCCGTCACAGACCAAACCCTCCTTTTAATTTATGCATGAGGTGTTATCATTACTAAGATTTTCAAAAAACGAAGGGTTGTGCTACAGTAATCTTACTGGCACATCTAATTGATTTAGAAACTGTTTGTCTTATGCCTATAGGCTTATAGTAAGCTCATCATTATTCCAATGGTGACTGGGTGAATATTGTATGTCCTTCCAAATTAAATCTTTCAAAAATAATTTATTCATGCTTCGTATTTTACAGTTGAGTTGAGTTTTAAATCCAGAAATATAGATTAGATATACATGTAAGTTATTGTGCAGGGTTTTTGTATGACTATACAGAATAATGGGGACCATCGACATTGCTAAATATGCATGTCTATGCATGCTGTCAATTTGTCACTGGAATATTTCTCTCGTGTGATTTTTTTTTTTTTTTTTCTTCCTTTCCATGTGCCCCCTCTGTACGCCACTCGGCGGTGCTCACAGACTTCCCCTTTCTGGAAATCAAATAATTCTATTCCATATGCCTTTTTGGAAAGGGCAGAGAAAACTGATTATCCTCATGTTTGTAAAGAGAATAGTCTCTGTTGGCTCTGTACATTAACGAGCGGCCGGAGAACGACAGAGGAAAACCTCCGTCACTGTGTTTGTCCTGTGGGACCGCATTTCAGCACCACGGAGCTGTCCACGGTGCTGGAGCGGAGCGACTCACTGCTGCTGACGATGAGGAGGAGGAGGAGGAGGAGGAGGAGGAAGCTACAAGATAACCACAACTGTGATTTAAGAACGAAATCAAACCTGAAAGCGGCAGACATCGTTTTAAACCCCATCCATATCAGCAGCCAATATTTATTTCTGCACGAATCTCATTACACCGTTTTACAGCTTCTTGCAATAGGAGCGTGTGCGTGTGTCATTTAAGATGTGATGCATGCTTGACTTCGTGCAGCTATTTGCTCCGAGTAAGAGCACAAAGGACCGTATTCTCTATATTTCTCTATTTATAGACCCCTCTCCCCTCATGGAATGTACCACTGTGTCCTCGCATAAGAAAGAGGGGGAGGCGAAAACGCTGGGTCCGACATATGCCGAGTTTACAGCGGGACCCTCCTCTCAAACCTCCCCACCGCTCTGCCGGAGACTGAGCCGGTCCTGTCCGTTTAAACATAGAAGACACCCATACCGACTCCTCAATGCAAAAAAAAGAAAAGGGTGCCAAGAAGCTGGGACGAGGGAACGTGGGTGTAAATAGACAGTGAACGCTCTTGGTCTCTCTCTCTCTCTCTCTCTCTCTCTCTCTCTCTCCTCTCTCTCTCTCTCCTCTCTCTCTCCCTCCCCCTTCTCCATCTCTTTCTCTCTGTCTCTCTTTTATGAAATCAATGAACGAGTTATTGGGTAGGACATAAATATAAGGAATCAAAGCCTCCACCGGGACCCTCGGCACCGCGTCCTCGCCAAACGCTTACATGTGTTTTCACATCAATGTAAATATTGGCTTTGATAGGACGAGAGCGGAATCAGCTCTGGCACGACTTGGTCTCGGAACCAAATTTTGACCAAGACTTGCACCAGCTTCTTTTTTTTTCCTCTCAGCGTAAAAAAAAAACGATTCTCCACCATCACGATCTTCTGCCGCCGCTGTTGTGCTCCCATCCCAACTCACTGGCCGGTCCGAAGATGGCAACTTTAACCAACGGGCAGGTGGACGGCTCGGTGCACGGTGTCGGTGTGGTCTCCGTCAGCACGAACGGGCTCGTGAACGGATTAAGCCACAGCCACAGCCCGGCGGGCTGTCCGGCCACCATCCCCATGAAGGACCACGATGCCATCAAACTCTTCATCGGTCAGATCCCCCGCAACCTGGACGAGAAGGACCTGCGGCCCCTCTTCGAGGAGTTCGGCAAGATCTACGAGCTCACCGTGCTCAAGGACCGATTCACGGGCATGCACAAAGGTGGGTCGCGTCCATGTACGAGAGACAAGTGTGGCTCGACTTTGTTTTTTTTTTCCTGTCACACGTCGGTGAGAGTGAGGATCCCGAACGGGCATCTTACAACTGCACAATTGTTGGCAGTTTTCTGTAGCGCCGCAGCCAGGATGACTTTACGCACGGTATGTGTTGTTGTCAGCGTTGGTAGCACCAAAAAAGATCTTTTTATTTTTATTTTTCTGGGACATGCCAGTGGCTGTGGATGCCAGGTGCTGTACCCTCCGGAGCACGCATACCCGGGGCACGAGAGTCACGAATCGGGAGTCACGACGGCGTGAATTCATGTGGGGTGATATTAGGAGGAGCGATGTTCCTATTTGGGGGGCTGCGTGCACGGGAGTGTTCACACGTCCGGTCCAGCGACTGTAAACGTGTTTTCATTCACAGCGCCGCTAAATCCAGGCCATTAACCGCACGTTTCCCCGCTGCAATAGCGGGGAGGCTGTGTTTGATTGCCCGCAGCACAGAACACTCTGCCCGTAACTCTCTCAGTGTGTGTGTGTGTGTGTGTGTGTGTGTGTGCGTGTGTGCGCGCGCGTGTGAGTTGGAGCGTGCACGTGTGTACGCACATGTGCAACACAGAGGGGAGTAAGCCTATGAATGAATACAGTGTAGTTTAGCACACCCTTTAAGCTCTGTCAGTTGTTGGCCATCATGGTTATTCCTCCATGGAAATTAGAAATAGACAGTAAACCACAGAGGATTAATCTTGTGTCATTTCTTCCTATTTACAGCCGTGCACAGTTCAGCACCTGGCTTTATTTTTATAACTTTCCTGTAAAGCACACAGGGCTGAGCTCTTTGTTACAGGCCCAGTGAATGATCATTAACTCTGAAGTGACAGCGTAACACAGCCTCGTGGTGTTAATATTAACGACCGGCCTTGCACTTTTGGTGCAACGGGGCACGATCGGGCCTTAATCTTGTATTTTATTTTCTACTCTGAAGGGTCATTCTCTGCAAATCACCACCTAATGAGGGGTCACTAATTGATCTGCTGTACCTGCAGGACATCTCCCCAGGGAGCGCAGCACTACATTAACAATGAGTGATCACTTTTTGGACCCCCCCACCCCATCCGCCCCCCCCTACACACACCCTGCTCCGTGTAAACAATGTGAGACATGCACCATGTGTCAGGAAATGATTAGGATATAGAAATAATTCCAGCGGATGGAGACTGTCTGCAGGCACGGGGCAAACCAAAGAGGGGAGGAAGGGTAAGGGGTTGGGGTTGGGGGGGTTATCTCTTATTAATAGCCCAGCTGTAGTAGCGGCTCCCCGTTGGACAGTTAATCACCAGTGGGCCCAGAACTATAGGCACGGCTCACCAGCTGATTCTAAGAACTGTCTCCTCACCGCGATATACAGCCCTGCTTCCCTGCTCGGGCCCCTGCTTTCATTAGCAAGCCCCCGCTGCGCTCATATTTTAACTAGCTCCAGGCACTAGCTACTCCCTGGCTCACCAGCTCACAGCAAGCTGTTTGAAGGCCACGTTCCCTCCACAGACTCCTCACGCCTACCCGAGGTTTCCGTGGATGATTCTCAAATTAGCAGTAAAAGACAACATGTCCCACAAATTACATGCAAAGTGACTGCGTGCGCTGCCGTCACACTGGTTTTATTGAAGACGACCCAGCATCACGTGAATCAGGTGGAGTGTTCTATCGCAGCGAGAGTTTAAAACTAAACGAAACGCAATTACAAACAAATATGTGAATATTTGTAAGAAAAATCATTCGTGTTCCATATATTTTTTTTTCCCCCCTCAGGGGAATTTATGCCATTGATTCCATCTTTAATATGGATGACAATTTTTTGCTCGAACAGTTGAGCACTTGTACTCACGCTGACTCGATGCCTTTTCAGTGACAGTACATCATGTTCTGTAATGGCTGTGGGAGTACAAAGCCTCAGCTTGAACCAGAGATTGTGGATGCCAATTCCTTTGCACATTTGTTCTACCTGTGCTTTTTCAAATTGCACATTCTTGGTAACTGTCCTCGCTAACAATGTAACGCCTTATCTGGGGATACTCTTGCGTTCATTTAACTTTACGCAAAGAGACAGAGCTCTGTTGCAAAGAAAGAGACATGGTTTTCAGGTTGATAATACAGGGCTTTTTTTTCTCTCCGGGCGGGTAATAAAAGGCCCTCGTCCCATTCTGCTGTACATCAACAAGACTAAAGAAACAGCCTTTGCTATGGTAATGCTACCTCTGAAGAAAGAGACGCCTATTATGGCCATTGTCAGCCGTGCCTGTGATACTATTGCCATAACCCTCCCCATAATGACTCCATGTATCACTAGTAATCTAGTCTTTAGGATTCTGTCCCCTTGGAACGGGGCCGGGAGGAGGGGAGCACGGGACAGGGGTCTGTGGAGGCTGGGAGCCGGCGCAGGGACACCAGCGCAGGCCTACAGTCTCCCAATGATTTTATTTCTCCCCCCTCTGCGACCGAGCCATGCTAATAGAGGCCATTTATAATGGTCACCGGCTGCCGCTGCCGCTGCTACTGTGCACAACGGGGCTGAGAGGCATGGCTAGCACAAAGAGCCAGCCCTTACTCTTTTCTCCTCTTTGGCAATGCAGCCTGGGAGGTGGGGATCTATTCAAGAGGAGTCAGTGTAGATATGACTTCGAGCAGATTTCATGTAATAATCACAGGGGGCGACTGAGCTGCGACGATAAACACAAGGCGTGTAACAAATGAAGGTGTTGCCGCTTGTTTACGGCTCTCCCATCTTAAAGGAGTGTTGCGTTCCATGGCAAACCTTCACTGTCCCCGTCCCCGGCAAGCAACTGCAAGTGTCAACAAGTTTGTTTTGCTGTTATTGTTTCATTTGGCTTTAATTGTATATGATTAATGCATTTGTCCTTGCCTCGCTTAAAGTCATTAGCAGCTCTCGCCATGGAGAGTTGTTCAAAGTCAAAGCAGGTGGTCTAACTTAATGTAGTTTTGAGCTAAATCCTCCATATTGACCCAGAGTGATGGTAAACAAAAGGTTACTGGACTTCCTGTGGTGTTCTGATGGATACGACGAGTGGTTAGTTCGTCATGTTATTATGGCAGTTTAACCATTTCCTAATTTCAAATCACTACTTGAGAAAATGTTTATACGATCATACAAGGTTTAATACGTCTGAAATCAAACAAGTGGAAACATTGTAATGACCAATAGTAATCTTGTTTAAATTTACCCATACTGCAGATGGTTTATGCTACAGATGGCGGCTATAATCTGTGCAGGTCATAAAGGGAGTAATTTCCCGCTGAACTCCCGCGCTTTTGATATTTCAGCTCTTTTAAGTGATGATGTCAGGGAGGAAGAAGGTTCAGATCTG
The DNA here is from genome assembly GCA_016785235.1 of Pseudorhombus dupliciocellatus. Classification (NCBI taxonomy): domain Eukaryota; kingdom Metazoa; phylum Chordata; class Actinopteri; order Pleuronectiformes; family Paralichthyidae; genus Pseudorhombus; species Pseudorhombus dupliciocellatus. The sequence continues at coordinate 849,525 of JAFBJW010009050.1, read as the reverse complement.
ATGGTTGAGCTAAGCGTGTTTGGTGAGGCCAGGAAGTCACGATGCCAAAAACATGAAAAACTCATGCTGTGTTTCATTTCAGGCAATTAGATGTTACAGGTTGCCATCTGAGATCCGCGAAAAGAGAAAAGGATAAAACCAAATCTGGCTTTGAACAAGGACAGAAAGGAGGAGGGTGTGTGTGTTTTTTTCCTCATCCTGCAGGTCTGCGTTAATGCAGCATGCGTTCCGGCCGAAAAATTTCACTCCAGTTGCATCATCCTCACCGTGGGATCCTTCCCTCTCCTCCTCTCACATTTGGTTTGGGATGAGTGTGTGTGTGTGTGTGTGAGCGCGCGTGCATGTGTGTGTTTATGTCCTCCTCCTCTCCTCGCTGGCCCAGAATCCTCCACTCAGCTCAGCTCAGCTCAGAATGCACGCTCAGGCCCCACATTGTGCCCTGTTTCTATGAAGACGCATCGCAATCGATTCTGAGTGTTTTGTCGGGGAGAAAGGCAACATGTGTCACGGAGGAGGTCACTTCTTGAAAGTACACTCCACGGGCGCCGCGCCGCACCCTTGTCCTGGCAGAGCGCAGAACTGCCAAGCAACAAGAGGGAAACAAGAGGCGGAGCCAGAGCAGGGAGTACAGTGAGCCTAATTTGTCAGGAGGGCCGTTGTCAAGGCAGCGCCGCTTCTGTTGTCCATTATTATTGGAGGGGACTGTCAGATGGGGGCCGGGCTGATGGCCGAGCGGGGAGCCAGTTAGTCACAGTGAGAGATGACCGCCCTAAGCCAAAGGACGGAGTGCTCATGGAACTCGTGCAAGGATTAGCATGCTAACAGCAGGTTCAGAGTCAGGATAGCTGGAGTCCTGTGACCTCCGTGGCCCTCTCATTAAAACCACTGGCCTTTACATAGAGAGAGTGAGATAATGTAAAGGGATGGCTGTACAGACCCATTCATCTTATCTCACTTCCTACAGACTGACTGAAACTGGCTCTGGTTCAGCAAGCTCACAGGAGCCGATGCAAAAGTTCAGGGCATCCACGAAAAAAGATAATGTGAACATTTCATCAACTGAACACTTTTGGTAAATTTGTCCTTAATTTTCTGCATCCACTTAAAAACCCTTAGGAAGATTTTTAACCTGGAACCAGGCCGACCAGCTGCAAGATCAATCTCGATAAAACTTCTTGGGGGGAAAAAAAAAAGTGGGAAAAAAGGCAAAGCTGTGAAGATAATTATTCTAAGAGTAAAGGAACTACGTATCCCATAGACCATTGCAAAAATATCCCGTTTGGAGTGCTTCCTTTTGAATTGAACCTTCTCTTCTTCTTAATATCGTGTTGCAATATTTTAGCATTTGTGACTTGGAATGTAGGAACCTAGCATTTCATATAGCACAGTACCATAACCCGTCATTTCCATGGTAACAGCAAGCTCTGCAAAAACAATACTTTGCAATTGCAATCTCAGTACTTCTCCCTGCCATTAGGGTCAGCCTTGATGCTTTTGGTGAGTCTATGATGGATGTTACAACAAGTGTGGAGATACTCGTGCCACATGGCAGCGTCATGATTACATGTAGCTATAGTTACAGGTCACAGTGGCTGCTGATGCTGACATCAACATTTCACAAACAAGATTTTTCATTCAGCTTTTTGCCATCTGTTTTCCTTAAATTGCAGCTAAGAAACCTGGTACCCTATTCCATTGCTCTTGTTCTCAGTTGCTACCTTCATTGTCCCGGTGTAGCTTTCCTCCAGACGATAGGGGAAGACGGTTGTTTCTTTTGTTTTTTTTTATGCTCCTTGGAGAGGTAAATATTTTCTGTTTTCAAGGCTCTTGCATCAGCTAACTATTATTGTGCTTTGTATTAAATTTTTAAAACGTTGACGCTTTGGGCCCCTTCAATCCTTTAGATCCCCTAATATCACTTCCACACACACACACACACACACACAGCCCTGCTTCAACACCGGTGACTGGATCTACAGATGGGGAATGCAATAGCTTTGAAATGTTGGAAAGTCTTACATGGTGTCTCAGAGTTTTACTTTTGTTCTACTTATGGCTGCAATTATTTGTGTCTGTATTGCTAATAATAGAGCTACCTGAGGGGAAGAGCCCTGTTTTTTTCAGCTTCATAAAATATTTTTCCAAGAACTTGGAGGATGTAATTACTATAAACATGTAAATGTAGCTGAAATTGTACTGCTTCTCTTAAAATCTACTACATGTGTTTCCTTGCTAGGTCTCACAGAACTTCATATACTGTATGTTTTGGGATCTCTTATCAGTTCCATGGATTTACACAAGCTCTGTACTCTATATGTAGTTATTCATGTAAAAGCTTTAACGCAATTTCCTTTGTTCAACAGTCAAAAATCCTGAATCTCCTCTGTGTGTATGTGTGTGTGTGTGTGTGTGTGTGTGTGTGTGTGTGTTGCCTTCTGGATTAGAGCTGCAGGCTCCTTTTATCAAGCTTTGCACAGTCAGAAGGCATTATGATAGGGAATATAATAATATCCATGCCTTGTATCTGTGTGTGCACAGTATATGTGGGATGTGTATACATTTTATCTGTGTATGTGTTGTGTGATTTCCTGCTTATGTGCGTATGTTTTGTGTGTGTGCATTGTACTGTACTGTATTCTATGTGCCTATCTCACATCAGCCATTCATTGTGCTAACCATTAATGTTTAATAGTAAGATTTAGATTTTAAAACTGACTGGAACACTTCACTAGCTGCACATTTTAATAGGTCCAGTTGCAGCCCGACTGCAGAGAGAGGATGACACAGCAGCAATATAAAAACTAGAAGCAAACTTTGTCACAGCTAATCACAGCAGTGGCACATTAATGCACATCCAGCAAGCATTGATTTTTGTTGCACACTCTCCCCCAAATCTCTTCTATTAATTTCAAATTCCATCTGATTACATGCATATTTATTCCACTTGTAACCTTGTCCTTATGAGGTCAAGTTTTGCTGCCATTAAAAAAAAAAGAAAATCATTGAATCTTTTTTTTTTGGGGGGGAGCCCATGCAGAATTGTCTCATGCACACTAAACAAATTGTTTGGCTTTGGAGATTTATGGTTCATAGAAAGTTGAATTGATGTTTATTCTCAACCAAATTGCTGAACGTAACTCGAAGTGGCGTATCTGGGTCTGCCCGCTGGGAAACTTTAAAGCAGGGATTACGTGAGCCGTGCACTATTTGTCCCAGACAGAACCTCCGACAAAGACTGGTGAGCATGTGCCACTCGTCAGGCCAGACACACAGTGTTCAGCCTCCTCTGTTGTGTACATACACAATCCCCTATATTCTGTGTGGTGACTGCCAGGTTTGAGTGTCCCTGATTCATTTCACTTTCTCCCCCATCTCCCTTCATGCTTATTTCATGCCCCCCAATTAAAAATGCACCACGTTGACTTGTAAAAGGAGGGTGGGAAAGGAGGTTAGGGCTTTTCAAAGATCCCTCTCAATTATTCAAGGCCAAGTTTGATTCAGAAAATGGAGGATTAATACATCGCGCACTTGTTTTTGAGGGGTTGGGTATAGCGAATGTAAAGCAAGATGTTCTCATGAAACTCGCAAACAGAAATGTTTGGTGTAGTTTTAACTTTCGACTGGGGTCCCAGAGCCAGCATCCTATGTTTAATTACGATCTCTTTTTGTGAGATAAGAGAGGCAGATCTGAAGTTTGCAACTCTCTCTAAACAAGCTCTGTAATTATATTTTAGAAACGTGGTTCGTTGGTGCGGCTCCGAATGACACGAGGCAACTGATCAGCTTTGGATTTGTCAAACTTTGTTTTTGTCTCCGCACACCCGTGGGGTTCACGCTGTTCCAATTTCATTCTCCCAAAAACTGTGTAGGTCAGTGTATTTTGTTTTCAGATATTACCATTCAAATCATATTGGCATCACACTGAGAGAAAGTGCAACAAAGCTTTATCCTATCCTGCTGGTTGGAGAGCCGATAGACCAAAACATATCGCTGCAGAGGGAGATGGTGCAAGAGTGCGTAAAACGACAAGGAGCTCAAGACACGGGGAGAGAGAGAGAGAGGGGGGGGGGGGGGGGGGGAGAAGGAGAATTAGAGGGATGTTGAAACACGGATGATGTAAGAGAATGCGTGAAAAGAGGCAAGGGAGATCCGTGGAAGAGAGTTCGGGCGGGGGGTGGCACACAAAGACAAAGGGAGAATATCAAGAGGCAGGGAGATAGAAAAGAACGAGAGCAGAGATTGTTCAGACAGGTGCAGACTTAAAAATGGAGGCACTGAGAGATTGTTCAATGACAGGCGCCGAGTGAGCAGAAGGAAGAGAGGTAAGAGGGGCCCAGACGCAAAGACTGAAGAGCAGGGAGGCAAAACGACAGACTGAGTGAGAAGTAGAAAGAGTGAGGGAGTCCCAGAGACAGATGTCGCCCTCGCTGGCCCCAGCAGATTGATAGCTTCTGGCCCAGTTCCATGCCAGGCTCTGACCCCTCCGTCCTCTGCTGTAATTTATAGGCTGCGTTTAGCCAGATTTAAGCACTACTCTGTGGCCATCATGGCTCGAGAAGGAGAATGACCTTCTAGGGATCGGAGCAGAATTAAACCCCTGCAGCTCTCAGCTTTCCCTGAGGTAAACAAACAAGTGCCCCCTAATATTAGCAACATAGCAACAGCTCTGATAACATGTAAATGGGAAAAGGTCTAACTGGATATTTGTGGATTTGGTGTGTTTGGAACATTTCTTTTTTTTCCCCATATGTTACCTCAGGCAGGGTTTTAATATATGGTCTCACATTCATAGGTAGTAGCTTAGAGGATTAGCATCTTTAATTCATTTTGGATGATACTGAAGCTTCAGGTGTTGACCTCACATAGCGACTAAGCGTCATCTTAGCTCCAATCAGCCATCCAAGTGGATTCATTTACATTCGGCCACAAGTAAAGATAATCTAAATATATTGACATGTTTTGTAATTTATCCTTCAGTAGGTAAATGAACTTCTTTGCAATGCATATCTTAAGGCATTTATTTTAACATGCTATCTTTTTTTGACTATTATCTGCACCTTTTAGTGTTTTCTAAGCCCTGCTTCTCTCAGAGGAGCAGCCTATAGTTGCTTATTGCATGATTAACTGCCGCCTTCATAAATCAGGCTGTAATTCTGCACAGATTGTGGGCACAAATTAAACGAAAAAAAATAAAAAATAAATCCCAGCACAAGTTTGCACCATGGTTTCTTGTAAAGTAAATACAGCCCTGAGTGAATGTAGCACGTGCCCTCCAGGAAACTTGGCCGACCAGCCGGTGGCCTCAGCTGGGCTCGTGCTTTGGCAATTCAAAGTGCTACCTCGATGTACAAATCAGCCCTGGGAATGATCTGGACAGAAAGCCTTCAGCAAATTATTACAGATTTGCAATTTAATGGCTTCTGAGGTCTCTCCCAGTCTCGTGCAGGTTCCCAACGAGACAGAGCCCATTAGTTTGCTCCTTTAATCACAGAACAGGAGATGGGAATCCTGGCCAAACCCATACATACCCTGCTTCAGCTGGTGTGGAATGATTTCACAGGGTTTAAAGATAGACACAGAGAAGTGTGTGTTTGTGAGTGTGAGAGAAAGAGAGAGAGAAAACAGTGTATTTGTCTATGGATTGCTCATCAATACCACGAGGACACAGTGGGCAGCAGCAATTAATTTTGCATGGGTTCTACCCAAAACCAACAAAGTCCATTTCACATGTAGAAAATTAGAAAACTGCTTTCCAATACTATCTTCCAAAAGTGCTGTAATTAAAACAGTTTTTTTTTTATTTAAAACTCAATATTCACACTTAAATGACCTTTTTCAATCTACAGCACCAATAAAATGAATTTGGAATAAGCCATTAATTTACTGTCAAAGTTTCTATTTAAAAAACAGAGTCTTTATTTCAGCAGATACTGAGCTGTAACAGACTTTGAGCTGTAAAATAAACATTCTCTTTGACTTATTATACATTCTGTAAATGTATTGGCAGTTATTTTCTCCAGCTAAGCTCCCATGTTTTGGTCCATTATGGATTTACAGCGCAAGACTCTGTTCTACAGGCAGAAAGGATGCATTTGCGATTATGACATAACTTTCGTGATACTATTTGCAACAGACAAATGGCCGGCTTTTCACGGGGCGTTTGAGCAAATCTTTTCCCATAGCTATAGTCGTCCTGATTAATGTGCCATCAATGCAAAATGTAAAAACTATCACTCCAATCTGCCTTTCAATGTTCCAATTTGTCCAAGAGGAAGCCAAGCTTTCTAAACGAGCTGGATAAAAGTGATTGCCAAAGGGGATGAATATATATAATTATCTGTGGTTGGAGCGCCAACAAGGGGACTTTGAAAATCAACGTTATGCGCCAAAGGCTTCATTAGTCGGACGACAACAAAATGTCTCCTCGACTTGGAGGCGGAAAGACACAGGTATCTCCAAAGCTATTAAAATCATGCGGCCCCGTGCAGCCCCATCGCTATCTGTTTTTGGGATTAGAAGCGATTTAGCGCGCTAATGTTAATATGCTAATGTGTTAATGTTATGTCAGTGAATTATTAGGTGATTTGAGAAATGGCGAGCTGCTGTTTTGTTGGTGTTCTAGCACGTTGACACGTTAGAAAGGACGGATAAGTGTGTTTACTTTGCATATGAAAATCCGTGAACGTCTTTCATCTGTCCTTCTTAAAGCGACTACTGGTCCATGTTCGCTTTGCAAACATCTTAATTGTGTTAAATGGAGGAAAGGGGGGGGGGGATTAAAAGCCATTAATGTGTGTTGTGTGAGGGTATGCTATTCCCGGGACGGTGCTTTTGTTCACTTTGACAAAGCAGATGAGAGTTTCACCTTGAAACTCAATGCACACCAGAAACATTGTCATTGTGTCTACCTAAAGCGTGTCTCTCCCTCTCTCTCACCGTTTCATACACTCAGACTCGCGTCGCTCCTCTTTGCATTTGTTTTTGTGATCGCCTCCCTCCATCCTTCTTACTGTCTTTGTGTGTCTCTCCTATTTTCTCTTTGTCTTTCCGTCTCTCGCTTTTTCTCTTTGTAGGACTGTTCCTCTCTATCGCCTTCTCTCTCTCTGTCTGTCTGTCTAAGCGTCAGATAAGCTCACTGGGGGAGACTTTAGAGGACTCTCCATCTGTGTATAAATAGCTCTGGATGAATTATTGAGGGACCTGGGGTTGCTAATAATCCCGCAGGACCCATCTGACAATGACACAGAAGATGGAGGGAAAACAATTACGCAGGCTTTCTCCTTCAGAAGACTGGGAATGGTCTGGGAGGGGGGGGGGGGGGGGGGGGGGGGGGGGGGGGGGGGGGGGGGGGGGAAGGTGGCCTCTGGGAGCCTCCTCGTGGGGCCCAACATCTTGGCTAATAAACCCAATTAAGTCTCCGGAATCAATCGGAGCCCCGGGGGCGTCCTCTCTCTTCCTTCCCCGGACAGCATGCAACAACAGGAAGTGTAATGATTCATGTTCCCCCTTCTGTGTTTGGATCGTCCTCTCATCTCCATCTTGCAGGTTGGCAAGGCGGACGGGACAGGACACGATGTCCGCCGAGGCCGGATAATAGGACAGGGAGAGGAAAGGAGAAGAGAGGAGAGCGGAGTGGAGAGGTGCACAGAGGAATATTAATGGGAGTGTTTATCCTGTAAGTGTTTTACCAGGGGGACCAGACATGGGACCACTCCCATGACAGAAGTACGGCACTTTGTCTTCTTAGTGATACATGATTATCTACAGGCAGCTGTTTGAATAATCGGCTTTGCCAAGTGCTTCTCTTGCATCTGTCTATCTACCCATTTATCTATCCATCTCTTTAATTATCTTTGTCTACATATATATATATACACACATCCATATACTGTACATACAGTCATCCGTTAATGCAAACAATGCATATACCACTACAATGTGCTGCACATTCACAATATCAGACTGTAAGTAACAGTACTTATTAAAAGCTATTCACAGAAAAAACAGAAAAGGCCGCTCATAAATGTTCCATGCTTCATACATCACAGAGAATGAAGTATGCAGCCCAGTACAATATAAATATAAACCCAAAAAGCGGGAGATCACAATCACGCCACGACCACCTCTATTTCTCCCCGTCTGCATTTTTCTTCTCACTTCATTATTACAATAATTATAATCCATCTATACCAATTATCCTTTCAGGGTCTTGGGGAGCTTGAGCCAATCCCAGCAGAGCAGGGCTATATGCTATAACAAGGCCAACATGCAGACCCCCCCACAGACTCCAACACAGAAAGGCCCTTTGTCGAATCCCTGAATTGATCCACAACAGTTATAATAGTACATATAATTAATACAAGTCTCTGGTAAGGCAGCTAACTTCCTGCACTGGTGACAGTGGACAGACTGTCGGTCTTTAAGTGCAGATGTTTCAGCTCTGAAGGTCCGACACAGGCCTGTTGTAATTTGAGCATAAAAGGGCTGCAAAAACACAGTTAATAATTTAAATCTTGAAAAGCTGAATTTGGGTCAAAATGGCTGAGGAGAGTGAGGTGATTGGTCTGTGTGTGTGTATAAATATGTTATAGACTTGTTGTTTAGTAAAGTGTTTGACTTTGTTGCATGAGAGCTCAAGCATCACATGTAAGCCTAGTTTATGTTGTGTGTGTGTGTGTGTGTGTGTGTGTGTGTGTGTTCTGTCCAGACCTTTGAGGGGGTGTTGGTGGTAGGCTTAAAGGGCGTCTGTGTATATGTGTGTTCGGATGGGGGGTGGCACCGTCTTAATGATGCATTTTCTACTTCATTGATTCAGTGGCTCTGCTCTCCAGTAAATCCTTCACATGCAACACATTAAAGCTGGCCCTTTTTCCTCCTTCGCCAATCGATTAGCACAGCTTAGAGACGGCCACTCTGGGAAGCAGGGCGAGAGATGGGACTTGTTATCTTCAGGGACTCACACACTCTCCCTCTCTCACGCACACATATGCATGCACGTGCACATACAGCACACACAATGTTTTAAATAATATTTAGCATGATTTGATATTCATACCTATAATCTCTGAATTACTTGTGCATTGAATTATGGAAGTTTCCCACATCGCTCACCAACTCACTTGGTCCGTGGTATTATTTGGTTTTGTGTTTTGTTTTGTTTTTTATATGGTACCAGAATACAGTACAGTTTGCAGTTTATTAGACCTATAGAATCCTCAGAATCAAGTTTTTATTTCAAAAACCCCCCCCCCCCCCCCCATGAGTGTTGCTGAAAGGAGCTAAACAAAATAACATCAACTCATATTTGACATGACCTGTGACCTCACTCAGTTTGGTATTGACCTAGAATAACTTGCAACTGATGATCCTCGTCTCTGAGAGTCATTCAGTTACATCTGCAGCCACTGTTCCTTTAAATGACTCCCTGTGCTTTTGAGGGAAAGGTAAGAGGAAAAGAATGCAGGAGTCATGCTGTCCCTTTGAGTTTCATTTGTCCCATGGTTATTAACTTTTGATCTGTCTTTTCCTCAATGGCTCTCGTAGTGCACATCTCTATATTACATATTCTTCTTGTTACCCCGAAGAGAAGGAGTAGATCTCCATATAGTTGCCTATAGGAGAACTGGGACTGCTATTATACTCCATTTATAAATGAATTCACCTCTTCTTTCATAGCGCTGCCCCTCAGTTCTGGCTCGCACTGCTGAAATAATATCATACTCATACTATACTCATTCATTAGTCCCTGAAACAGCTCCTGAATTTTTAAGGCCTGTTTTACAATATCTAAAAAAAAAAAAAAAAAAACTTGATGTGGCCTCTCAACAATAAATTAAGAATTTTTGTTTACTCACGCATAAACACAGTCCAGTGCTGATCTCCAGGCTCATGTTGTTGGCTTCAAAGTGCTTTTTTTAGTTAATCGGGGGTTTACAGCTGCCAATTAAAGATTTTAAGATGATACGGGGGAGAAAGTTGGATTGTTCCTGGAGACCTTGGCCGTGTCCCCTGAAATAGCCTCTATCCTCTGTCTCTTTTTTCCATAGTGAGTAATGATCCGAAAGGTCAGCAAAGGTGAAGAGGATATGAGCGATTGCGATTCCTCGCAGAACCAAAGTGTGAGGGCTTGTCTGGGGTTCTTGGTGTTACTTTGAAACTAGCGTTAACTCGAAGCAATCCAATCAAAAATCCCTCGATTCATGAAGCTTCATAAGAATGTGTTGGAGTATGTAGCGAAATATTGATGAACATATTTGTCTTTATTTTCTATATTCTGAACTTCCATGTGATGGTTTTCGGAATGAGGCATGAACTGAATAGTCCCAACCACACGGCTCATACCAAGTACAAGGGCAACCGGATCATTCTTGAATCAGTCTGTTGAAACAGCCCTTATTAGTATTCTGCTTTGCATTCAGTGGTACTTTTTTCACCATATGACTAAAAGACCAAGGTTTTACGTGCACAATCATTTAAGATATTTCATTTTTACTCTGACCAATTTCCAGATTGAGTAAAAGAGTGTTATTTAAGCCTTATAGCACGTACAAAAATCCTGTTAGAACGGTCTTGTCTTAAGGTCAATCTTTTTAAAAGGAGGAAAAAACACTTTCTACTGTTTACTGAGCAAAGGCTGTCCTTGGTGAACCCTTTTCAGGCAGAGATAAGTGTTAACAGAACTGAGGTAAGGGGGGGACGTGGAGATTTCTATTGACTGAGTGAAAATTTTCAGCCTCAAACAAAGTTTCATGCCAAAGTTTTTCGAGGCAGAGTTCCAGGGCTATGCAGCGTGGAGTTTCAGCTGTGCTGTGGATAAAGCTTCTTAATGCTATTGACTCTTCTTAGGCTCTTACCAAGATGTTCTGAAATATTTAAATGATCACTGGGAGTTTCTCTCCGTCTGGCTGGGAATAAAAGGATGGAGAGAGAGGAGGGAACTTTTTATGTCAGCCTTACACAATCCCTGAATTAATAGGCACAAGATAATTAGAGAATTTTGTGCAATAACATTGTCCCCAAGCTTTCTAGTCGTGGGTGGCATCAGGCAATACATGCGAGGAGAAAGTGTTTTATGTGTCCAGTAGCGCTGCATAGTGCAAACTCAGGAATGTGTTTGTAGTTTTACTTGAAGTCAAATTATTATTAGTTTCAAAGAAAAAGTTGGAGTGTCCCCACACAGAGCAGCCTCTATAGTGCTGAAGTCCATGGTCATGGTCTTTGTTAAGTTTCTGGGAATTTACTGATTTGAGCAAGAATTTACAATCTAAATATCATTCAGTTCAATTGCCTTGAAGCAAAAGTAAAATCTAAAGTAAAAATTATCAACAAGTTTTAGTATTTGATTAAAGTAGCACAAAGCACAAGTGCAATAAAATCACATATGTATGTGAAAGGTCACCCACACTAACAAACCCACAGAGGCTCACCAGCTATTTTAAAACAAGTTTACTGCCCAGTGTTTACTCTGCTGCTCTCATCAGGATTGTTTGGCTGTGGCTCAGTCCGCTAATCGGAAGGTCAGTTGTTTGATCCCGGTCTCCTCTAGTCCACATTTCAAAGGGGCAAAATAATGAACCTCAAATGACTCGATGTAGCATCAGTGTACGAGCGTATTGTTGCATGGAAAGGCTGGCAAATAGATAGGGTAGATGTAACTCAAGATGTTTGGTTGGTCACTAATGCACTATATGTAAAGTACAAATATCATGTTTTCAGTGAACGATCATGTAAAAGCTTTGAAGGAGAAAATTACCAAAAAGTTTCCCTATGAAGCTGCTGGTGGCGTTACTTTCAGAAGTACCTACGTCTGATGGAACCAAATGTGTGCTACTGCGTTAGCCACATAAACTTAAAAGCCTTAAAAGTGAGTGTTCTATGTAGAAATTATTATTGGTGAATAAAATATTGTACGTTGAAAATCAAAGAAAAGCAAAGAATAGCCGTAAAATTCTAAAAGTCCAATGGTCCAAGCGCAATTTCAGCCGAACACAGTCAAAATATCTGAGGTACACTGCTCAGCCATGACGTTAAAACCACTCTCTGGTTTCAGCGTCATGGCTGATTGGTGTAGATGCTAACACAGACTCACACAGACACATACACTCTCTCACGTACACACAGAGAAAGTGACAGTCAACAAACGCTCAATTTATCATCATTGTTACAAGTCAGATGCTGGCAGCAGCTCTAGTATCTGACTAAGACCCATATTGGCCCAGGAGAGAGAGATAAGCTGTTTGTTTCTGCTGTCAATGCTGCCAATTTGGTTTCCCATCACTTCAAATTCAAATCAACAGCAGTGCAGAGGGGATCTGTGGGAGAGAGGAGAGGGGAGAGAGAGAGAGAGGAGAGGGAGAGTGAAGGGGGGGCAAGGGAGCAAAAAGAAAGGGGTAGGAGAACAGCGTAAGAGGAAAAGTAACAGAACAGCAAGGGATGCTCGGTAAGACAGGGAGAGAAAGTAGATAAGATCACCTAGCTTCTGTGAACACCATCCCCCTGTGTCCTACACTCGCTTCTTATCTCAACCACTGCAGACACCCTAAAGGGACACACACCCACAGAGAGAGAGAGACAGAAAAAGAGTATGGGACATTGAGAAAGAGAGACGGGGTATACGGGAAAGAAAACGAGAAGATGAAAGTAAGCAGCAGGGGAATGTGGAGACTATGAATACTGACTGGTGGGGGAAGAAGAAAGCCACAAGCTGCAGTGGTGAATTCCACCAACTGTCACAAGGCCTCATTTCAACGGCAGCTGTGTTAGACACATAGAGCTCTGACCTTGTTTATCATCCTCATTTGCTGGGTGTACTTTCTCTAAAAAGTCGACGATGGGCCCAGACTTACACCGTGAGCGACGCGAGGGTCTCAGCCAGTTTCTGACCAAGGCAGCTGGCATTTGTCCTGTCCGGCTCCCACTGTGTTTAAATAGCATGAAATAGCTCCATGTGCGCATTAAGTACGAGTTGAGACTCAATATATTCACCACTTCTAAATTATTTTCCTAGATTGTTTGCAGTAGAGAGCTGACGTGAAATGAGGAAAAGCGGGGGAGGGGGAAATCACGTAACAAGGGTCACTGAACTGCGTGGTCTGCACTTTAAACCTGGAGGTCAACAGGATGACCTCGGCTGCAACATCATGTGCTATGACCCCCGAGTGCATGGAAATGAGTAAATAAGCAGTCGAGTATAAATAGCCGGAAAATAAATAAGTGATGGCGAGATGGCTGAAAAGTAGAACTTCAGCTGCTCAAATGGGAGCAGTATAAATTTAGATCTGATGAAATGGGGATTAGGACCCTATAAGTCTAAACACAAACGAGCGCCATGGCTTGTAAACATGCAAAATATAAAATGTAATCACTGCCTGAATTGCGTTTCCTGGCTCCGTCGTGCACATTTCACAAGCGCGAGGAAGTGCCAGGTTTCATGCACATAATAAGTCCATAAGGGTGTAGTTGGTTGGATAGTGGGTGTAGTGGGAGAGGAGCATGCAGTTGGGCTCAGTGGAAGAACAAAAAAAAAAAACATGTTGGTAAAGATTATTCAAAACATGGTGGGGTAGGTTTGGTCCTCAGATTTGGTCTAACCTTAACAAAGTGCTGCCAGTGCCTGGATTCAGCAACGACAGGGTTAAATTACACTTCAGATGCTACAAGCAAGAACGGCTGTTGGAGAAAAACAAATAAAACATGCTGTCAGCGAGTATTTTATGGATGTGACCAATATGAGCATATCTGTCTTTGCAGTGTTCTCCATAGTCATCCCGGACCCCTGGATATATTGGCTGCAGCGGGTGCCTAGGCTGCAATCATGCGAGTGAGTGTCAGGCGTGCGAATCAGAGGCTCGCGTGTGCTTCCTGCGGGACGGCGCCAGCGTGTAGCGTTAACGCGACAGGCCCGTAGAGGATGAGGAGGTAGCCAAGCTGTCAGCGGCCGGCTCCCACTCCGCCTAATGAGAGAGAGGCCCGTTAATTAAAAACACCAACAGGCGGGGCTCCCCAGCGTCCCGCCACCAGGACGACCTAGGGTTAAAGACGCGGAGCCAAGAGGACGAGACGCACGCTGCTTCTACATACAGCGCGTGGCGCTGCCCTCAACAATAAATAGCCCCCGGTACGCGAAAAAGAACAAAGTGAAACTGGGTAGAGCTGCGTGTGTGAGGGGGTGGGGGGGGCGGGGGGCGCTTTTTATAAACTGCAGTGTTTGTATTTTGGGGGGAGGTGGGGTCTATGATAATCATCTAATGTTCAGCCCTTGATGTTCTCAGAACAAGCTGTGGTTCTTTTGTCTGGTTGTGCTCGTGCGAGGTGCACGGCAGCAGGGAACAGTTTATCAATGTCTCCTTGCAGACTCTTGTAATTCAAAAAAATGTGATGTTCCTGTCGACTCAATTGTTCAGGAACAGAGCTCTTTTTCAAACGTCTGTTAATATTGTTGTCACCGTGCGAGCACAGACACTAATCATCCCCTCTGCATGACTTTTCCTTCTTTCATTGGATTTAATTGAATTCTATTTAAATGAATGCTTCTTTCATTTAGAGTCTGTCTGCGGTCCTCGTCGGAGCACACCAGCACAACACCTGCATATTTAGCGCGAGGGAAAATTTGCCTGAAACCGACTCTCGTCGCCGCCGCCTATTGTGCGATTGTATTTGTAAGTGTTTTATTAAACTGTCAAACACATGAATCATTAGCCTTGATCTGCAGATTGACAGTTTGTCAGCTCTGTGACAGTGGCGCGCGCCTCGCTGTCAACAGGGGGTGGCGAGGGAGCGGCTTACACGTTCCCCACGGGTCCCTCTTCTTCTCCTTCGTCTTCTTCCATGCCTCCTGCGTCTCCATCTTCCTTTCCACCCCCACATGTCAGCCCAGGTGCTAACAAAACAGAGGATTGTGGGTAGTGTTGGAACATATGGAGCAGAGAGAGACAGAGAAATGAAGGGTGGAGGGATGAGCGGATAGGGAGGGGTGCGAGAGAGAGAGAGAGAGAGAGAGAGAGAGAAGCTGTCAGGGAAATGTCTATCCCTGTCACAGCAGCCGAAGGAGCGCGATGGACAAATGGATAACCACTATTTCAGACTGCCAGGGAGGACGCGCCTTCAGATGCAATGTGTTTTATGGGCAGCGGCTCTCACGCAACAGATCTCCAAAGCGGCACGTGTTCTTTTTTTTTTTTTTTCTTTTGGGGCCCCCATCCATTTCTGTCTCTGCCTGTGTATGGATCATGTTTGTATACAGAGGAATATTCCGTTTATTCAGTTGCTGAAATGCTGTTCGTTGGGCACAAACACTCACAGGCACACACTCACAAACACAAGCAAATTCCCTGTGCGACCATGTAGACAGAGTGTCAGAGCTGTGGCTGCAGGCTGGTGTGTGTGTGTGTGTGTGTGTGTGTGTGTGTGTGTGTTGTCTTTTGGCTGTTCGCTGATGATTGGTGCATCCCCCTCCCATGGCTGTCTCTGCTTCTCTGTCCCCAGTTCCCATCAAATAATTATCTCTCCCTCTCGCTGTATTTCAGGCTGTGCCTTCCTCACCTACTGTGCCAGAGAGTCGGCCCTGAAAGCCCAGAATGCATTGCACGAGCAGAAGACCCTGCCAGGGGTAAGTTGTATACCAGGAAAGCCACGTCGACCCAGAAGTGGGATCTTACATAAACACAGTGCCGATACAATGCAACGCTTTATATTTGTTTCAAATCAAAGGGGACCCACCATCTTTCTTCGCCGTGTCTGTCACGTGCTGTATATCACTGGTTATAACAGGGATGAGCACTACTCCTCTCTCTCTTAAATATCCCTCCTCTTCCTCCCCCCACCTACACAACTCCAGAAACCCCTTTTATTGCCCCCCCAATCTCTCTCTCCCTCCTCATTTTGACAGTCACACACACACACACACAAACCCATAGGGAGAAGCCACACACAGCGTCACTTCATAGGCACACTATTTATAGTCCTTCCTCCAGTTTGTGTAAATGAGCGTGTGCGTGCACGGGTGCGTGCGTGCGAGCATCCGTGTGTGTGGGCAAGTGTGCCAGAGATAGACAGAGCGGGATGAAACGCGGGTGGGCGGGTGGATGTAGGCTATTTGTACATTTATGTGCGCGCTCCATGTTGTGCCCTGGATTGGCAACGACACGAGCGTGCACGGCGAGCGCACCATCGCGACAGAATGTCCTCACAACAGATGCTGTGGGTGCTCGCATGTGCGATGCAGCTGGATGCTGCGCGGGTCTCGTTGTTCCGCTCGGCTCCATGTTTGCTAGACTGAGGGAGCTGGGACATAGAGGAGCAGCGGATATGTGATTGTCAGCTAGCGCGTGTGTGCGTGTGTAAGAGATTATATGCATCATGAGCATTTTCTTTTGCGTACACATAATTCAATAATTGCATATCTGTGCGTGGGTGTGAGCGTGTGTGCGTGCATTCCTGCAATCGTGTTTTTAAGCGTGCATGCACCTGAATGCACATGCTTCCTTGGTTGCCGCGCACATAAATGTGGCATCCTGCGTGTGTGCGTCTGCGTGTTAGGAAGTTTTGATGCGTCTCTGTCAGGCCTGGCTCAGTTTGCTCTGTTCGTTTTTAATGACGCCTCCAGGGAAGCTGACAGTCGCCGTGTTGAGCGCACAGTCTTTGATGTGAGTGATTATGACATCACAGACGTGCAGCCGAGAAGAGCGGAGGAGTGGGGATCCGTGCTTTCCTTTTTTTCACTTCCCAGTGGCATATTATTCGGAGAGAGGGAGGGAGGGAGAGACAGAGGCACACGCACAGAGAGAGAGAGAGAGAGAGAGAGAGGAGGAGAGATTAAATATTTGGCCAAAACCAGAATGCGATTTTGTGTTCACACAAAATATGCTGCCGATTGATGTTTTTGCCTTTGCTGCTATTGTCTGACACGGGCCGAGATATATGGGCACAAAAACAACCTCTTTAAGGATTCTGTTATTACATCTTCAAGGGAAAGCGAGCGTGTTTAGCCTAACATGCCACAGTAATGCATCAACAGCAAATAAATTTAATCAGTCACTCGCGATCAACATTGTTTTAGAGGGAAATGGTAATTAGCGATGCCTCTGCCTGTCGAGGACGGGCCCAGGTTTGGATTTGATCGATGGTGAGCGTTAAGTAAACAAAGGTAATGCCACTGGACAGTCCTAGATGCTCAACAAACCCCGAAGCCGCGCACCGAGAGAGGAGAGACCAGGAGACCGTCTCCTGTTGCCAGTGCAGGTAAAGCCGGCAAAACAGAATAAATGAGTTCATTAGAAACAGAGCGAGGACTTGGCCCTGGGAAAGGCAGCGGGACGTTTTATAGCACACGACTACACCCTCTTTCCTCCGCTTTTTTCACCTACCCTTTTCTCTGCATCTTTCAAAGCCCCCCTCCCCCCACACACTCGCAGGCCAACACGACCGAAAAAAAAAAACACCCCTGCAAATGAAATCCCTTTTTTTCCCCCTTAAAGCTTCTTTCCCCTTCACTACACGTCCTGATGCGCTTTTTATCGTCAAAGTTGCTTCCCAACCCCTCACATTTAAAAAGTTTTCTGCCATGTTTTTTCTTTCGCTGCCAGGTGAGCCGAGAGAAGAGGGGATTTGGCTTCCTAGTGGAAATGCCCTGTAAGCATGGCTGTAGGCTGTTGGTGTAGCTTAGACAAAGTACTGAGGGCTGCCTTGTGTGTGTGTGTGTGTGTGTGTGTCTGTCTGTACTGAGTGAGTGCAGTGTCAGGAGAGACTTTGGGTAAACAAGCGTCAAGCAAAAATACTGATGTTAAAGTGACACTGACATTGACCTACTCCTTTAGATGACAAATTGTTTCCCCATCCCTCGTTCCATAATCCTGTTAGAAAGTACAGGTACACGGGATTATGCTGATAGAAAATAAATAAACGGTAGCGTAATTAAATCCGACGGGCCCCGGAAACAATGAAAACAGCCATGAGATACGTTTGAATGATAAACCCAAACAACGCCACAACATTCATTCAACGGACGGATGAATGAGCTGATCTCCCCAGCACAGGCCCACGGACTCAAGGTTTGATTTGGCCTATTGCACAACAGCCACTCTCAATGAAGTCTTTGGTTGAAAAAGAGCAAGGGCTCAGTGTAAGTTTCTAAAGGTCGCCTTTGCCACTAGATGTCCCATTATTTTTGGGGACTCTTAACACAGGTAGCGTCCTGTGAGGACAGATGAAGCTGATCCGTTGGAACCCATTGACAAATTTGTGCTCCGACCAGTGGCGGAGACGCCCTGTGAGACATTTGAGTCAGTAAATGTTTTTAAAGCTTATTCTTGTCACATCAAGTTCAGCATATCTCAGTGGGCCTGCATGAATGATTCCAAATAAGGTGGAGCCGGTGTTTCTGGGTTAACTGCCCGGTGGTGTGCAGGTGATCGTTTTTAATTCATTCATTTATTTATTTTCTTTGTTGCATTCAATCAACTCAGCACTTTGGAATTTTGGAAAAGCTTGAGAAATATTACGTGGTGACGTGGTTGTGCCTCTTTCATCATCTGTCTATTCCTGGAAATCATCACAAAACACACAAGCTTGAGCACAGTAAATTAAATTCAAGGTTAAGTGAAACAGATTCTGGATTGGAAGTACCCAACTGAGCTGATACATTTAGTTTTGATGTTTTTTTGTTTTTTTTTTCAGATGGCATGTGAGACAGGCCAAAAATGGGGCGCGTCCCTAACGTCAGGTCCCTGACTGCTGTATTTGTGATCCCGTGCTCCAGTTTCAGACTCATACTACAGCGAGAGGCATTTAAGAGCCTCTATTGATTCTGGCAAAAATCCTCACATGTGGGTGGATGTGTTTTTGTGTGTGCACGTGTGTGTGTGTGCGTGGCTGTGGGTGTACGTGCAGGTCACAGGGTGGAGTTGCAGAGTTGAGCTAGCACAGGGTGCAAATACCCACCAGCGAATCCTCCCGCACACATATACTTTCAAATGCAAAAAAAAAAAAACCTTACATATAAAAAACTGATCTGGCATTCACTCAAACACACTGTCAAATATACGCTACTACCATATACCCCCACACAGTGCACAAAAGGACATGCACTATTGAAGACTTAGCGGTGGATTCCAAGTTTTTTTTTCCAAGTAATGCATATAAATACACATGATCATGCGCAAGTAAAAAAAAACACACTGCTGCTACTCACAACACTCACCACTCCAAACCCTACTCGTGCAGCAGTAACACAACCCCTCTTGTAAACGCTTCCATTCAACTACCTGATACTGTGATACCCATAGAAATAGAGAGAGAGCGAGAGAGAGATGGGAGAAATACAGAGAAAGTAAAACAGAAGGAGGGAGAGAGAGAAATACGCCGTCGATTGACTCGCACTGTAATAGTGAGCCAGATGAGAAAATATAGAACACTGTGAATCAATGCGTCATTTCAGAGCGCTTTCACACACACACAAACACACACACACAGATAATAGAGCACATATACACGCCGAGTTTTCAGCCCTGGGGCAAACAAACACCAGAAAAGACGGGAAAGCAAATGAATAGCAGGAGGGAGGAAAGACGAAGGGGCTGATGAAGGCAGGTTGGAGAGAGTGGGTGGATTGAGGCAGTGGGAGGAGAGGTACAGTCGGGTGCCTCCATACTGACTGATTTGTGTCCGTTTCTTTTTTTTTTTCTTCACCCCCCCTCCCCTCCCCTCCCTCAGTTGAGATAATGCCAGGGCGAGAAATCCATGCCATTGATTGGCTCCTGCGACCCAGTTTCATGGCAGCTTTTTCTCAATAAGTTGCCCTTACTGGTCGATAACTGCCCGGCTCCCCAGGTGAAATGGGTCAAGGGGTGTTTGGTGCAGTGGAGTTTCGGTGGTGCTTGGTTATGATTTGTTTCCCGTAAGCGTGCAAGTACAATATTTCGCTTCCCTCCTTATAGATTTGGATTAGCGGTGCAGCGCGCAGCAGGTCTCGCCGCACGTCCACATGAACAATGCTGCAGGCCTTCAAAACTGAAACGTCCTCTTCTCTCCCCACGCCGTCCCGTCTTCAAATATCCTCATCATCCTCCAAAGCTTTGCCGCATATCAGGCTCCAATTAATAAATCCGCATTCACTGACAGGGAGCCCAAACGAGTGTCATTAGGCTTCCCAAAAACACAGACTTCTGTCATCTCACACACCTATTTAGAAGCTTATTTCACTCTTGCGGGCGTAACAGCAGAAGCGAGTGGACACCGTCAGTGGCCGGTACAACAAAAGAATAAACAGTATCCAATGTCCAAAACCGCAGCAAAGCTTTTAAGTGAGGCAGCATGCTGCCTGAGTCCTGGCAGGTCATAAGCCTGCAATAAAAATTCAAATGAGTCTCCACAACAGACAGGAGAAAGCCAGGAAGACTTTCTCAAAGTAGTCTTTGTAATAAAGTCAGAGTTAGACACAAATTCTGTTCAGTTCATGGGACATCTTGCCACAGTGTGCAATTACGGTGGAAACTACTGATGAGAATTATTGCTCTTTGAACTGAGCCGGATCTTACGGTGCTGCGTCTTCGCCTGAAGCAGCTCTTTGTCTTTGTTTTCCTTTTGGACTGGACTGCAAACCGAGAGCGGCCGCCTAAATGAGCGTCTCTCCCCGATTAAGTGATGAAGTTACACCATCGATTGGCCAAGTGTTCGTTTCCCCACTTGCTGCTACTATGACTGACACGAATAGCGCAGCTCATTCCCAATGTCCACATTCCGAGTGACCGCAAAAGCACACACCCATTCATGTGTACGCTCAGCCCTAAAATAGGTTTTCGGGGAACAGGAGTTTCTTGGTTCAACTATGAAATAATAAATAACTTGGGCCTGCGATGTTCTGGAGCAATGACAAAAGACTGGCTGTCACCAGCTGAAATCTGGTCCCTCTCGCTCAGCTTAGCCAGATCCATAAAATTGGTTTCACCAGTCTGGTGTTCGAGAATCTTGACAAGACTACAGAGAGCCTGTACTTCAACCCAACCCAGTAATGAGAGTAACAGGCAGCTTTTCATCCTGCAGCGCCGGTGCCCTGTCTCACTAATGTTCCTGAGACTGAATGGGAGCCATTACCTGCAGCCAGGCCAGAAATCTTGTGGAAATCCTTCCTAGAAGAGGAGTGTAGGCAGGTCCACGGTTTTGATTGAATTGTTTAAGTGATTGATTGATGCTTTCAGCCACACGGTGCATTTAGGCGTCTAGCAGGAAGTGAGGATTTGTCGTATAGTTGAATCCTGCCTAGAAAACTTTTCAATGACAAAACTGGGTGCCTGTGCCTGTCACTAGAAATAGAAAATACACAAGGTCTGACTTTCCTGTTGAAGCTTTCTGTGATTCTTGACACGACTAAATCCATAATGTTATGTTTGTACCAACAACTGCAGTTGACAGACTTTGAGCATAGACTGTGTGAGTGGATGGAATGTGCAGCAATAAACATATGACTCACAACATAAGCACATGCTGTACTTTTACAAGACACCAGACAGCAACAGAGATCAATATCAACCATCCACCAAGTCATAAAATACAGATCCCCAAATTCAAAAAAAGAGGCTTTGAAAATGCCCAATTTATGAGATTACATGTGGGTTTAATGCGTGATTGTCTACATACTTTCATACAACGTGTAACATGAATGTTGCCACAATCCTAACAAAGATTATCGCAGCCTGCACGACATCTATCAAGCCTCCCATTATCTCTGGGCTTTGGAGCTGATGTAACAACCACACAACATTGCCATGCGGCGTTGGAGCAGGTTGTGCAGAGACTCGTCTGTCTGGAGGCAGCTGCAGTTATAGCCCAGTAATCCAGCTCATTTCAGATGTGGTGCACGCCACCGGCTGGGTCAATAAATTGATGATCCAATGTGAAATTACACCCCTCAATGCTACAGAGCAATATTGCAGGGAGCATTTCTGATGTTAATCTCATTTAAAATGGTGAGCTCGGAGTTTCAGCCAGGACTCTCCAGTGCTCAACTATACAAAAATGATAATTCAGCAAAATCCCCGTTCTCTTTTGGGACGTGTGTTTAGTCAGGCTGTGATGCAATAATGGTTATATTTTCATATAACACCTAACATACAGCCTTGTTAAAAATCCACTGCAAATTGTTGCTGACTGAAGAGTTCTCCGCCAACTGTCCAAAAAAAAAGTGTGAGATGCTCTTTAAACGAATGGATTGAACTGTCAGGGCAATTCAAAACACCTCTGTTAAGTGCCATTATTGGGTGATCCAAAACGTGTTGTATTCTCTCAAACAGCACTACAGAAACTTCAGAGGTGCTGTTGCTCCTTTCAGCATCTAATGCCGGCTCAAGTTATTGTCGCAGCCTGAAATCAACTTGTCCTTTCCTTGAGTTTCTATTGATCGGCAGAACCACAGC
Organism: Pseudorhombus dupliciocellatus; assembly: GCA_016785235.1. Taxonomy (NCBI): domain Eukaryota; kingdom Metazoa; phylum Chordata; class Actinopteri; order Pleuronectiformes; family Paralichthyidae; genus Pseudorhombus; species Pseudorhombus dupliciocellatus. The sequence goes on along the minus strand of JAFBJW010009050.1, from coordinate 827,119 downwards.
CTTACAATGCACGAATGAGTCTTCATCCTCGGTGCCACAGCTGGCTGAGCATTTACAAGTGTTAATGTCAGCGCTGACTCCTCTGTGGAAGGAGACGCAATCAAGTCTTCCCAGGACAGCGTTTGACAGTGGCGCACATGTAAAGAAATTTGACAAAAAACACATTTTATTTAAAAAAAAAAAACATCAACCCTGTCTTTGTTTCACAGCCCAAAGACACGCAGGTTGGTGTAAAGTTAATTCAAGACTCTAAATTTACTGCGAACGAGACGGGTTGTTTGTCTCTATATGTTGACCGCCTCACGGGAGGAGCACTGCTCAACAGTCATAAACCCTAAAAGCTCTGCACCTCCTAACTGGAATAAAGAGGACAGTGGCCATCGCTGCTTTACTACATGCACTACAGCTGGAGTCCAGACGTTACCTGGCGGAGCAGCGAGCGACAGCGCAAATGTCCAAATCAGTTGGAACGGGCATTAAATGGACTCGAACCTGCCAGCTCTCGAGCACAAACGCCAATGGGACATACGACAGAATGGAATGTGACTGGATTCACAGCGAGCAAGTTAGCGTGTTGATGACAATTCAATCATTTCTCCTGCACGCTCTCGGCCCGGCCCCTCCCCTGCCTGAGCCACGTGGAGCACTTCCAGTAGGTGAAAGGGCGTCTGACACGGACAAGCTCCGGTCGTGAGCTTCAAGTGTGAAAGGTTCAACTCCAGACAATGACCTGACCTGATTCTCCAGACATTATTATGTGAAAACGGCTTTTGACTGTGACTGTGGAGAGGATCGCAGGCACGGGCCGCTGCTGCCGGAGCAATCCCCCCCCCCCCCCAAAAAAAAAGGCTCCCCCCCCCCCAAAAAAAGGCTTTAATAGCATCCTAACCAGTGTGCGTCTGACTTCAGCCCTGGTCATGCGAATACTCCACAGATTTAAGCATCTCCATAAGCTGGTCGTGGTAGTCATTCTGTCATTGTCATAGTTTTACCTCCTGCTGCTGCTGCTGCATTGAGTCTGCCCGACTCCAGCTGCTTTCAAATACCCTGCCAGTCCGAGGGTTTTTTTTCTTCTTCTTCTTCTTTGTGAATAGCTGTATGTCACACTGCTATATTGCCTTATCTTTTTCATGCCCTTAAGCTGCACACACACATACAGCCCACTTCGCCTTGCCACAATAGTAAGTGCAGTGTTGTCTGATCTTTTTATTGTAGCCTGTTCAGTTAATTTACCGTGCACATTAAATGTCGAGGAACAGAGAACAGATAACTGAAAACAATAAAACGCAATAAATCAGTCACACCTACGATATAATTTATATATTAGAGCAGTGTTTTATTGATCGTTGGAGAATATTATGGTCTGCACTGTATACCTTTTCTTTCTGTCATGCATTAGTGCAGCTTGACTACTCATCTACTCCCATGCCTCTCCCTTAGTTGTCAGTGCGGTACGGGGCCGAGGCTTTGAAACACCAGCGAACATTTTCATTCAGTGATTTCCTTTTTTTTCCTCAGGCTCTTGTAGCTGCTGTATCTTTCTATATTTCTCTCAAGATCTTTCTATTAATCAGACTTTTCCCATTCTTCAAATGGAGCGTTCAATTTAGACAAACCGCCAGTGTGAGATTAGTTTTTCACATCCCTAATACAAATGATTTTATTGGAAGTTTCCTTAAGATACTTTGTAGGAGCAATGAACATTCCTCCAAATTGGTTTTTGTAGAAATTTGGAATGAAACCGCTCAAGTGTTGTAAAATGGATGATGATGTTGAAGTTGCCTTTTCTGCAATGCTGCCTCTCTGCTCGCAGTTTCTTTTTTTTTTTTAAATGCTACTTTTGTCTTATGCTATATAGCAAATAAATTATTTCCCAATGACAGCAGAGGAAAAAAATCACAAGCCCAGTGTGAACAAGGGTTTTTATAATGAGAACAACTAAAAGAAAAATGATTGTGTCAGTTCAAAGCAAAGGGCAATTATCATGCGATGCTTGCATTGCTGTTTTCTCTGTCTCCTTTCATCATAACCCTGATGGCACAAACTACTCGAGGAATGTATAAGTGATTACAGAACAGCTAACAGTGTAGCAAAGAGGGATATATAGGCAATGATTAAAAGACAGTGAGACGGAGCAGGTTAGAGGTAGAAGCAGTAGCCAACGCTTTCGTTCGCTGAAATGAACCTTTTTTTTTTTTTTTTGAAAGCTGAGCCCAGCGGTGAGTCTCACTGCAATATTAATGTTGTTTTTCAACTTCTCAGAGTTCCTTTAAAGCACAAACTAACTGCTCACTTTTTTACAAAGGGGGGGGGTCTTACTCTTCGGTAAATACAATTCTCATACCAAGAGAAACCACAAATCCACTTTATTTTTGTGACCTTCACCACCCTCACCTTCGCCGTAGCCTTAGGAATATATAACACAGAGATTTCAATTTCTTCATTTGGCCCGTATTATCTGATATGTTCGACAGAGCGGGAAGTGGCGCTCGCAAATCTTGTTGCGGGCCCGGCTATAGCAGCTGGCGAGCCGGTGGCCGGGGGATGTGATAATGACACAACGCACCAACTGAGGCTGGATAGCGGGCCGCGACTCAGGCAGCTTTTAATAATTGATGGCAGCCAAGGCCCCGGATTGGCCAGTAATTGCATTACAGGTCACTTCTCAATAGCAATTTGTGAAAGTTGTGGTGATGTGTGCTGGGTGGCGATCAATAGGCACTGTCCAGAGATGTAGTCCCCCCCCCAACCCACCCACCCACACGTACCACCTCCCCTCACTCTCTCTCTCATGCTATCTCTCCATTTGTACAAAAGCAAGAGGTCTGCTGGAAACACTTTTCTTTCATTGTCCTCTGCCACAGCAACAATGTCGGGAGATTTTCTTTTAAAGTCACATTAAAATACTGGTTTCAACTGAAGAGCAGTGGCTACGAATTAAATACTCAACACAAATGGCATCAAAAGAGTTTTCATTAAAAGTATCCGAGACTGTGGAGAATACAACTTGTGTGCTTGGCTTGATTGAGGGAACTTGTTCTACGATATTCAGCTTGACGCCGTGCTAATGTCAGCCTGTTACTTATGTACTGATCAAGTCAACACACAAACTACATTCCTGTGAGTGTGTCACAGATTTTTTTTTTTTTCCTTTGCAAAACAATATTCTCTCACTTGTTTTTAAAAATCAAAATCAATGTTGCACAACCGAAGATACTATCCTTTTCTATTTGTTACATTTTTCTTTCTGGCGCCTGCATCACCCACATGCGGCTCGATTGCCGACATGGTCAGAGGCTCGGGTGTGTTCCACCCGTAGCTCGCCATATAGCTTCAAGCCACCAGCCAGAAGAAGAGGAGTTTTCAGCCCATGACGACACTCACTTTACTCAGCCTCCTCCAGAGCCACAAAAAAAAACTTTTTTTTTTCCACACATGCAAATGTATTCCTGGCAGGCCTTGTAATCAGACTTTTTTCTCTGCTTCCCTTATATATCCTTTTTTCCATCTATAATAGTTGCCACTTACATTTAGATTCAGAGTCTGATTCTGGTGTGATTGTTTTAATAATTGATGAAACTGACGTCAGTGAGCCCAGTACTACATCCTATACAGAAATTTAAAATTTTAAAAGCGCCATGGCTCTTAAAAAAATAAGTGTTTCATAATAACACGGGACATAATCATGTTGTCTCAGGTAAGTAGGTACACGTGGTTTAAGAGATGCACACCAGGTACGGAGGGTCAAACAGAGTGAGTGCTGTGTTACGTAGATGCGCTGCATGAATGGATAAATGGCAAAACTGTACTGCCCTTTGAGCGGTCATCAGGACTACAATACAGACCATTCCACCATTTAATGTCTCTTGTGAGACTGGTTGAGGAGCAATGTTAAATCAATGCGGTGGCCATTTATAGTAACAATATGTGGCTGAAACATAAAGTGAGTGAAAGGAAGCCTCGGGTTCAGGAGGTTACAACAGCACAACAGCTCAAATCCAGCATCATCACAATGCACAGAGTGCTTCGCTTCCAACTGTAGTACAGACTCTGAGCCCTGTGCCCCCTCTGGCTCCCGGGCTGCACTCGTTCTCAAGGAAGTTATTTACTGTTCCAGCTACAAACACTCTCCTGACAGACACACACGACTCTTGCTTTTGTTTCCCTTTCCTTGCTCCTATTGTTGACATCTCACCCACTTTGACATTAAAACTATCACTGTCATCTCTCTACATCTGCTGTTCATTCTCTTTGCTGCTCGCTGTCTGTCCCTCTATTTTGGTGCGCCCCACCCCCCCCGCCTTTTTTTTCCCTCCTGCTTCCTCTGCTTTGGCGTGGAGAGGAGAGGAGGAGAGAAGAGTGGAGGAGACAGGAGATTTTGCATGCTCTAAATACAGCCTCTACGTGTGTGGGGTGCTGTCATCAGAGGAGAGCAGGGACAGGGGATGGTTCAGTTCTTTTGTGAGAGTGCATGTGTGTGTGTGTGTGTGTGTGTGTACACAACTGTTTGCCTATGTGACAGAGCGCGCATTAATCCCAGCAAACATCAAAGATGCCCCCTCATCCATCTCTCTGTCTCTCCTCTTCTTCTTGTCCTCCCTCCCTCTGTCACTCCCTCTAATCCTCCTTTAACATCAATTTGTCTGCGTTGCCTTTTTGTGTTTTTGTCGTCATACGGCCTGCCTTTTGCTTGCCTGTCTGTTTTGGTGCGTCTCACCTCTCTTGCATGTGCTCGGCGGAGTGTGACAGCATTGAGAAGTCACCAAAGAGGTAAATGATGATGGGTCATCCATCATGCTTTATGGACTCTGTATGGCGCTGCCGTGGAGAGTGGCTGCGCCGCGCAGTAACTCAGAACACTCTGTCCCTCCAAATAACCAGGCAGGGGCTCTTTGCTGCTCGCCTCGCCTCTGCTGGGCGCGAGACATGGGAATCGGTCGGTCTGACTCACCCACTTAAACTTTTCTCTATGTGATTCAATGTGTGTGTGTGTGTGTCTACATATGTGTGGGTGAGAGAGGGGGGTAAGACAGAAAGAGTGTTTGGTCCACACTGGCAAACTGTGTAACAGGCCTTCATTATAGTCCGATGTGCTGCTGCTGGGAGCATCAACTCTTGCACCATCAATTCTTAATAGTGTGTGTGTGTGTTTGTGTTCTTTTGCGTTTGTGAAAGAGCAAAACTCAAAGATTTCTAGGTAAATCTGAGGAGGTATCGCTCAGAGTTTTGTTTTATGGCGTACGCTGCTCTATCTGTGCGTTTGGTCATTCCTCCTCCACACACTGGCCCTGAAGTGCTCTCCTCACCTGTGAAATTGAACCTGTTAAGTCGAGAATTGACTTTTCAGTACAATATTCTCCCTCCTGTACTCTGTGTTCTTGCTGAGCTCATGTATGTTTGTTGCTGTGAGATAACAAACTTACACACAACCAGACTGAAAGATTTCAAGACTGGTCTACACTTCCATAGACGATTGTTTCTCAGTTCAAAGCAGCATGTCGTACCCTAAAGTGCTGCTAAGGATGAGATACCTGAGCAAAAGAAAAAGTTTGTTGTTAAATATCTGCATTTTCATACACAGACAAGAGTCCTCCATTTTCTCAAGTATAGGAAGAGATCACTAACAAACAGGAACTGTGTGTGTATTTTGTTTAGAAAGATTCGAGAGGTAGATTTTTCTAACATCGCCAAACACACTTTCTTTTCTCTCTTTTCCTGCAGCCCTTCACCCTTTCTCTCTGTCTTCCTCCATCCTCTCCAATAACCCCCTCTTTCTCTATGGTGAACCTGTTCACACCTTTCTTTTGTCACCTTTCCACCTGGAAGAACAATTGCCCTGACAGAGTTCGCTCTGTCTCTCCTTCTCCCTCCCTCCCCTCCTTGTCTCTCTGCCCTCCTCTCCCACACTTCCTCCCCACGCTATACCACTTTCTTAGATCCAGAGGGAATCACACTGTCTGAACCAAATGTGCCACAAACTTGTCAGATGGTGTTTGTTTTCCATCCCTTTCCCATGCTTCTTTCTCGGCGCACGGGCGTGTGTGTTTTCACGCCGTCGATGTATTTGACAAAGTGCTCTGACATGCGCTGCGCTCGCACGTCAACAGAATGAGAATATGCAGGGTCATTATTGAAATAGCAGTCTGCGAGGGGGGGGGGGGGGGGGGGGGGGGTTGGGGCGGTGCGCCAGACTGAGTCACAAGGTTTGGGTGATGATAAGGTTTGTATGTTCAGACAGCTTGTCGGCATATATGTGAAGACTATAAGTAAACAACCTCTCCACCGAGGCTCCCCGGATACTTTGAACAGAGAATATTTTTGCTGAAACAAAAGGTGTTTAAGGGACTGAACAGCTGCGCTGCTGCCACCAAAAAGTGCAAAACGATTCCACAGAGGCACAAGCTCTACATGAGAAAATGCAGCACAGGAGTCTAGCACAGGAACACAGAGAACATTACATGCCCGCTATATAACCAGGACTTTGTTGATTCCTGAGGACGGCTGCTTTACAGTAAAGCTGGAATTGATTGGGAGATTTGAAGATCAGATTGGAAGATCTGATATTTTAGACCCTACACTATTCAAGCACAGTTTAGCTTCCAGTTCGGAGTCGCAATCACTGTTACCGTTTTAGCTCCAATAATCCATTTGCTTTGATCAACTGATATGCATAAACTAAAGCTAAATCCTGGCGGTGCAGAGAATGTGCCCTTCCAAAGGTTGCACCGCTAAGGCTTCATATCAGAGTGGATCAAAGGTCCAGAGAACTCAACGGTGAAAATGAAAAGAGCAGGGCAAAAGAAACTAGGCAAGAAGGACACTTGGAAGGGTAAGTCTGCCGAGGAGCATTGTAACTCACCTCCGGCGATCCCATGCTATAAGTACACCTCTAAAACTCATCCCAAACTTTGGCAAGACGTGGCACCTGCGCCGGCATCCTTTATGAATGTCACACCCCGTGAGAGGAAAATGATTACGTTGCAAGGAAGACGGGGGGGGGTGAAACAGGAGGAGGTGGGAGAAAGAGAGGGAAGAAAAATCACTTTGATGGATTATGCTCCTCGTGGGACAACCTTGTAACGTTTTTGGACAGGATTCGAACGCACACAGATTCTCTGTTACAGCAAAGATTCTCTTCTTTTCTTCCGTCTCCTTTTGTCATCCCAGACGTGCACTGACTGTGACAATTGCGCCGGAGCTGATACCTGATGATACCGCTCGCAGGAACTAATTACTACCAGTAATTAAGAGATGTGACGTGGCCCGACACTCGCGCTGTCTTTGGGTGGGGAAGAGCTTATTTGCCGTTGCCACATAAATGATGGCCAAAGACGCGTGGACGCAGGCTTGTTAATGGAATCTTCGTGCCTGGTAGCAAAGAGCAAAGACTTCAGGGCCATTGGCACCTCTTGCACACAGATGGTGCTGCCTGTTGTTGATCGGTGCGTTAAGGGCACCTGTGAAATTAAACAGACAAATGAGTTCCCCGCCGGCAGCAAAACAGAACATCGCCCTTTCATGTAAGATGGCTAAACCGAGGCATGCATTAGCAGCTTATAATGCTAAAGGGCAGAGCATTTTCAAGTAGTTAGTCAAAGATTTGGTTCTGTGTAAGGAAGCAGGGATAAGGTTGTAGTGGTGGTGTACTCTCGGCTGGATGTTGGAGATGTGGTGCTTGTGCAGTTTTCTTAGCCCTCAAGCACATCTAGACCTAATTAACAATCATGTTCCACAGCAAGGTTGTCTTTGGCAAGGATCCAGTCCAACCTATAATTAATTTACCTTACAGTAACACACATTCCTAGGCAGTAAAGGACTTAAAAGTTTGACATGGCTCTTACAGGAGCACTTAGTGGTAAGCTACCTAGTGTATAGTTTCTCCTTTAATGGCTGCTGAGAGGAGCTCTCTCTGCACGCCAATAATTAAAATGTCTGCTTCTTCACCTCGGTACATTTTTAAATTCTAATCTTCTAATTCCTGTTTATCTTTTAATTGATTTGGGGGACACCCTTGGTCGTAAGAAGGCATTGTGTCTGTGTTCTGCCACTGCATTTCCCAGGGATTCACTGGAAACTGTGTCACCAGTTGTCTAATTGGACCAAGTGCAGCGAGCGCCCTAACCTGAAGGTAAATACTGACACTGCTGAGGCAGGATAGGATCAGACCTGAAGTACCATATCTACAGAGACACCCAGCATCTGTACTGCATCAATACATTTAACGCGATGACGTAACTATTGGTATTATTGCTGGACATGTGCTGCAACTGCCTCAGATTCTTCACCCAAAACATCATCACACCAACATGTGCTGCCGACCAAGTTTGCACGTGGAGCTACTGTACTGTAAATGGCAGCCATAAATCGGAATAACAGCATCTTAATCCAGGCACTTGTCCAAAATGGTAATTTAAGTGAGTATTGGCTGCAGCTAAACAGCGACAGTTCACTCGGTTCAGGAGGAAATCTGCAAATCTCACAGTCACTGTGGTTTTTCTTCTTGTGAAAGGGAAATTCACGTTGACTCTTAAGTTCACCTCACAGTGTAAATACAGTGTTAATGCCTTTTTCGTGGCCGTCTGGCATCTGTCACTCAGAAACACCTTAAGTTTCTTCAAATTTCTCTAAACTTGGACCCAAGAATGACGGCCTGTCCATCCTGTCTGATGAGATTTTAGTGGTTGAATACTCAAAACTCAGTGAGCCAATTATAACACAATTTAATGATAATATGATGATGCTGATGAAGTTATATTCAGTTGGCCAAAGGTCAACTTCACTGTTCTGCAAAACCACATGTCTGGCCATTATCCAACTCGTTGAGTCAGGAACAATAGGGGAGATTGTGACCATATTTCCATCAGCTCTTCACGGGTTGGCAGCGGCATGCGACCGCGAGGCAGTAATTATAGTTTTTCTATACTTCACATGTGGGCTTCGGCAGATGGCCCTCTGTTCTCCATCCACTCCTCCTTAGTTGCCACCTCTTCTCATACTAACCACACAGTTGTAATGTAATTGTACCATCACAGAGGGCTGTGTTTTTTTTAACACAGGAAACAGCTAACTACTCCAAACAGATGATTGGAAAATCCTGTTAACAGAGCTGTTGATATACAAATCCTTTTGTTGTGAGCAGGCAGTGATTCTGGTGAATCAATAGCAATTTAAAAGTGAGTTCTAGCTGGGTATGGGCTTGTACTGGACAGCATGAGCACATTATCATTCTGGTGTATATACACAATGGATGCTGAGTCAGCAAAAATGACACAGCATTTCTTTTCTGGTAACTGTCCCCCCTCTCCCTCCTCTTTGGGATTCCTCTGCTATTTTTTTCTAGTTTCCTGATCTCATTACATCATGACTTAAGGGCTGTGTTCATTAAAGTTTAAAAGAACAATGCACTCCAAAGTCACTTGCAGTGAATAACAGACCCTGTTAGTCACGTCTCAGGCTGCTCGATCGCTCCATCTCGTCACTCCTTCCTGTCTTTTTGTTTTTCTGTGCCATGCTGGGGACCAGGAGGTCCAGTGTCTTCCTTTTGCTCCGTCTCTCCTTCACTGATGAGAGACTGATAGAATCTGATGTTGACACTGGCAGTTGGCGACTGATGACGACACTCCTGTTCTGTAATTAAACTTTGAGAAAGTTTTCATTTCCCTCAGAGGAAGTTGCACTGACAGTGTCATTTTATATGTGGGCGTAAATGTTTTGGCTCTTTGATATTTGTTTTTCCTTTTTTTCGATGTCTGTAGGCCTCAGTAAAGATTCATTTTACCCCTCAAACAACAGACCTTGACTCATCAACTGTGGTTGGTTTTCAAAAGATAAACTTACGTAACATGGGCCTTGCAGCAAAGACATGGCAAATGAATTGCTCTAAATGAAGGCTGGCAGAGTATTTGGCTTTCTGCTGTCACAACGGGTGATGTAGCAGTTTCACGTATAAAGTCTTCCAGCATTTAACCAAGACATTTAGATCTATACTTCATACTTATCATAGCTATAATCATTATGTGACTTTCAAAAATGATAATAATAATAATTTTACGACTCTGCTTCACGTTGATTCCCTATTTTTTATAGGGATGGGTACATCTCAAATTTATAACAACAGCCTGGCACCTGATTCTCATCTTATTAACACCAGAAATATTTGGTATGTATTTTTTTTTTTTTTCCCCAACTCTTTCATTTCTTAAAACCGCAGGAACAGTCCTGTCCAATTATGAGGCGTCAACTGTCAGTGTTTGCAGATCAGACAGACACATGTGAATAAAGCTATTAATCTTCGGACGTCATCTTTGGGCAACACAACATGCATGTGGTGATGAATTATTGATATGATCCTGAACAGTTGTGCTCTAATTGCATGTCATCATTACCAGGTTGATACCAGTCTTCCTGTCCCCTTAATGTTATAACACATTCATAATTGAGACATTATTAGCCTGGTTTATTATTCACAACAGCAAAGCCTACTAATTGGCACGGGTTCGCAGCATGTTGTCGCTCATTCTCTCTAAAGGTAGATGCTGAATTTATGAATGAATATTTATAAATTATACATTTTTCATACTCAATACTTATCTACTGGGGCTGCAGTAGGAAGGGTAATTATTTTGCCCTGTGGTTATATTTAGTCAGATTTGACTTGTTGCTCCCTGTATTCATATAGTTTTACCAGATAGTGCTTTATGAAGAAAACAGACAAAATGCAGATAAAATGAGAATCAGACAAAGGAGCATGAGCAGAGACGAAAAAATAAACCCAGTACAAAAGATAAGCTCAAACAAATTATATAGGAAAGTTCTAAATAAAAACTGTAGTCACCCATTACCAAAAGCTTTCAAAAAGACAAAAGTTTTCAGAAGAGATTTAAAAGAAGTTATAAACTTGCTCCAAGTACATAAACTCTGGGCTGTAAAAGTAAAAAAGAGGTCACTCTCTCCTACGTGACCTGAGAGCAGGGCTCTATCTCTGGATCTCTGTGTTCGAGGGGACAAATACTTATAAATGTGAGGTGTAAGACCGTTTAAGGCCTTAAAAGTGAGACATTTTTTTCTCACATTTTTTTTTAGAATCAAAACAAAACCTAACAGGGAGCCAGTGCAGCGGGGGAGCGGTGAGGTGGTCATGCCTAAATGTTTCTGCAAAAGCTCTTCAGGCCATGACAAAGGCGTTTAAAAAAAAAACAATTGTGTAATTCCTTGTTTCCTTGCAGATATTCATGCTCCCCAGGGGAGACACCACCCTGTTGATAAGTGCAATATCTGCAGCACTGCTGAGGTCTATAGCAGCAGCATGAGATGCTTGCATAGGCCATAGTAATGCATTGGACCCCGCAGGTCCTCTGTATTTCCTCTGTTGGAGGTGCATGTGTTAATGCAAATGATCAAGAGAGACACTGCAGAAATCCAGGAGAAGTCAATACAGGAAATCGGCAGGCGATCCCTTCTGGATTCACTACAGCCAAGTAATTCTAACACAGGACCTACACAAATAGAAAAAAAATCACACAGGTAGAAGTAACTGATGACAATGTGGGGAAAATTTGTGCAAAGCGCTGACGACACTCTCAGGGTTCTGTAAACACGATAGCGTGATATACGCAGCAGAGGCTGCATTTGTTGCCGTTGTGAATGCATCTGTGAGAGAACCGCCCACTGAGTTGTGCATTTTCGAAGGCAAACTCTGCATAAACTCTGTATTCTCCAATTCTCCATATTTTACCCGGCGGTCGTGTCTGAAAGCGGCTTACGCCAGCCCACACACTCTTGCCTCATGAGGGTAAATGAGTGGCGATGCTCTTAGCTTTCCCTAAACCAAACTATGTTGCCGCTTACCAAACTAAAACCAACAATAATGCTACCTCATATAACAGATTCATTTCTGATTTTAAATGTTATTCTGTCTCCAAAATCAACAGTGGTTGTCCTGCCGACTGGGGCCTGGATGAAAAACTTATTTTGTCGTTTAATCTTGGTGGACTGGTTGGACCCGGTGGATGTGTCTGGTCTGAGCTACACACGCTTTCAATTGATGCAGCGCTCCGTGACATTAACATGATACACTTGGACTGATAAGCTGTAAACTCATCAGCCTCGATGGCACGAGCAAGGCTCTAGATTGCTGTCGTGTTTTTGTCCCGCTTCACAGTGTGAATTGAGGATGCAGATATATTATTTCGAGGTGCAATCTTCCCTCCTTTTCCCCCCTTGTGTTGGGTACTGCGGGTCTCAGGGGAAACTCTTTGCAATTGTTTTTCATCGGTTATAGTAATCCCATTCCCCTCGCTCTTCCCCAGTCTTTAATTTCTTTCTCCATCAGACCTCACTTGTTATTTCTTCTGAATATGTCCTCATCTTCAGCTCTCGCTCCGTACCCCCTCCAGCTCCTCCATCTATGTCCATCTCACTCTCGCTCCCTCTCTGGCTCACTAACCACACACCCTTCCAGCCTCCCCGCCATATCTCCCCACCTTTCCCCTCACCCACCCCTCCATCCCCCTCTCTCACACTCCATCACCAGCTTCTTATCTTCCTCTCTCTCTCTCTGCATTTGCATCACCCTCACTTTTCCCTCTCCCTTCCTCTAACTTTCCCAACATGAACTCTCTCACTTGCTCTCTCTCTCTCTCTGTCCCTCTGAGGCATGTTTAATTAAGCGTAGGGCTATGTGTCAGAGAGTGAGGGGGGGGGGGGGGGGGGGAGAGAAATAATGGGGGGGGGGGGGGGGGGGGGGACGGGAGAGAACTAATGCTATCTGGAGCACCAGGCTAGACTAGGCAGGGTCTCCTCCTCCTCCTCTCCTCCTATTTTGTCTTCTCCTCCTCCGCCTCCCCGTCTCCCTTTGGCCTGGGCCAATCGTAATTACCCTGCTCATTAGCAGAGGGAAGAGGTAGGGGGGAGAGGGGGAGCCAACAGGGGAGAGAAGGAGGACAAAAGGAGAGGAACAAAGGAGCAGTGGAGGACAGGTGAGAGGATAGGAGGAGGCCTAAGATTGTCCTTCAGGGCCACGAAATGCACAACTGGGTATTGTCATTAAAGTCAGATGCAATGCAGGGATTCATATGGAGCTGTGTTGGTCCACTGTGATAAGGGTTAGGGTCAGTCTCTCAGCATTGTTTCTAATCGTCAAGTGACCTTAAGTGCTAATATACAAGAGGCACCTGGGGGGGGGTGTCATATGATCTGGCTTCATTTTTAAGGGGACTAGCAGATTGTCCATTTTATGACCAACATGTTTTTCCAAATTCCAATTTTTCCCACTTTATCAGACTAACTGCTCTGCTACTTTCCCCCCTACTGGTTAGAGTCATTTCAGTCCTTCAGATGCCCATATGACTTTTTGCACATCAAAGTGTCCAGAAATCTTCCTGTCGAGACAGAGTAAAATGAGTGATTAGCATATATAAGAGAAGAGTAGGAAGCATCAACGTCATGTATCAAGCTCCTGTACATTTTCCTGCGCCTTGCCAAAACCTACAGAGCAGAGACCTGGCTGCTGTCAGGTGTGTTGATGCACAGACCTTACAAGCTCGCTCTCTTGTTCGCCCAGGCAAGGTTCCAAGAGAGCAAGTTCATCTGGCCCACATGTCGGGAGCTCTTTGTCTGTTTGGCCTCCTGCGCGCAAATTTGGTCAGGTTACTATTTTTTCACTACTCCAGTGGAAAATTAGTTAGCGAGGGATCACCTCGTTCTCAAAGTGTCTTGTTCAAACACATCCTCAGATCAGAGGAGCTGAAAAATTCCCCTTCGTCAAGTTTTCGTGCTACTTTGATTCATTTTCATTTGTCAACGAGGGACTTAGACAGGGGGGAAAAAATGTCAAATCTAAAATATTATGTGTCAGAATGTGTTCAAAGTTAGATCAGCATAACTCAGCTGAGTCTTAATGCATCTCGCTTTTATCTGGGGGAAAGAACGCTGTTCCTATTTTCTTCTCCCTTTATTTCTCATTTATTACCAAGCATGTATCATCTCATGTCAGCCACAGCTCTTTTGGCTCTTTCCCTTGAGTGTTTTCCTCCTGTTCCCCTCTCTGTCCCTCAGCTCTACCCTGTGCAGTTTTTGTCGTCTTTATTAAGATTCTCCGGTTCACAACAGTATCCTAATAGCGGCAAGTAAAATAACATCCAGCTATTGTCAGTTCTCAATCCTCTGCAGAGGCAAGCAGAGTTTACTTCATTCCTCTAGTTGCGCGCACCATTTTATACTCCTATGAGCTAAACTTTCGTTGACCTTTTTGAGTAACGAGAGTTTGCTTTCAGAAAATAAATCTCATCCATGCTTTTCTCTCAGCTGTTAGGCCGAATGAAATGTGACTTATTCAGCCCACGCTGTCCTGTATTTAAAGGCGTAACAAAATCCCTTTTTGTAACACACTGCACAAATTTCTAGGAAAGTAAAAAAAAAGTCAAAATGAATATCAACATATTAAAAACCAGGCAGGTGCTGTTTGTATCTCTGCAGGCTGAAGACACCCCGTTAGGAAATCCCTGGAACTCAAAGATTACTGCATCCGAGCCTTATCAAAAAGGTACTGCAGTACTGCAGCTCAGGATTAACTCCAGCTAACCTACGATCCTCAAAGGATATAAAACTATATATAAAAAACGTAGAGATAATGGATGGGTGGACAAGGCGAACTGCTATAACATCTTCCCGCACATCTCTTGTTGTCGTGAAACTCTTTAAAATTGTTCCTTATATTCCCGGCTACCTATATAGAGTGAGAACTGATGTGATGTGATGTACCTGGAATCATGATTTAATGTATTTATTTATGTTATTTTATTCTCTCAGCAGCCAAACACGCTTCATTCAATAATGGTCGATAAAGTGGGTTGCGTTTACAGATTGTTTTGCTTTCACCTCCTGTCCAGTTCATCTCAAACCAGCTCAATGGGGTTAAAGAGTGGAGACTTTACCGCTCCTCCTTCCTACACTCAACAGGAGTTCTTTATGTTATGATTTCAGTGTAGGTTCAACCATGATTAACCTGCCTGTCGTCCGCCTCCAGTCTGCTCGCTCGTCTTACCATTTTTGTATGGCTATACACTGTTGTACTTCGCCTAGTGCATTGTTGTCCTGATAATGGATGTTGGAGTGACAGTTTGTTCCAACACTGCCATCGTACAGAGAGAGGGTTTATAAGCAGGCCAAGCGTCAAAAACCTGTATGAATAGTTTAAAGTATCAACTTCCAGTGCTTTGTTAACAATAAGCCACCATGTACACTTGAGTTTTCTTATAAAAACAAAGTACTTGAAGGTGACATGGTACATATACCACGTACACAGCTATTTTTCTTTTTATTCCTTCTGAAAATTGGCATCGCGAGTTGTTATCAAACTCCCCAAAGACTCACAGCGAAACAGATTTATTAAACCCTCTTCATCATCTTCATTGATTACCAGGTCGATATTTGTACGATGGTGATGTGCTTTTAAGTCAATGACTTGACAGACTTGACAGCTCACCGAATACAAATGTGGAAAAACACAATTTATCCATCAACAGGAAGCCCAGCAGAGAACGATGCAAAATACCCAGAGAGCTAATGTTTTCAGCGGTTACGTAACTCATCAAGTGCAGAGTCAGAATCAGTGAAACAGTGGGGTTCAGTCAGGTTGCTGCTGTTACAGCCTGTTAAAAGACGCACACTCATCACTGCCTCGTGAAGCTCGGAGTTGCGTCCCTCTGTCAGCAATTGCACTGTGTCACATCGGGGCACGTTCTCTTCCAGGCAGTCTCACGAACAAATCCCTTGGACCAAAGCAACCCCCAAACCGCTGCATGGATATGCAATCCAGTCCCCCGAAGGAACGTGTTAGACAATTATGAGACCCTTGATTCCAAATTCACTTACCCCTTCAGGCCATGCCGCGAAGCTTGCCCTCAAACAGCAGAAGTGTAAGCAAATTCAGCAGCTACGTCTCAACCACTCAGTGTTTTCATTCCTGTGAGCCTGCCCCGAAATGCACTCGCGTGAAGGAGAAAGGTACAATTTACTGATTACATGCAAGGTGGGCTTTCCGATGACAAGCAAACTGCTCTTCCAGGCCAGTGAGCTTGTTTGATAAATAGCATGCATGTCTCCAGGCACAGAGCACATTTGAAAACAAGGTAGGAAAAGCCTCAGTAAATCTGCCCCAGTGTGTTTGTTTATCCATCAACAGTCAGCACTGACTGGCATCTACTCGTCCAACTCCACACAAGAGCTGACCTATAGTTTAAAGTTTCGCTGCCCAAACCAGCCTGAAATAATCAGCCCCAAGACCCTGTGTGGGCAAACTAAATAACATTGTGCTAACGCGCTAAAAACACTTTTTGAGAGTTGGAAATGGAGACACAATACATCCCTCATGCACTTCAACAGCTCGACGTAACCGGACGCTTCTCTCTCTTACGTGACATGTTTTTTTGGTAATCCAGGTTATATATTGTTGCACTTACACAGGAGGCGTCAATGATGAGTGTTGAGTGGTAAATCACAAGTTAAAAATAAGAGATGCTAATTTCCCTTTAAGCTATGCCAGAGCTATAATAATGATCACGTCTCCTGTATGTTAAAGTGAAGCTGCATAACTTAAATCAAATTTATCCCCACTCCCACCTAATTAATTATTTATTTTGGGCATATTTTATTCTCGTTCTGTCGAGCTGACCTACGCTTGGACGCGGAACTGCAGAAAATTGTTTTTCTCTCACCATTTTATCAAGCAATGAAAATAACTCTCCTGCAAAGTGGAGAAAATGATCGGCACAGGTTTTTCTTCCAAGTAACAGAAAAGTAATATAGAGGAAAAAGTAATACGCATGTGGCTCATGTGACATATATGTGCAAATTGCTGCTCCCCAGTTGTATTATATACTGGTTTCAATAGGATTACAGGAACAGAGAGCTCTGCGCTATTAACCTTTCCTCTCCAGGTTTCCTTTAATAAGGGCAGAGTGGGTGTCCCTCAGCAAAGACGAGCCAGCGTTGCAGCGTTTTCAGCCATTGTGATTTTAATTAGAGAAATTTGGCCGCAGCAGACATCATCAGATCCTCTCATTTGTAATCGGAGTGAGTTGGCCGGTGTTGATGAGCTGACGTCCAAGACTCAATCGGACTCTTTAACCCCTCTGAGTAGACAGCTTTTGTTTGACTCTCCATCTTATGGAAATGCTCTGCTGCTGGAACCTTGTCGTAAAGTGCACGAATCCAAAAAAACAATAGACAATATACTAAAACGTAAAAAAGAAACTAATTAGGAATAATATTTAAGTAAAATACGGTTCAAATCGTTTTCAATGCATAGAAAGTGACAGTCATGCATCTTCTACATTTCCGATAAAACATTGAGGAGACAGACTTTGTTTGGTTTAGTCCCAATCGCTCAACAGATTACCCAGGGAATGTTCCAGTCAGTGGGTTTGAACTAAAGATAAAATGACTGTTCTTGCTGTGCGCTCTATACAAGTCATGCATCTCATCTCTTCCAGCACTTGGCGGGGGGTCAGTCAGTGCCACGGGGGGGTGGGGGTGGCGCTCTGTGCCTGCCAGCCCAGGCGAGTGGCAGGCTTTCACCACGTGGACCACGTCTACTTTATTAGATTAGACTCTGGCCCTCCTCGGGTTTGTAATTGCATTTGCCTGATGCTGTGTATTTAAGAATAGAACGGCCTTGGTCCCCGTGGCCCTCCCCTACCTGATTTCCCAGCTGCCTCCGGAGGGAGCGGACCAGCCCCAGGATAAGAAGTAGTCATGACAACCGGGAGGCAACTGGTGAGGGGAAAATGGAAAGACTTACTTTTAGTCTTGCTGCCTCTCTCTGTGACTTTGCACTTTCTCTCCTGCTGTAGTTCTCCTTTATCTTTCACTGTTTCTTAACATCTGTGAGTCTGTTCTTTTTGGTGCATGTCTTTGCATCCTTTGTTCTTGTACGGAGAGAGACAAGAAATATAAAAAAAATTTAAAAAAAAAAAACAGCAAATGTTTCTTTGTGCTCTGTCTCTCTGGGAGGGGGAAATGAAGGGCTGTCAAACGGGGACTCGTATTTCATCCTGTCCATAATTTATGGAGAGACTGGGTTTAGGAAGGGACATTAGGCTAACATGGGGGGATGCTTGTCATAAGCAACTGGAGGGGTACAAATCGATGATGACACATGTTTCTGTTAGCGACTCTATACGATACTCTGCACCACTGTTTTTGCAGTTCGCTAAAGCCGCCCTGCGCAACTGGGCTAGTTAGGGTTTCCTGCAAACAAGCCGACAGCTGCATTATGCAGTGTTGCCACTTTCATCTCCCCCTCTACTCGCGTGGGACAGTGACATTCTTTTTGAACACGGAGTCGCATTGGGCCGGGGCTACGATATATATCATAAAACACAACCTTTCTGCTAATCACAAATTACAGCCAGCCTCTCTCCTCCGGTCGTGATTCAGCTCGCTCCTAAAGGGAAGTAAAGCCAGGGCCAAGGAGAAGAATACTAGCCCCTGCCAAGTCCCCAGCCCCCCCTCCCCACTACAAGGTGCTTATAAATCGGCATCCTCACAGATGGGTCAAGGTTTTGATTTGGTCGTGACCTTAGTTCATAAATCTGAATGATGTAGGGGCCTTGGTTAAAAGGCTGCTGGATCAACTCTCAGATGGGACATCCCTCGCTCCCTTTCTGTCTCTTTCCCTCCCTCTCTCTCCTCTTCCATCTTTCCAAACCTCACGTCCCTTTTTTTCGCAGTCCCCGCTACCGTCTCCAGTCCCCAGAGCCTCTATAACGGGCAGTGAGAGGGAGAGGGAGAAAGAGAGAGAGATGGCGAGGAGGTGAAACAGGCAATCAATAAATCAATATGTTTTGCGCCACTAAGCTAGGGAAAGCTCACTCTCTCAAAGCTATGTGTGCATGTACGCACGCACACATACACTCACTTACCATCCCTGGAAATTTCTTTCAACACACACACACACACACAAACAAACGAAGGCCCAGGACAGAATGTCCCTTGCCAAAAGACATTTTGTTGTTTTAGGGACTTTCTTTTTTTCTCATTCTATTTCCTGTTTTGGATCATTAAGTCATTGATTTTTGTTTCAACGGGTAAGTGGTGGTGGGAACCCCCTGGGAGCCGGCTGAAAACCTCAACAGAGTGGCCCCAGCAGGAGTTTCTCTACTTGTGACAGGCTGCTCCCAAGGGCCAGTAGGCCCTCTTAACTCTGCTGGGGGAGAAACTATCGTCTGAAATCAGTCATTCTGCCTCAGCATTCCCAGGCACTCCACCATAAGGGCATTCACTTAGATATTTATAGATTTCCTCTCGTTACATTTCTTTGCGACCACTGGAGGAACAAACTTGTGCATTTAATGACACATTTGGAAGCAGGCTCTCGCGGAAATTGTTTGAAGTGAACAAATGGCTGGTTCACTTCCTGGATTTCAAAGGACGTAAAACGTCGGATGGAGCATCTGCTCTGCCATCACTGGGATAGAGGAACGAGCTGGAGCGATACAGTGAGATACAGGAGCAAACCTGGCAGGCCAAGATTCGGTTGGCCAACAGCCAGCAAGATATTACAGTTAGATATATAGTAACACAGATGGATGCACTCAGCCTAAAGAGGCTGACATATTGGCCAGCGCTGTCATAAGAATGACATAATACCTATCCTGACAGGTAATGAAAATAAAGGCAGCTCCACTGCAGAGTTGCATAAGCACTTTAACTTTAGCTCATACAACGTAAAACATTACCCCTGACATATGGGATATCCCGAGGGGACTTTTCAGAGTGGTGGGATGTTAAAGGTGGAGGTCTGAAAAAGATGCTGGAGACGAAACACTTGATTTCAGCATTCGCAACCACGGCATGCACACGTTCTCCAGTAGCAGTACAACAGCTCTCTTGGTTGAGAGATGTTATTATAAAAATCTCAGTTAATTGATTTGTGGCTCCCTCAGAAAATGCAGGGATATATATATCCAGCCTGACAAATATTTCTCTCACTGAAAATGCAAAACTATTAAAATATA
The DNA here is from genome assembly GCA_016785235.1 of Pseudorhombus dupliciocellatus. Classification (NCBI taxonomy): domain Eukaryota; kingdom Metazoa; phylum Chordata; class Actinopteri; order Pleuronectiformes; family Paralichthyidae; genus Pseudorhombus; species Pseudorhombus dupliciocellatus. Next base: position 807,101 of record JAFBJW010009050.1, on the reverse strand, counting down.
CGGAGACTTAATGCACGCACTTTTTTATTAATTCTCAATTTGTTTTATGTCTTGTAGAGCAAGCAATTGCTGGTTCTATCAGTGGTGTAAGACGCAGAGAGTCTAGACCTCTAAAATACAAATGGAACCACAAATTAAAAAGACCTTAACTCTAAACTATAATTGTCCCATATGTAGTAGTATCGGAACTTTAAACCCTACAGGATGGCCAGGTTATATCGCTATGTCCAAGGCATCCATCAGGTGAATGGATTACCTAATCCAGTTTATCTTTGGTACATTCAAACCAACACTTTTAGCTCAGCCTGGACAAAATCCAAATCCATGAGTCATTTTGTGCCAGATGTAGAGGGGGTCTCCTTCATAAGGCACGATAAGTATGAAAAACTGCAGCGTTCTGGCACCATTCCTCCTGAATACATATAGGACTCAGTATCAAGGGAGAGGGACATGAGAGCACAAGCTCCTCAGCACAAAGACACAACGCTGCCGTGATGTTCAACAGGGGAACAGTTAATCATGCACATTTTAGAGTGAGAATATATTATTTTGAGAGAAGGAACGCCGTAATCTTCTGGTATGAGGGTGTAGCCTACGGTGTCTGACGTTAGCTAGACCTAGCAAACTTCAAATGATGCTGAGTCAGGGTTCTCATTTTATAACGTTCTTCCTTTACCTCCCAAATTAAGAATTTGGCGGGCCTATTGAGAGAGAAAAAGAAGTAAATTGACTAAGCAGTGCTGTAAAATCGTAGGTAGGCGTACAAATGAAGTCATTGGGCATCAGCTTGATAGAAGTTTGCTCCGGATAAAATTAGCCCCCTATTCAACTGGTCTTTCACTGGTAGGTTTTATCAGCTATAAAATAAAGGCAGTGTCATGATTGACACTGATAAAATTGATTTGGGATTGGTAGAGCGGGTCTTTCGCTGGAGCCGCTTCACTCTGCATTTCTCTGGCTCCAAATAGTGTCACCAATGCAAGATGGCGGAATTCGGAGACGGAATATTTTAGCTTCATTCTTGGGGAGTGGGAGGAAGTGGAGACGTGTCATCCATCTTTATACACGGACTATGGTCACACCAGATCAAGTAAAGCCATACAGCGGCAAAACCCTGGAACTGAGCAAGGGTGAATTTTAATGCAACTTTTCATTTGTAAGTATGAAGTGTTATTTCCCATTTTGAAAACTTAAATACTCTCTGCTTTCAAGCTTCCTTTATGCATGTCCACTTACGATGCCTTCAAAGACCAAGACCACGTTGACCCCTGGTTTGACTGCATAATAAGAGAGGAAATAAATGCCTCTTATGCAAAACTAGACTGCGCTAAAAGGAATGTAAGTCTCTTTGACAATGCTCGCGCCCCGTTTTTTTTTTTTTCGTCGCTTGTCCTCGCCACTTCTTCATTCACATCCTCTCCCCTCCTCTCCCCGTCCCAGTCCCCCTCCGCCAAAAGGAGAGGCACCTGGAGATACTTTACAGGTTCAATTTGAAGGGACTTTTCCTCCATCAATAATGAAATCTTATTCCCCTATTCTCCTCTCTCTCGCTCTCCCTCTCTCTTTCACTCCCAGCTTGGATGAAGGTATAGTGCTCCTTTAGTTTCTCTTCTCTCTTTTCTCTTTTTCTGCTACACATTCCTTTGAAAGCGTGTGAATGAAGAAAGACAAATACAGAGAGAAAGAAATTGTCAACTTGCATTTTAAAATACAGTGAAAAACAAAATATGAAAAACCTGAGGTCCGTGTGGTAACCGCAGTTCAATTTCCTCTTCGGTGCTACATTCATTTTCATGGTCAGCCGTCTTCCTTTTCAATCTCCTCTTGGCTGTTTCTTGCGTTTGACATTATAGAGGGAGCGAGCTCTGACATTATGACAGGCCGCTGAATAGCTGGAGCCATCAGTGTGAATATGTGAACGAGTGAGATTAATAAAAGACAAAGATGAGAGACGGCCTGACATTATGGCTCTCGCGTCCTTGGGGGTTGACAAGGACGAAAAAGATCCGTTCGCTCTGCCGCGAGCGCGTTTTTGTTGTCGACACCGCGTCTGCGAATTCCTTCCGCGTGTGCGCGAGCGGAGGCAGGCGGGTGCAGCGCACGCAAACATCCGCGCTCGCGAATGTGTACACTGCATTCAATCACGTGCGTGTGCATATTTTTGACTCTTAAGTGTGTGGGAGTGAGAGAACGTTCACATTGCCCACCTGGGCTCTAGCTGGGAGCCAGCAGAGCTGTCTTACTGAAAACCTCCCTGTTGTTTCTCTGGCGGAGCCTAGCAGGCAGATCTGACTCCTTCACTTCCTTCTTACTCCTCCTCCTCCACTCTTCGCTGCTCTCCCTCGCTCTGCTCTGTGCCTCTGTTACAGACACTCAGCTCCTTCTCTCTTCTTCCTCTCTTCCTGCCTTTTCTATATTTAATCAGCCAGGGAGTGTGGAATTAGTGATTATTTGATGGAAAATTGCAGGCAAGAGAAGGTGTGCGAGCGTACGTGGGAAGAAGAGAGAAGGGTTGATCTCTCACTCACTGTATCTGTCTAGATCCGCTCGTTTCAGAGTTTGCAGGCAGCGGAGGAGCGCCGAGGTTAATGAATTGCATAATAGTTCTCACAGTTCTCTTCGCTGGACACTCCAGACATGTATGACACCTCTGTGCTACTTTCCCTGCTCCTTCCCCTCTGTGCGCAGCTCTCTCACTCTTCCTTTATGTTTCCACTCTTTACCCAGGCTTCGATCACAAAAGGCCGTGTCTGGACTGACATTCGCTGCGCATGAAAAGAGTTATTTATTTAAAAATCAGAAAACTGCATCGAGGCAGCAGCAGTGATGCCTGTATACAGGGCTCCAACAAAAAAGAGACAGGGTTGTGTGGTAAGAAAAGTCCCACAGAGCAAACCAAGATCATTTGTAACAGGCTGTTGAATACAAGGTCTCCTTTGTCTTCTACATTTTCCCATTTTTCCATTATATAAACACAACATCCCAAGATTAGAATACAATAACACTCTATTAACATGGATTGCATTTTTTAAATCTAAAAACCAAAAGGCAACAGTCTCCCACAGCTCTCAACTGTCATATATTAGCACATATCATTATATTCAGCTCCATCAGCAGCCAGTTAGCTTTTCTTAGTGAGAGGAAGAAACAGGGTGCAGAAGGTAGCCTGTGTGTTTGAAGGTAAGGAAATAGTCTATTATCGGCAGTAAAGCTTCGATGTGTGGTTTTATGGAGAGTTATTTGTCGGAGTAGTTCTTTCCCAGGAGGAGCGACTCCCTGACCAGTCTCCACTGGCGTGCACTCGCTACGAAATGTCAAAGTATGTCTTTAAAAATCTCCATTCTGCTCATGCCTGCTCTCTATAATCACGTCTGCTGTGTTTTAACAAGGCTTCGTCCCAATTTAGTTGTTCTCATTTGCATTTCTTTTTCCTGTTCCAGTTGTTAGAAAACTGAATGAGCATGAAATAATGATTTGATCAGGGCTCAGAACTCCTACGTGTTAACAAGGCAAACAGTATTTCCTGTGCTGCCACGGTAACGTGGCAAGAGTGTCACTGGCAGGGGACAGAGTTGCTCTGGTAACGTTCCTCTTTCTTAACTTTGCTGCACATTAAATGATGAGGCGGGCGTTTTTCAGATGTAACCTCCATGGAGATCAGTATCGAACAAAAGGACTCTACATCTTTATTATTGTTTTTCATAACTGTGTCTCTCTGTCTTTTTCCAATACGAGAGCAGTGCGAGGCCACTGTGAGTGACAGCTCATTACAACACCATCGGCTCACCCCCTAACCTCCTGAGACAGAAACAAGAGTGTGTGTGTGTGTGTGTGTGTGAGCGTGCGTGCGTGGGGGGAAAAAAAAAAAGCACAAGGACGTGCGCGTGTGTGCATTTCAGTGTGTATCTGAACATAAGAGAAGTTCCATATCCCCGGCGAGTATGTTTGCCCATGCTGGTATTTGAATCTATATTTACATTTGCATATGCTTTAAGGTATTCTTTCATATGCACAGGCCTTTCAAGTCAGCTCTCACTCTCCGTGCGTGGGGGGGAAAAAAAAAAGCACAAGGACGTGCGCGTGTGTGCATTTCAGTGTGTATCTGAACATAAGAGAAGTTCCATATCCCCGGCGAGTATGTTTGCCCATGCTGGTATTTGAATCTATATTTACATTTGCATATGCTTTAAGGTATTCTTTCATATGCACAGGCCTTTCAAGTCAGCTCTCACTCTCCTCCTCTCATGCACACACACACAGACACACATGCACACGCACGCACACACGCACACACACAGTCCAGCGATATGCAGCTCATGAATACTCCACAGCAATTATGGGAAACCCACTCATCGTCTGTACCTCAGCGATCGCTGTGGAAAAGGACAAAAGTTGCGAGGGGAGGGAAGTGAAAGCAGTCTGACCGGTTCTGAATATGACAGCTTTTTGAACTTGTTTTTTTTTTCTTCTTTTTCATTAGATAAGTGAAAAGCAAAAACCCAGTGATGGCACACCAGTAGCAGCCATGATTTATGTTCACCTCTGAAAAGAGAAAAGCAGAATTTATGGCTTTCTCGTCTGGCCTAATCTTTATTATATGCTGCAAAGCCCAGGAAATGCAGTAAGCTTAGAGCGAGAGAGGCTGAAAATTGTCCTCTACACTTTCTCTAGTTAGCTTTTTTCTCCCCCCTCCTCTCACCTACTAACCAACTCTATCAAATTGTGTCCTTGTCGCTTTTTTCTCCGTCCCTCCACCCTCAAGCCTACATACAAAGGAGCACCTTTATATGAGAGGTTTGAACACTTCTAATCACACACACACAGGTGCACCGTGCACATAGAGGCATGCTCGCACATAAAACGAGCCCTGCTCAGCCCCTCAGCGACACCTTCGCTCCTTTCGCACCAATTTTCTCACACTTTTTCATTCTCTGCGTCTTCTCCTTTCTTTCTTTCTCTCACCGCCTCGCTCCACACCTCCGCCCTCGGCCGCCTCCACATATAGATCCTTGCTTTTTATAGTCAAAGCTATAGTCCCCATGGCAACATCAGAGTTGTTGATTGCCAAGGTGCTGTACATCTAATTATGTAACTATCGCAAGGGGTCCTGCTGCAGTGTGTGAGTGTGTGTGTGTGTGTGTGTTTCTCACCCCGACAGTGTCCTCTATTAGCAAACCCTGCTTTTTGTGATGGATCAAGCTGTGGTGTGATAATCGCTCTCTGTTCAGAGTCGGGTGCAGTGTTTTATGTCAAAAGCATCTCAATAAAACACTCACATGCACAGAACATGCTCAGAATATTATATGTTATGATGATCATGTTTCCGTGTTTGCATCAGAGTGTGCGGCTCATTAAAACGTGACGTTCGAGTGTGGGAGGCTGCAGAGGATCTACAAGTGCTCGACACAAGCAGCAGGTGTGAAGCTATGAGAGGATATGTTGAAGTAAAATGATTTGGAGGCAGAGATGATGTTTCACTGTGACAACAGTTCATTCCGATGAATGCATTCCAGCGAAGCGTTAACCCCGTCCCCTCCGATTCCACATTGATTCCTGTCCACAGGGAGCGTTGAGAACACAAGGGAAACGGGGGGGGGGGGCACTGTATTATGCATTAGCTTGCAGCGAGGGGAGAAAAAAATGTTTTCACACTGGCACTCATTTACTCTTTCTGACAATAAATCTGCACTGAAGAGGAGGAGCGGAGAGTAGCGAAGGAAGAAATAATAAGACGTGCAACAAGAATAGAAAGGAAAAAGAGAAAGAGCGGCACATTTGCATTTTAACCTCTCATTCAAAACTGCTCGAAAGCCGTCCCACTACTGCGAGCGCTCAGGCTGCCTGCCAGTGAACGAACGAGAAAAACAGGTGGAGGGAAAAAGAAGAGGTGGGCTGGTGTGAAATGGATCAAACAATGGATGTGAGAGAAAGCGATGCTGATCTCCACCGACTGCGGGCGAACGAGAGGAGTGGAGGAGGAACGGGGGGGTGCGATAACTCGCAGCTTTTAAAATGTTTTGTAACATTTTCTGTTTTTTCCCCCCAACAACAGGTCTCGAGAAAGTTGGTGAAAGTACTTTCAGAGCGACGGCATTCAGCGTGCGAAAAGAAACCGCTCGTTAATCGGAGAGAAAACGCAGCATGGGTCTGCCAGTTAAATAAATAAGAGGAAAATAAAAAGTTAGCTTTGAGTTTATATTATTTTTCCCGTGAAAACTCCTCCATCGGGGTGTGTGTGCGTGTGTGCGTTCGCCTGTCATTCTCTGTTGTCATGTTCAGTGTGTCAAAGCCATGTTGATGAAGGAGCCAGCTATGATCAGAGGCTTGTTGTGATCTCTGTGGGTTTCCCTCTCACCTGCCTTTGTGGAGATGTAGTGATCTTGCAAAACGCGACTGGGACGGCGGCGCGGTGGAGCGAGCCGAGGCGAATTCAAACAGGCTGCGCTGCTCACTCACGCAGTCGTGTTGAGATTTCCGCGTTCCTATTCGGCAAATAACTTCATTATGATTTGCTCCGCTTCGGGATGATATATTTTGTGGGGTGTGTGATAATTTAACATCCAACCTCTGCTGTTCAAACTCATCCGTCACTATTATTCAGTGCCATTAAATTTCTGCCATCAAAATCATGTCAGCCGTAAATGAGTCAGTAACAGGTCATTAAAACATGTGCACGTGCGCTATTGTTCAACTTTTGGTGCAATACTTTATCACCCCGCAGCATTCTGAACTTGAAGAAATACTGATAAATGAGGCCTGATGTCTCATTTGCCGTAATGCACAGTGCGGCCATGTTTTTTTTTTTTCTGACTGGCCGCCACAGTGCTGTGGCGTGATCGTCCTAAAAAGCAGAGTCTGTGCCAATTCATAATTCATCTGGATGATTCTTTTTTTTTTTTTTTTCTTAGTATTTTGCTCCCGTCCACTCAGCCTCACTGCAGCATGCCACTCAATTCCAGCCCAAACAACTGGGCCAGAACCGCCCATTGTCAGAAAATACTCCTCCTCAAACAGACTGGGAACAGATTGGCCCTCTCTGTGCGTTTGCACAGATGAGGGATAAAGGAGAGGAGAATGCAACAAAAGGGTAAAGATTGGGATGTTTCTTGCTTTACAGTTTTCTTTACCCTCCTACAGACAGACATCGATCTCTCTAAAATATGTTTACCTTAAATACCTAAAGAGAGGTTTGTGTTTGGTCATATATCAGAATGAAGGACGACAAGGGATGGAAGACAAAGGAAAAATACCAAGAGCAGAGCACAGAGAAGTCCCAGTTAGATGGGCAGTACATTCAGTGCACTGTACAGTCGTTTGAAGAACACCCTGAACTCTATAAACACATTCAGCACATCAAGGATTTTATGACCACGTGTAGTTTGACCAATCACATTTGAGCAGCTGCTTAATATTCATCAGATAATAGTCGATTGGCCCCAACATTAGCAACCCTGAATAAACGCTGAGGCAGGGCATTAATACAACAGAACATTAAAGACACTGTTGTATCACACGTTTGTACAGGGCCAAATTACATGGAAGCTTCTTTGTAAGTGTTGCGGTCTCATTTTGAACGTTTAGGTTCCAGAGCAGATCTAGCAGATCCAGATCAGATTTTTTTCTTTAAATTACAGTGAAAATCACCTTTTTTGCTCCCATTCACCAAACAGTATTCTGGTTATTATTAAAACACAAAAGGTCCAGGTGCTGTGCAAGTAGCTTAGCTCTTAAGGTAATTCAGGTTTGGAACAACGCTGACTGTCAAGATGAGAAAATATGTAGTTTGCAGCCAAAACAAAGGTTAATTTCTTTCCTGTCAGCTAAAACGCTCCCCGAGCTTTGTTTTCTAACATTCAGCACCTCAAGGCAGGAACTGCTTAACTGTTTAAGCCATTTGGTTTTTGGTTTTGTTTTGTTTTTTTTACTAAATCTGACATATTAACAAGCCTGAGTCTGAGTGATCGCTGCATCAGATTGAGTTAAGAATATTCCCGTCTTCAGTGGCTTTGTTTTGAAACAAGTGGAACACTTTTTGTCCAGCATGAAACAAACCTGCAGCTCATGTCCTATGCAGCGCTACTGAATAGGACATGAGTTAGCATGTTGCTAGCATTAGATATTCCCAGCCCTAATGTTCTACATAGAGACGCGTGCTCAGCTCGCTCTGTCTCCGGAGCGACTTGTTTGACTGGAAAAACATTTGTTGCCAAAATTAGCCCGGGCGCAGAAAGAGGATGAGTGAGAGCGAGGTGAGCAGATATTATCTGACTGACTGACCTGAATTTCACTCCCGCTGAACACACATCTCATGCCACTGGAAAAATAAGTTTCCCTTTCCTCACGTAAGCCACTTCCATCGGTCACGTTACGGCTCTCCTCTCTCTCCTATGGTGAGCTGCCCTTTCGCTACAGATGCTGTAAAATACTTCTGCGACTCCAAAAGTCCAATTTTTTTTAAAAAGGGAAATGATCCATGTACGGTAGGAGCATTGCTGGGAATGTGGGAAGGGATCCCATGCCACTGTGAACTAATGTCAGATCAATACTTTTAGTACCTGCTAAATGTTTCCAGTTTGTTCCAAACACAGGAGTTTTTTTGTTTTGTTTGGTTTGGTTTTTTTTCTATTTTTTTGCAAGGGCCCAGTTTCCCAAAAGCATCTCAGGGTTATAACCATATTTGTTCAGCTAATGTTTCCACTGGCATGTTTCCATCCCACGATGAGCGTTGTGTGTTGCATGCTGAGATACTTTTGGAAAGCAGAGCTGGGTCGGGTGCCAGTGATTCATTTGACAATATGAATACGGGCATTCGGTTACACTTAGGCCTGTTGGTATTGTTCCAGATTCATAATAACAAAAAAACAACCACTTCTAAATATGTAATTTTGAGGACAATAGTTTGTTTTTTTAAATCAATGCCAACGAGAGGAACTTCAACACGGCTGCTCCAGATGTTGTCTTCAAATACACTTAAAAAAAAACTGTAAATATATGTATGAAGAGAGAGAACAGAAAAAAAACCCAACACACCTCAGATGGGACGAAGACGGAATGCAAGCATTTGCAATGTAAAAGAAAAAAAAACAGGATCCTTCAGCTGCAGAATGTAAAATAGAGCAAGTTTTGACAATAGTAGAGGGGGAACATTATGAAGGCAGCCTTCCTTGCTTCCCTGGGAGAGTTTCATGGAGTGCTTTCTCACTGTGATAATGAAATGACCTGGCCTGCACTGCTCCGCTCTCTCTCTCTCAAAAACACATCTGCCAGAGGAGGGTGGAAATGAGAAAATCCTACCTCCTCTCCCGTGTTTTCCAAAGCATATTTTCAATATTCTGCTTCTTCGCAGACAACGATGGGAGCCTGGGCGACTCGTGCGCGTCCCTGCCGCTGTGCGCTCTCTGTGCGTGTGTGTGTTTTGTTGTTGTTGTTGTTGTTGTGGATGCGAGCGCTCGCACCGTCTAGGGCAACTTGTAATAAACCGAATTTGAAGCACATTTGACATAACAAGCTGCTGCAAAGAAATTCAGCGGATAGAAATCCCATAGAGTTGTCATCGTAACGTTGTTTTTGTAACTTTGTTTTCGCGCCTCGCACGCAGTGAAATCAATACAGTAAGCAGCGAAACTCGGATCAAGGACTTCAATTTTGTCCCGTTTCAAGGTGGAATCAAATAAAGCAAACTGTTTCCAGCTAATCTTGTGGGCCCTCGCTCCACACTCAGGCCGTGCGAGACTGATTCAGAAGAATGACTCACCAGCTTGGTACAGCACAGACTGCGTGCAGACCATGAATTCCCTCAGCTTCTAGTTAGCAGAGAATCTATGGCAGCACTGAGGCAGAGCGCTGTCATTGAGTTACATAATCAACAGAGAAGTGTAGCAAGAACGTGCGTGGTGTGACTGTGTGTGTGTGCGTGCGCGCACCGATGCATTTGTGTAGCCGCAGTTCTTTTTGAGCTGTCGATCATGTGGCACGCCAAGGCCACTCTAACACAAGGCTGCTGAGGTGGACTCTGAGCAACAATGGAGCTTCGCCTGCGCTGGCGTGCGTGCCCGCCCGTGTGCGTGCGCGCGGGGAGCGCCGTGCTGTTCTTAACGGCATGTGTGTGCGGATGAGCAGACGGCCACGTTTACGAGGCTGAGGGAAAAGCGCGCTATATACAAGGTATTAGATGTGCATGCTGAGAGATGAGCCAATTTGCTGCATGTGTTGACTTGTTAGAATACATTTACATATCTATTGTGTGTGTGTGTGCGCTTGTGTACTTATATGTTCTGTTTCCATGCATGTTTGTACGCATAGGCCTATTTGTAATTTTGCATGTTTGTGTATGGGCCAAGTGTGTGTGTGTGTGTGTGTGTGTGTGTACTCACGTAAGCTTACGTTTCTGTGCCTGTTTGTGTGTCTGCATCTCTTTATATGAATGTAGACGAGATTTTATTTCCACTCCAGCGTGAGGCTAAAGAGGGCTCGTCGTGCTGTCTGTATGTTGTGCTGCTGCTGCTGCTGCTGCTGCTCAATGCTGCCATCTGGCTATGGCCAACTCCACCACACACAATCCTTGGGGAGCGATCTGCGCTAGTCAGCGTCTGGTCCTAACAACTGTTTTGGGATCAGTTGTCCAGTGGGCTGGTGCTAACTCACCCCCATCATGAGCAGGATGATAAAACTGACCATGAAGCAGTTAATGTGCTTGGGATAATGGAGGCCACTGACGGTCAGTTCATGAAAGTGCACTCAGCTGTCACTTTGCAAAATGACGGTTTAGACGTTTAACATTTAATTTTTTAACCATATAATTATTTTGTATGTATATTGTTTTTTTTTTAACTAGTTGTGACAGATGAAGGGATTCAAAGAAAGTGAATGTGTGAGGTTGCTCTTACTGTCTTGCTGAGGCAGGACGAGGCGCAGATTTATTCCTAGAGACACTTCAGAGCTGAAAACAGTTCTAAGGCACAGGGCAAAACTTGTTAGGTGAACGGAGGACAGGAAATAGGCATGGTACTTTAATTAAATTTCTTGCTGACTGGAGGACAGTCTTTTTTGGGAGTGCAGGGAAAGGTGTTTTAAGTTTTTGGTGACTTTAGTTTTTTAAGGCAAACCGGCCCAGTCTTCAGCACTGTTTTGGTGTTGTAAACTAGTAGGGGAGGACGGCCTCGCAGTTTTTAAATGGAAAACCTTTAAAAAGTAAGACAAAGTTCATTTCACACATTTTCGTACGGTCGCTAAAATCTCGGTGCAGAGATTAAAACCAGGACGAAGTGAACAGAGCCGTGGAGAGTCAGGGCCACTGGATACAGTGCAGGTCAACACCAGTGCTTGCATATAAAACCAGTGGCAGTGGAACACAATTAGGTCAGACTGAGGCCAGACCATTTGTATGGGTCACGGTAAAAGCGCTCATATGTATGCAGGCTTATAGGCCCCGTGGGAGCACTGGGTTGACCTTGTCCCGTTCTCTGATCTATGTCCTCATCACCCCCCCCCCACCTCCCACTGTGTCCTCTTTTCCTCATTCCTCTGCCGTGTCTCTTCTTTTCCCCCTTCACCCTCTTCCTTTTTTATGATCACATTTCTCTCTCCTTACTCCCTTCACCCCTCTTTTTTTTTTTTTTTTACTTTTTCCAATTCACACCCCCAACTTGGTTTCAGCCTTCTTTTAAGTCACTTTCTGTCCAAGTCAAACATTTTTTTTTTTGCTCCCTTCTTTCTTTCTTCTTCCTTCTCACTTTTTTGAAACTAATTTTTAACTCCCTTTCTTCCATTCCCCCTTTTCTTTATCTGATCTCATCCCTTTTCCATATCAACAGCCGGTCTGATAAATAATGCATCACAGCACATTAAAAACATTAGTAGGGTTCTCTTAGCTATCCAAGAGAGGGAGGGGATGAGGGAGAGCGAGGAGCGAGTAACTCCATTTTAAATAAGCGTTACGGAGAATTATGAGATTTAATATTAGCGGCAGAAAAGCTCCGGAAGAGGGTGAAGGTCTCAGTATTAATTGTGTTTGTGCCGCGACACCATGCCCTCGCGCTCAAAGGGTTTTTTTGTTTTTTTTTGTCTTTGGTGAAGCATCCGAACACTTTGAGATTCATGACGACGACAACTTTATCAGCAAAACCCAAAATAAAAAGATTTAATGACATTTAGCAAAACAATAATGCTGCATCACACAGAACCTTGACCTTTCCCTCCTCCCTCTCCTCCCCGTCAGCTTCTCCTCGCCTCGACCCCTCCGCCACCGCAACCACCCCAACCCTCCTCCGCGTGCACACGCACACACACCCAACCCCACTGCGCTCCCCCTTCGCTCCTCCTGGCAGCGTAGCGATTGGCATTATTAAAAATTGATTGCCGCCGAACGTTTAGCAGAGTGGAGAGGTGGAGAGGGAAGGTTTGACATGCAGGAGTGAAATGAAAGGAGGGCCTTGGTGGACACACTAGGGGAAAAGTGTGTGTTTATGTGTATGCGCACCAAGCTAAGAGAAGATGGTGCAAGGAAATTTTGCAGTGAGGTCTCAGAGTTTGACACTTTGTGTTAGGATTTTTTGTATATGGGTGTGTGTGTGTGTGTGTGTGTGTCACCATGTTTGTATCAACAACAATATATAATCTCATGCACATAAACCACACGAATCATGTTTTGCATCCAGAAGCAGCGAAGCACAGAGATGATCCACAGTCGCAGTAGCACCGCTGACCCAGAGTTACCTACACCATCCCTCTATCCGTCGCTCCCTTCATCCCTCTGCTTATCCCCCCTTTCCAACCCTTCTCTCTCTCCTTTCATCTCAGATCAAATAATATTTCCAACCCATATTCCCAACCAGCTCTCCCCCCAATGGCTATAAGTGCTACAGCTTTGGAGATTTTCAATACACTTTACCCGCAATTTGGCTGAGTGAAACCAAAAAAAGTCATTTCAGAGGGGGGAGGAGGGTAAAAGCATGTGATATTATTTGAGTACTTGATGGTAACTGGCTTCTTTGTCTCTTGTGTCCTTCTTTTTTCGATGACCTCTCTGTCTCACAGATGAACAGACCGATCCAGGTGAAGCCAGCAGACAGTGAGAGCCGAGGAGGTACCGTATGCCCTTCCTTCTATTTCCACTCTTTCTTTTCTGCTTCCCTCCTTTCATTGAAGCCCCTACAAACACGCTGCCTGTACATGTCAGCCTCACGCTCATCTGTCCCATCACATGGCTTCGACACACACTGACAGCATGGCTGGGCCCTGCAGTATCCACAACGTGTTCTTTTACTGTATGCTCCAAGCTGGCGTGGCCCCATTTCTACCAGTTTCACATGCACGGGTGCACACACATGCAACTTAGACACAGAGACCTGCACGAGTGTGTCTTGCCATGTGAAGAGTGGGGGGGAGCACAAGTCGCTTCTTTCCGTCAAACTCCTTCAATAACGATTGATGTCTCAAGTCTGTAATGACCAAGTGAATTCAAATGACAGATGTGTGTGAATGACAGTGTGGTAGTCGTGTGTGTGTATGTGTCTAGCGGTGCTATTGACAGCTAAGACAGCTTAAAGCTGATTTTCAATGTCTAGACATATAGTGACCCGCTCCTGACACCAATCAATGGACTGTACAAGAGAAGATTGATGTAGTTTAACCGTTTTTGGCCGGAGTCTTTCAAACTTTGCAGTTGTTAATATAATTGGCACCGGAGTGATTCAACAACCACAAGAAAGAAGGGAAGCAAAGAGAGTGGGGGTGGGGGGGGGATGGAGTTGGAAGGAGTTGAAAAGAGAAAGAGAAGGTGTAAAGGAAAAAAAAACCTTACGGAAAGGAGGGGAGATTGTGCGACATCCTCTCCTATTTAGTTTGGTGGAGCTGTGAGTATGATTGATGGAGTGGGATGGAAGAGAGGCGAGCAAAGTGAGGGCAATGCAGGACGTCCATAGCTCTGTCGGTTATTTGGCTCTATCTTTCTCTGCATGTATAACCTCAGCACACTTCTATCCCCTCCGCTGTTCTCAATCCCTCTCTCCCGAGGATAGTGCCAGTTGTACATTTGTAAATGGTCAACGTAGGGCAAAAAAGTATGAGTAATAATTATTCAGAATACACATTCCTCCCTGCAACTAATATGTTATCAAAGCATTAACACTGACACATTAGTGTACATAGCATTTTCCTTTCACAGCTGGAGTTGATGCTACTTTAAAAAAAAAAAAAAAAGGCCCAGTGGCTCCTTAATGAAGGAATAAGCCCACCGTGGGTCAGTGAGTGGTCAGAAAAACTGTGGAGCAACCATTCAGTCTATCTTGTTAGCTCAAAGAGTTTTGAAAGGAAAATCCGTCTTTGGCTCCAACTAGACTCCGCTCTTTCTAAATGGACACCAAACCAAAGAGGTTGAGAGACAGTATACGCGTTTTGTAATCTTCAAATAAAAAATATATACAGGGTACTGAAAAGAAAGGTGCAACACACCGCCTGTCTGACATGTGGAGTAGAAGCAAAGCACACAATGGTACTAATATACAGCCGTCTCCTTCCACCACTGTTTGAGTGAAGAAATTGATAAATGATGCAAATGATAGCGTTGTGATAAAAAAGCCAACACTGTTTACTACTGTGTAAAAAAAAAAAAAAAAAATCTAATCAGAAACAAAAACATTTATGATTCTTGGAAACACAACTGCCTCTAAATATTACAGTGAAGGGAAATCAGGGAGACATTGTCAAACGGTGTCTCAGAGAGAGAAAGAGAGAGAGGTTTACGTCGTTGTCAACACTCTGGTGTATATTGATTTGCTCTCCTGTGTGTGTGTGTGTGTGTGTGTGTGTTAACAGTCCATTCCCTGAGAAAGATGTAATGTTTATTGGTGTCTTCCCTGGGGAACTGTAGACTTTGGCCACCAATGAGGTGAATGTGTATGAGAAGATGGGGGGGGGGGCAAACAGACAAAGATTTGTACGCGTGCGTGTGTGCGCATCCTCCACTCTCGTAAACACACACGAACACCGCCATCCCCAACGCAAGGCCAGAGCGCAGATTAGTCTTGTTGACTCGGCAAGGACGCCCTGTCAGGCAGAGAGCAGGGAGGAGCGCACCCCGGGCACGCGTGCATGCGCGCACACACACACACACACTTGCCCCCACCTATACACGTGTTAAGTCGCAGAGCACATTCCGAGGCAACCGCACTGAGGCTCATTAATTTCGGGAACATATACATCCATTTCCACGCAGCTAAGAATCCGCGTAACGTAAAAAAACAGACGCGGACACATCTGCTGCTGTTGTGCGCCAACACGCTTTCGCCATCTGCCTCTCGACTCCCCCTCACACACTCACTCAGCGACTCAATCACGCTGTCATGCGCTCTCACTAATGAACTGGCGCTCGACCTCCGTCTGCCTGGATTTCATTTAGGTCCGTGCATTTTAAACCCGCCTCCGATTATGTCTTCGCAACATTATTTTTGACAGAGTGAAAAGTTGTTCCTCTTTCTTGCCTAATTTCAACCGTGCCGTCTCGTTATTGTGCAGCGGGCAGCGGCATCCTTAACGTGACGCACATTAAACAAGAGTCACAACAACCACTGTGATGTTGAAATTAAAAACGTGGAGCTCTTTGGTTGTCGGGAGAGAAATATCCTTCTAGAAATAGAGAAATAACTCCTAACGATATTTCCTCTCACAAGGGTAAGGCTTTCAGTGGTGACCACAAGTTTACCGCCTCATGAATGACAGTGATGTGAGTGGACAATGTGTCATTGCCACGAGGCCAACTTTGTCTGGCGTCATCAGGAGCATCTGTGACAGAGAACAGCGCCTGCTGAGAGCACGAACGTGTGTGTGTGTGTGTGTCCACTGCACCTTCCACGCGCGGCGTCTCTCTGTCTCCTGGTTTGTCCGGAATGCACGTCCACATTAAATCCACAGAATCCAACGAATATCCCTGTAGTCCCGTTTGCTTCTTCCAAATTTCCTGTTTCTAAACTTTTTCTGGGGGTTATTTGTCCAAAGGATGTTTCTTCCAAAATAAACTTTGGGCTGGACTCAGGCAATTAAAGCGGACTGTTGTCCTCTCTGGTTTCCCTGTGTGGGAGATTTATCTCCCGGTGAAACAAAGATAAACACGTGCTGCTGCTCCTCTCCTCCGGTAAAAAGCCATTTCCCTTCCCTCCCTTCCCTCCCTTCCCCTCATTAACTCACCTGCTACCTTTGGTGTGAATCCTGCCCGGTCTGGTGCCTAGCGCCACCTAGTGCCTAGGAATACTAATAGAAAACTACTAGAATAGCTCGTTTATTAATATAAAAATACAACTAACCCCATCTTAAGGTGCACTATGCCACAGATGTTCAAGCAAGTACCACTGAGTATGACATTAGAGCCGTTAATATTTGATTAAGTTAACACATTACAAATCCGAAATGTTTGGGCTAAATGTAAAACCAAGATATGTATCTGTTGATGTTCTAACTGTAAAAGGTGATGGCCTATAAACATAAAACCTTTGTTAACTAGAATCACACGCAGAAGAAGGCTCAACAGTTCCCTTAAATTCAATCAAACTGTGCACACACACACATTGTCCACATCAGTTCCCTAAATATGCCTTATTATTTTGATCCAGAGACATAAATGTCTGAGTTACATTTTTCCTCCTTGGCAGAGGCAAAAATACCAAAACCTTGGTGCTGCACTGATTTGTTTTTTTTGACTGAATTATCCAGTGTATCGTGAAAAAGAGTCACTTAGAAATATCACCCAACTCTGCAGCAGTTCCCCTCCGTGTTTGTCTTTCAAGTAAATGCTTCGGTTTTACAGTCTGAAGCTTTTTGCTGTTTAGGTGCCGTCTTTTCTGATAAACCTATTGCACTCTACACATCCGGCAACAACAGCTGGTGGAGAAAGTTATTGAATAGCTGCTGGAAACAGTGAAGCATGTAGCAGCTACCGGGGGGTTCAGGAAATAACATTAAAGCGCTGCAAAAACAAAGTGCAAAGATGTTAGTAGCATGAAGGAACAGGGGAACTCCGTGTCTTCTTTCATTTCCACAATGGAAACTGCAGCATGATATAGAATCACAAATATTCCCCCTGAAGGTTTTGACACGAGAACACCTCGGCCTCAGTGAGCGTCGTCATGTGGAATATGAAAAGGCGCTGCTGCTCCTCTGATCGTGACCTATTCCTCTTCCTTTTAGAAGACAGAAAGCTTTTTGTGGGCATGCTCAACAAGCAGCAGTCAGAAGACGACGTGCGGCGCCTCTTCGAGGCCTTCGGCAGCATCGAGGAGTGCACCATCCTCAGAGGTCCCGACGGAAACAGCAAAGGTGAGTTTCTCGCTGTTTATGACTTTGAGCCCACTGACGTTTTCACAGGCTGCCGCGCAGAAATGATTTGGCCTTTCAAAGATGGTGACTTTGCAAAGTTTTCGATGTCGAGCGAGGCCGAGAGAGGCGATTTTCACACGGCGCTTACATAAGAATACAGTACGATCCGTACACGTCGACAGCAAATGCCATCAGGAAGCCTCGCCCGCAGGGATGAAAGACACGAACTGCAACTCTTCAGAGATGAACCCTGTTAACCTCATGAGTCAACAAGCGCCTGATAAGGAGAAAAGAGAAGAAAAAAAAAAAACTAAGTCGACCTCCTTACTAACCGTCAGGCTTAACGTCAGGCCAGAAAATTGTCCCTTCAAAATTTTTTGTGCAACACAAGTTCACTGCACGAAGTTCATCAGAGGGCTTAGCAGCCAATCAATGAGGCCCGATAATAACTAAGCCTAATGATTACAGTGGGCTTGATCATTCTGATTCCTCCGTGAAGCTCCATTAACAAGGCCTCATCAGCCAGCTTACTCGGCTAAGTGGGCTTTAGCTCAATAATTACTGGGAACTTGATCATTCAAATTCATCAACAGGGGCTTGTCAATAGTAAGCGACACCAGAATGCTGTGGCATTTTAAGCCCCATCAGAGGATCCCGAGTTGTTAACGGTGTCAGAGAGGCGTGTTTAGCGAACTCACTGAGTGCTGATCAACTCTGGAACAAACCTGCTCAGCGAAGACGGCTTTGTTTGCTTGTTGTTGTTGTTGTTGTTGTACACGCTGTAGAGGACAATTATCTGCGGTGTGGAGGAAAGAGGAAACTTTTTGGCTTTTTTGTCTTGTTACTGGCAATGTTTTGCAAACTTCTCTGTCTTTTGTCTTTCCCATCCGTTTCCCGCTCTCTAGGTTGTGCATTTGTAAAATACTCCTCTCACGCTGAAGCTCAGGCAGCCATCAGTGCACTACACGGGAGCCAGACAATGCCTGTGAGTACGCTGTGTGTGTGAGCCCACAGATTTATGTGTGAGAGGTGACTCACGTAGAGAGATGAGTCACACAGCGTTTAATTACCTTCTTAAAGTAAAGTTATACTTTATTAATCCCAGCCAGGAAATTTGTCCCTTATATATGACCCATCCCAACTATTTCATAGCAACGGGCACCGGCTACACTTGACAGGATGTATAGGAGGACGAGGAGGTGTGCGTGTGTGCGTGCAAGTGCAGATGCAAGCTTATGTCCTGTATCTATAAGTCCACACTAACATGCACTGTTGTGCGTGTGCGGGTGTGGGTGTGTGCGCAGGGGGCCTCATCCAGCCTGGTGGTAAAGTTCGCCGACACGGATAAGGAGCGCACCATTCGCCGCATGCAGCAGATGGCCGGTCAGATGGGCATCTTCAACCCCATGGCCCTGCAGTTTGGAGCCTACGGAGCCTACGCTCAGGCAAGGCATCTT
The DNA here is from genome assembly GCA_016785235.1 of Pseudorhombus dupliciocellatus. Taxonomy (NCBI): domain Eukaryota; kingdom Metazoa; phylum Chordata; class Actinopteri; order Pleuronectiformes; family Paralichthyidae; genus Pseudorhombus; species Pseudorhombus dupliciocellatus. The sequence continues at coordinate 788,337 of JAFBJW010009050.1, read as the reverse complement.
TTTTTATCTCCAGCAATTCACTCAATGAACCGCACAGATCGAATTGAGGGCTCGAATCTCGCTCACTTATGAATGTCTCATATCTCCCCCGGGTTATGATTTAAAAACTCACTGTTAATATTGGTTTGGGAAAATAGAACACATTTCATAAGATTTAATACCTGGTTAATAGTGTCTGTTCCCTGCCATCACTTTCCTTTTGTTCACCCACCCCTTCCAATATTTCCTTCCTTCGTAACTCAGCTCCCTCTAAATCTCTTTCCTCTCTTTATTCTGCCCGCGCCGCGCGACCCCCTCCCCTGCCGTGCAGGTGCAGCAGCAGGCGGCGTTGATGGCGTCTGTAGGCCAGGGAGGCTACCTCAGTCCAATGGCAGCCTTCGCTGCTGCTCAGATGCAGCACATGGCGACCATCAACGGCCTCCCAGGAGCACCGCTGACCCCCACGTCAGGTAAAACCAGCGGAGGACTAAAGGTCACAGGACCTCACCGTGTTTCCATTTCTGTGTGCGCCTTGGAAAAAAAGGATCTAGCCCGCTGCACTCATATAGTGGATTATCAAGTATTTCCTGAAGCATAATATAGATTTGTAGAATGCACCCCCCCATGCAGTCATTGTGACAAATGTGATCTTATAAAAGCTTTTATTCTCAGTTGGCTTCTGCAGCCACAGAGAGGAAACTTTAGGATTTTTAACCTGAGTGCGTACTTTTCAAAAACACTGAGTTTGAACAAATTCAGCGTGAGGGGTAATTTATGCAAACTGGAACACAGCACACATGCGCTAATCCTGAACTACAATGTAGGATTTACATTATCCCATTCAGACACTGGGTCTGTGCAGCAGAAATAAATGCTGCTGGAAGGTATCTTCCTTTTATAAAGTCAGAAAACGGCCTTAGTTTCGTTTAACTTTGGTGTTTATTGAAATGCCTCCTTGCATTTCCTCTCTGACGGTGCCATGATTATCTGTTCTCCGTTCCAAGTTAGCAAGCGAACGAATAAATAGAATAAAACAGTGTTGCAAGGCAACACGGTGGAGAAGAGCGCAGCACGAGGTACAAGCTACTGCACAGACAAGTCCTGAATTTGAGCAGGTCGCTATGAATCCAACCCTTTTTTGTTATGCTTGAACTCTGGCTGTAATTAAAATCAAACATGACATGACGAGGTAATAATAGCACATACCGTGCAGTTTCTCTGCCAACGTACTACACAGCTGTCCCTGAAGAGAGGGAGGAAAGCGCGAAGAATGAAAAGGAACTGTATGTTGCAGCGGGAAATCCATACTGTAAAATGCAGATGAGTTTTAGGGTTGCAAATGAACCTGATGCATCGAGGAACCACGGCCAGTCATCTGAGACAAACGTAGAATTGGTACCAATTGGAAAGCATCAACACTGTGTTCCCAGCTCTGGTACAGTATGTCTGAAATTCCCATCTAATAGCTGTTGTGTCACAGTAAAGGCTCTACTGGGACAAGAAATCACCCCTGACATTTAGTGTCTTCACCGGCCCACTGAACCGGCCCCTCTGACATTTCCAAGAGTTACTAGATAGCCGGTCAAAGTAAAACTTCTCCATAATGTCTTTGGGAGGAAAAAAGAATCTGTGGAATGCCTCTGTTTCTCTCTTTCTTTGCCCATGTGACCCGTGGCTGCAGGTGGCAGCACTCCTCCAGGCATCAGCGCCCCCACAGTGACCAGCATCCCCTCCCCCATTAGTGTAAATGGTTTTACTGGCATGCCACCCCCCCAGGCAAATGGGCAGCCCCCTGCAGAGGCTGTCTTCACCAATGGGATACACCACTACCCTGGTAAGCTCGATCTATTCAGTAGGACATTTGGAAACATAACAGTATACGTTTGATAGACGGTGCGATGTTTGATATGTAAAACCGCGATTCCACGAAACGGAATCCCCTTTATAAGAGGAGCGCGTGCATGCTGGCTGGCCCACAGGCGTGACCCGCCTCGGAGCATGTATAGGAGGCTGAGGCCCGACGTGCGTAGAACACAGTCAGCGCAGCATGTCGAGGAGATGAGTGTTTGGCAAAGGTGCTTATGGGCTGCTGGAGCCTAAGTATGCGCTTGTGTCATGAGCTGTGGCTGGTACCTCTTGGTTCCTTTTGTGAAGAGGAGGAAGAAAACAAAAAAAAATCTGTCTTTTGTTTTACGCTCTTGTCTCCCCAGTGTTGCAGGAGGTGGTTTTTAGGGAGGACTCGGAGAAAAACGGCTTGGGCGTGGCTCCGCGAAGTTGTTTTGGGGTTCAGGGTGGCTGCTTCCTCTCCTCTCTCTCTGAAGGTAGCGCTCCCTTGTCCATCCCCCAACCTTACATCCCGCCTATCTATGGGCTCAAATACGATTTTCAGCTTGTGAAATAACGTGAGGAAGTGATTTCAAAAGCCTGTGGTTCATGCTGGGTTTGTGAATGTGTCAAAAAGTTCGAATTTTAAAGAGGTCAGAGTCACACATGCACATTTCCACCAATCCCACACAACATTAAAAGAGTGGATAACATTGGCCGTGTCATTACAGCACAGGTCCTGACGTTCATCTGAGTCTTACTTTGTCATGGCCACCCAGTGAGACAGTGTCCCCGCCGGGTGTCCCCCCCCCCCCCCCCCCCCCCCCCCGCCATGCTACACAAACTACTCAGAAACGGCTCAAACAACACGACAAAGAACCGGCGGCTTTGACCCAGCCCCCAGACTCCACCACATCCCAATCCGATCAAGCATGTAAGATCCACCAGAACAGGCCTCACCCACAGAGGCCCCCGGCCACAAAACCCAGAGGACCCTGTGGATCGGCCTCCCAATGTCCCGGCACCACAGGACACCCCCAAAAGACCTGTGTCCATTCTCCAAAGGGTCAGAGCTATGTTTTGTACCCTGTGGGAGGGGGACCTACACTGGTGCTTTTACTGCTGAATCACAAAGTTTTGACCCTGATTCTAAATCTGGAATTATTGAGGGTTGATTATTGACGGGGGTCTTATCTTTCATAGTTTAATACGTGTATTACTGTATATTCAGCCATTCCCAGCCTGACTCATATTATGTTCAAATTCAGTTTGTAATGTTTTGGGAACAAATGCAGAATAGAAAACAGCATTTGAAAAAAGATGAATTTACATATTTGGACCATATGTATTTCTATAAAAAATAAATAAATAGAGACTTAGAAAAAGATTATGTAGACTGATGCTGAAGGAGGTTTTTTATTTGTTATTTTTCAAACCTTATTTGTGCATTATTTCTCTTCTTTAACCAAATCCAACTGAAATCATTATTACGGTTAATATTCTCTCTCAAAAACATAGACAGTTTATACGCAATGTGCCTATAAATATTTAACATATCTGTATCAAGCATATAACATTTATGCATAATCTATTTTTGGTTATTATACCGATATCAAAAGCACAATTTAATTCCATCACATGTCGCTTGAGCCTTTCTCTTTTCTACACATTCACAACCTCGCAATCTCTCATGCAAACATTATTTCCGCAGGTTTACAGAGAATGGCAAGCAATCACAGCCTTTTGAATTTTTTTTCCGAACCATGACTTCACAAGCTGTAAAATGTTTACGGACCCTTTATATTTGAGCCCCTACCCCTCCTCTGTTGGCGACCCTGCCGTCTCTCAGCACTGTTAGTCCACGGTGTGTTCAGTGTCCCTATGGTTCCTTGGTGACAGTGGGGGTTATTAGTGTGTGTGAGTGTGTGTGTGTGTGTGTGTGTGTGTGTGTGTGTGTTTCCTCAGTGGTATACTTACTGTGCATGTACTATGTTTACAGATGGGCAGTCATAAAGTGTGGCACAGCACCCGTGGTAGTTTCCAGTGTGTGTTCAGGAAGACATGTTTTCACAGTTTTAACTTTACGTGTGCAGTCATAGCAACAGGTGCATCCAGTGTTGTGCGTGTGGTTCTCGTGCTGTTTTACATGTTTCAACTGCACTAGATTGTCAGGGAGATAAATCCATCTCTTCTTAACAGGATTTGTGTATAACGTTCTTTTTTTCTTTCCTGTGGTGACAGTGGCGACGTGTGTTGTTTTTCTTTGTTGTTCCGTTTTACCTGTGGTCCTTAATCGTGTACAGTTTTTCTGCTTGCCTACCAGGGGGTTGGGGGTTGGGGGTTGGGGGTACTGGATGGCGCATTAATTAAAAAGCCCAGCAAAAGAGAGCGAGAGAGATTCAGAATTCAGTTCCTCACACACTGAAAGCAAGGAGAGTTGACGCCACACTGTTCCGTTCTCTAACCTTTCTGCTTTTCTTCTCCTATCTGTTCTTCTCCTCCCTCCATCCCTCCCCCCTCTCACCCTTGTTATATATTACTCTCGCCTTCCTCCGTGCCCTCTCCTCCATCTACATTCTCCCTCTGTCTCTCTCTGTGCCTCACAAACCCCAACACTCACTCACACACACACACACATATCCATCCATCCACCACCCCCCGTCTTCTCCCCTCTCTGTGTCTCTGTTGGAGTAGCTCAAAGTCCCACTGCAGCTGATCCTCTCCAGCAGGCTTACACAGGAGTCCAGCAGTATGCAGGTCTGTCTGTCACTGTCGCCCCAGCACTGATCTGTGTGTGAACGTTCATGTGAGCAAGTGTGTGTGAGACAGAGAGAGAGAGAGAGAGAGATGACAGACAGAACTAAAAGCAGAGGGATAAATATTTGTCTTTTTGTTTTAATTTGAATTTTGATCATTAAGTGGTTCAGTCTCTCCACATAAATGTATCACCTACGTTGTGATCACTCTGTGTGTGTAACATGTAGACTCTATTGTCTGTTATCTGATCAATTGCCTGCTGTGCCCCTGCATATATCATGTCGTGCGTGTGTGTGTGTGTGTGTGTGTCCGTGTGCGTATGCATGTGTGTGTGTGTGTTAGTCATGACTGTTATCTGATCCGCGCTGTGTGTGTGTGTATGTCTCAGCAGCCTACCCCGCTGCATATGGCCAGATCAGCCAAGCCTTCCCCCACCCTCCACCCATCATTCCACAGCAGCAGCGAGAAGGTAACGCATGCACACCCCCACCATTCACTCCGCAATATTCATGTGTGCTGCAATCAGATACTCATATTTACCTCATCTTTATCATCTCGTATGTAGCCACCGAATACACAGGCGTGTTTCAATATATCGCAGTCCCCCCTTTGTTCTCAGTTATGAATTCACATGTAAAATATTCAACACAGTGACACGAATGACATGTAAAGTACACCTCACAACTCATGAGGATAAATGTTCTCTTCATTTTTATATAAACATTATACCATCGTGTTTTTTGTATATTTTAAACACACATTCAGATATGATTGGTTATATCGTGGCTGTCCTGGTGGTCTGGGTGTAGCTAACTTTACCAGTACTCCCAGTGTGTCAAATCCAGCTGTAAACCAACTGGTGAACCCAGTGACCTCTGTGACTGGATGCCTGGGACACCCATGCTCGGGGGCTTACTGCCCTCTTGTGGAAAATAAACAAAATAATACAAATCATTAAACAGCTGTGGCATCCCAGGAGGTTCCATTTAAGCATTTAGTCTTTCAATTATTTACACCTTACAGCTGTAAAAACGAAGAAAACTGTCAAAGAGCCCAAAATGAATTTCCAATGATGACAGCGTTTGACTTAAAGAGCTTCTGTTGGAACTCCCACGCCAAACATGAGGGAGTGACGGCATCTTAAGATGGGCACAACGCAAATTTAAAAGTCAGTGAACAAGGTATTTTAAAATCCCTGAAAAATTGGTTTCAAATGTTCAAATCTTCCTTTCTAACAGTGTTGCCGTGCAACGGAAACAGCTGTGATGTTTTAAGTTAAACAGGAGAGCAAATGATCTCAAAGGAGCAAATCAGAGCCCCCCCCTTCATCAGAAAATAGAGGACTTTACGCACCACATCCATCTAAAGCACCGTGTTACTTTTTAAAATGTTTCTCCAACAGTTCAAAACCCAACAATCTATAATTTACTATCACTGAGCTGAGGTATCTTTGGCGCGTTTGCTTGAAACATGAGTGAAATAATTAATCTATATCATCTTAAAGCTCCAGATTGATTGTCTGTAATTCAATAAGTCAATTGACTGTATTATTTAAATGTGTCCACGATATGTATATCATATCACATTTGACCAACTAAATGAATTCAGTGCGAACAAAACAATCGATTTTTTTATTCCTTTTTTTTTTTCTATCTGCGCTTTCAATATTTTTCTTGTATTTCTATGATTTAGCGCTTTCTTTCTCCTCCTGCCACGGTCAACCTTTTCCGCTTTCCCTTTTCCTCGTCTCTCTTTTTCTGACCTTTGTCCTTTGTCACTTTTTTTTCCCCTCCCCATCGCTCTCTCTCTCTCTCTCTCTCTCTCTCTCTCCATGTCTCCCTCTGTGTTTCCATGTGCAGGACCAGAGGGTTGCAACCTGTTCATCTACCACCTCCCTCAGGAGTTTGGGGATGGAGAGCTGATGCAGATGTTCCTGCCTTTCGGTAATGTCATCTCCTCCAAAGTGTTTGTGGATCGGGCGACAAACCAAAGTAAATGCTTTGGTGGGTAAAAATGAACAAAACCAAAAGATTATTGGTTATTTATTCTGATTATTCTTTTTTACTAATCACCTTCTTTACTGCAGTCAACACCCAACCCCCCCCCCCCCCCCCCCC